>JANAVB010021600.1:15803723-16265447 GCA_029216955.1 Iris pallida | reverse complement strand
TTTGAGTATTCGTTTGATTATCCTTGACATCGGACATCATGTTCTCTTGTTATCCTCCAGCAGTTTTATGCGTAGTGGTTCTTCCAGTCGTGGTATAGTCGTATTTTCGTTATTGATTGGGGCTTTTTCCGTTTATTTCCTATATTTTTTTATTGCATGATAAACTGCTAGATAGGCATGTTTTATGTATCTTTGCTATGTCCCCTGAGGACCTGATGATCACTTCAGGTTAGTTATTGTGTGGAGTTAGCAGTTCTAGATGGCGGATGATATGACGTTTGTGGGATTCCGGTAATTACGATATTGCGTGCAAGATTCAGGTATTGATACCATGCTTATTATCCAGTTCTCCAGCTCGTACTTTTCTTTCATTATCATGAGATATTATATTTATTGATTCAGTTTGTAGACTCTTGTTATATCTTTGGAGTCTTATCGACATTATGTTAGTAGGCTGCAGACCATGACCCATAGTATTCATTCAGTTTTATACTCTTATTGTGGATTAAGATATAGATTTGTTTTGCCAGGATTGGCAGTATACCATAGCCTTGATAGAGTTTACATATTCGAGTGCTGGAGTCCGCTTGATGCGTAGCTGGCTTGCTCACGAGCTCGCATCCGAAAAGCGGGTGCGGGTCGTGAATTTGGTGCTTCAGCTCCTTGCAACGCTCCAAGGCTCCAGAGTTAGCTCCGCGCCTTAGTACGTTCGAGGGAAGCTCCGCATCCGACGATGTCTCCTGCACTGCAAGAAAACTGTGGGGTTATCAGTACATTGTTACGCACTGGTGGGGAGGCTAGCTCGCCCCACAATGCTATCATTACCAAACACGTTCTATTTACTTTGTGCACCGTCTATCATTCATTGTCTTTCTAATCTTGCTTAGGATCAGTATCATGGTATATTTCATAACCTATCTCGTGTTACGATTTCAAGTGTTTGCATGGAAATACATGCACGACTTACCCATACTTACCGTCCGGCCTTCTCTGTCCAAAGTAAACCAAGTTAGTCAACAATTCATATATATTAACTTAACATAATTTACGTAAACATTCAGTGTCAAGGGCGTGTTCCCGCTTGTGAAGATACGTTATGACCACGCCTCGTTCCGATGATCATTCTCACTCGGATATTCCTACCTATTCAATCGGTCAGTTGTTACGCTCGAAAGGTTTTATTCCAACGTCCATGTTCACTCAACTATTAATTGTTTTAGTTAACTTAGACTACTTTGTTTCAATACAAGGACTTGCACATGGATTGCCACAGCAGGCCCACTTAACCTAGATGCACCGATCGCTGGCTAACAGGCCATTTTGGACATGTTCCTTTGGTATTCTCATCTATCATAGCGTGCTGGCTGGTACACCTTGATAGTCTTTTGAAATACTCGGCCTTACGTCTCTTGGGTGGCCAATCCCGCACCCAAGCCGCACCGGTAAGCCATGATTCTGCCTAGGCCGGCCACGATGTCTTCGATCGTTGCCTTGGAATCCCTTATTGCTCATCTTCCTCGTATAGAGTGGGTTGTCCCGATAATTTCGTATTGTCTTGTCATTTTAACTTAACGGCTGTCTTTGAGCCATAGGCTATCTGTGAGCCATAATGCGTTATCGACAGGTTGGCGGCGGCGTCCGTGCAACACGGGTAGCGAGTCCCATTACATATCCTCGTATACCTGTCGCTAACTGTCCGATCCGTTACCCAAATTGTTGGGCCGGGCCGAGCCTGTCCAGCCTACGCTTAAGATAAAGCGCAGTAAGCTGTTCTAGAAATAACAAGATAAGACTAAATGTGCTAACAGTTCTATAAGTGAAGAAGAATCATAAATGCTCCAAACACAAAAGTCGTCGTATATAGTAAACCAAGTACAAGTAAACTGAAATGTAAAACTGGATACATGTCCAGTTACAAAATGATATAGTCTAATACATGTCTACACTTAAGTATCCCAAGCAGCTAAGCAAACTAGACGTCTCCCGCAGGAACATCCTCGTATGGCAAAACCGGGTCCTCGGCAGTGACTCCATAACGAATCACAGAGCAATCCTCCTCAGTAGTATACCTACAACGTTATCCTGTCAGGACGGGAGCAAGTACTAAATCTAGCAAACTAGCATATGAAACATGGAAATGAACATGAGGGAATAACTGGAAAGCATGGTCTCAATCTATCATGGCAAGGACACATATGTCATAGATAGATGTATATATAATGTTTAAAAACTGTAGCAGGTACGTGATCGGTCATAGGTGTACATGTACTGAGGCACATAAAATAAAATGTACTTCGTACAAGTGTAAAGGCGATATATGTACACACGTACAAATACAGCTTGGAGAGTAAGGCCTACGGCGCAGTATCATATAAATAAAACTTTGCTCGTACTGAAGAGGGGGGGTATGATCACGTATGCTACTATCAGTTTCCCCATAACCCATATTCTAATCATGTGAGAGATACATCAAGACTGTTCTAAGCATGGTAGTACTGAAATTACAACATGTAGAGATCTAACTTGCTACCCCAAGGATCAGCATTTAATGGTGGGTTTGCAGTTCATTTTATGTGACAATATGTAAAGTTCGTAGAAAGTACTTGCCTCTAGCAAAGTAAACAAGCTGCGATAAATGTGCTATGGAGCCTGGTAACTCGTCACTGTAGAAGTAAATGCATAACTTAGCTTTTACTAAGCTAAAATACTAGGACACTAATTGGTGCGACACGACTTGTGACTGGGCAACCCAGCCAAAATGATGACTTGGCATAGGAGACCAATGGGGGTCACACTATGTTAACTAACTTTCTAGGGTCTTTACACTAGTAAGGGACGGGGTTCAACACGACTAAAACTCTAAATAACACAAAAGCTACAAGTCGTCGTAATTAATTAATAAATAATCAAAAGATCATTATGTTCTAACAATTTTTAGAGATAGACGAAAAGCCTAGTTTTGCATAAAACAAAGTACCAAAACGATCCTTGCTAACTATAGAAATTATTATAATTTTTCTGGAATTTATTACCAGTACAAAGATTTTATAAAAATCAGTTTTTCTAAGTATACAAAAAATAAGTTTTGGTTTCATATGCCAACTAGTGGCAAAACAGAAATTAAATACTACAAAAATTATAAATTAGCCAACTTAACATAGTATCTAAAAACTATTTTCCATATTTTAGCAGTACTTAAGCATTTTTAGAAAATCAAAAACAGCAATGCACACACTAATTAATTATCTGCGTATTTTGTCCATGTATATAATTTGAACCAAAGTTCAAATACAGGACCCAAGGCCATGAATCAAGTCCAATATGACTTGTACAGGTCTTGAATGTGTGTAAACACATTTGAGCCCAAATACCCATGCTAGGCTTGGACACCAAATGGTTGCAGTAATTTAAATATACAGAAAATACTAAGTGGTAGAAAAGCAAAGTAAATATTAATATTTTATTTATGTGAAAACTTACAAAATAGTCTAAAACATATGACAAGAATTTTATATATTTTAAAATAACATATGCAAATATTACATAATTACTTAGGCTAAATAATTATGTACTTAAATATATACTTATAACACACACACACACACCATATATATATAGATCTATATATATATATATATATATATAAATATATATTATATTATAATATATATATATATATATAATATATATATATTATATAGAAAATACTATATATATATATATATTATATAGAGAATTAAATATATATAATATACATATAACATACTATATACATAGTATATATATGATAAGATAACAAATATTATATAGTAATAGTTTTATTTATACATAAAGAAATATTATATAATACAAAAATATATATATATATAATAAAAACAAAAAAAACAAAAGAAACAAAAAAAAGAAAAAGAAAACAAACAGAGGGCTCGAACTCGGCCCTCTGTGCACAGTGAGGAAGACTCGAAGCCCCACCCGCTAGCCAGTAGGCCTGAGCGGGCTTGCTGTTAGGATGGGGCTCGGTTTTATTTTATTTAGTAACAAATGATTTAACATAAAAAATATATATATATATAAAACCAACCTGTGTCCTGACAGTTAAGGACACAGGTATCCTCGTGTCCTTGGCCCGCACGACACCAACGAGCTCGAACTCGCGTGTCCAGTTCTACCAAAGTATTCGCCAGGACACGGCGAACACTTCCGACCCAACACGAGACACGCACGACACAGGGGAACACTGACACTCACGTGTCCGGCGAGTTGAAGTGTGATTCGACGGTCGGGACGGCGGAGGAGACGTCGGCGTCACGGCGCTCCGGTGGCGCTGGGGTCGCCTCGTCACCGCGCGTCGACTGATGGTGGTTGGGGCGGTGGATGTCGACGGTGGGGCTGGGGAGCTCGTCGGAGTAGGGTTAGGGTTTAGGAGTTCGTCGGGGTAGAGCGGGGCAGCTTGGTCGTGGAGGAGATTTATGTAGGGTTTGGGTCTGGGGTCGATGGGGGTTTTATAGGGAGAGTTAAGGCGGTCGGGGCAGCCGGGAAAGGCGGGGGCAGCGTCGGTGAGTCGGTCGGGGCAGCGGTGAGAGCTGGAGGAGAGAGAGAGAGCTGCTCGTGGGGGGGGGGGGGGTTTGGGTAATTAGCAGTTAGGTCCCCTTAGATTAGGAAATTACATAAAGGCTTTAATGGTGAGTAAATACAAAATAGTATTTGCATTCCCTAATTAAAACCAAATTCCTAATTACAAACTGATATAAACAACATTTCAAAAATTGCAGAATGATATTAAAACTATTTAGAAAATTACATATCAGTATTTTTGTATTTAAGAACTCATTTAAAATTATAGAAATTCCTAAAAATCATATTAAATATTTTAAGGCCAAAATTGGCATTAAAAATTTAACTAGCACTAATAAAACTAAAAATTGAAAAACAGGGGCTTACAAGTCTTCCTCCTTGAAAAATTTCGTCCTCGAAATTCACAAGGATTGAAGACCTACAATATTCTAACATAGCAAGCAATGCAACAAATGACTAAGGCTACGATCAAAACTAACCTCCTGAAACCTGTTCCGGCTCCGGCTCAAGGACTAGGCTATAAGTCTTCCCCTGGGGTCCCTTGGCTACCGGGCAGTCCTGAATCTGATGGATGGCAGACCCACAAGCTAAACACTGCCCTAACCTCTTCCTGCAGACGACGAATTCATGCCCTGGTCTTCCGCAGAAGGAACATATAGCTCCCTTCTGCTGCTGCTGCTGATATCGAGGTCCCGGGGCTCTAACTGGCGGGGTCTGATGATGTGGTGTAGGGGGATGGTAAGTCTGCTGGGGTGGCGTCGGTGCTCTCTGCTGGAAAGCCTGACGCTTGGACGGTCCCTCATGGTGTACAGAAGCCGGCCTCTTGCTAGACAGTAGACGCTCCTCAATGCTCCGGGCCAACTCTAGGCTCTGGTAGTAGTCAGTCGTACCGTTTGCCACTATAAGAATGCCAATGTCTGAAACTAGACCATGGCAAAACCTACGGGTCATCTCCTCTGGATCAGCAACCAGACTAGGAGCAAAACGGCTCAGGCGACTAAACTCTCCCGCATAGTCATCAACAGAACGGTTCCCCTGCTGGATGTTCTGGAATCGTAGCCCCATGGCTACTCTAGCAGTGGTCGAGAAGAATTTCTTCTTGAACTGGGTCTTGAACTGGTCCCAGGTGGCTCTACCTCTCGCGAACAACGGCTCATTCCTGAACCAGACTCCTGCTAAGTCTATCAGCAGAAATCCTGCTGCCTTGACCTGAAGGTCATCCGGCATCCTAACTCCCAGAAGCTTCCTCTCTACAGAATCTAGCCAGTCATCAGCTACTACTATGCCCTCAGTCCCTGAGAACTCCTTGGGATTCAGACCCATGAAGTCCTTGACCGTCCCCGCTCTCTGCCGTAGCTCTACATGTGGTGGGACCACGGGACGTCCCTCAGAACGCTCCATGCTCTGGCGGAGTAGGGTAGTCTGCTCCTGATGGGTTGTTAGGAACCCCTGGATCAGTGTGAGCAGCTGGGTCCCATCGAGTGTGACGGAAGCCTGGGTGGGTATAGTGATAGGGGGTGGTGGAAGTATCGGGTCCTGCTGGGCCTGGGATGTGGAAGGTGGTATCTGGGTCTGTGGATCTGTGGAGTGGGGGAAAGTGGTAGGTGGAGATGCATCAGTCAACTGGTCGGCTGACTGGATACGGAGGGCCCCATTCTCGGGGGTAACATACTGGGATGAACGAGTAAGCACCATCTAAATATAAGTAAAAAGGACTTATAAGGGTTTGTTTAAAGTAAGCAATCATAGGCAAGAAAATCTAATTATAATAGCAAACATGTGATATATTTCCTATGTTGCAGTCCTAGCATTCCTCTAGGTGTTCTAAGCGTCTTTCCTAATATTGTCTAATTACCTTAAGTTCCTAATTGCAGGCATGCTTGGTACAATAACGTAACCAAACAGTTTAGTCAGGACCTGCATGGGCCGCCAAAAAAACATGTCACGACCCGTTACCCAAATTGTTGAGCCGGGCCGAGCCATGTCCAGCCTACGCTTATGATAAAGCGCAGTAAGCTGTTCTAGAAATAACAAGATAAGACTAAATGTGCTAACAGTTCTATAAGTGAAGAAGAATCATAAATGCTCCAAACACAAAAGTCATCGTATATAGTAAACGTCCAAGTACAAGTAAACTGAAATGTAAAACTAGATACATGTCCAGTTACAAAATGATATAGTCTAATACATGTCTACACTTAAGTATCCCAAGCAGCTAAGCAAACTAGACGAGTCTCCCCGCAGGAACATCCTCGTATGGCAAAACCGGGTCCTCGGCAGTGACTCCATAATACGAATCACAGAGCAACTCCTCCTCAGTAAGTATACCTACAACGTTATCCTGTCAGGACGGGAGCAAGTACTAAATCTAGCAAACTAGCATATGAAACATGGAAATGAACATGAGAGGAATAACTAGAAAGCATGGCATCACTCAATCTATCATGGCAAGGACACGTATGTCATAGAGACAGATGTATATGTAATGTTTAAAACTGTAGCAGAAATGTGATCGGTTAATAGGTGTATAATGTACTGAGGCACATGTAAATAAAATGTACTTCCGTACAAGTGTAAAGGCGATATATGTACACACGTACAAATACAGCTTGGAGAGTAAGGCCTACGGCGCAGTATCATATAAAATGAAACTTTGCTCGGTACTGAAGAGGGGGGGTATGATCACGTATGCTACTATCAGTTTCCCCATAACCCATATTCTAATCATGTGAGAGATACATCAAGACTGTTCTAAGCATGGTAGTAACTGAAAATACAACATGTAGAGATCTAACTTGCTACCCCAAGGATCAGCATTTAACATGGTGGGGTTTGCAGTTCATTTTATGTGACAATATGTAAAGTTCGTAGAAAGTACTTGCCTCTAGCAAAGTAAAACAAGCTGCGATAAATGTGCTATGGATGTCTGGTAACTCGTCACTGTAGAAGTAAATGCAATAACTTAGCTTTTACACTAAGCTAAAATACTAGGACACTAATTGGTGCGACACGACTTGTGACTGGGCACCCAGCCAAAATGATGACTTGGCATAGGAGACCAATGTGGGGTCACACTATGTTAACTAACTTTCTAGGGTCTTTACACTAGTGAGGGATGGGGTTCAACACGACTAAAACTCTAAATAACACAAAAAGCTACAAGTCGTAATTAATTAATAAATAAATCAAAAGATCATTATGTTCTAACAATTTTTAGAGATAGACAAAAAGCCTAGTTTTGCATAAAACAAAGTACCAAAACGATCCTTGCTAACTATAGAAATTTATTATAATTTTTCTGGAATTTATTAACCAGTACAAGTATTTTATAAAAATCAGTTTTCCTAAGTATACAGAAAATGAGTTTTGGTTTCATATGCCAAACTAGTGGCAAAACAGTAAATTAAATACTATAAAAATTATACTAAATTAGCCAACTTAACATAGTATCTAAAAACTATTTTTCCATAATTTTAGCAGTACTTTAAGCATTTTTAGAAAATCAAAAACAGCAATGCACACACTAATTAATTATCTGCGTATTTTGTCCATGTATATAATTTGAACCAAAGTTCAAATACAGGACCCAAGGCCATGAATCAAGTCCAATATGACTTGTACAGGTCTTGAATGTGTATAAACACATTTGAGCCCAAATACCCATGCTAGGCTTGGACACCAAATGGTTACAGTAATTTAAATATACAGAAAATACTAAGTGGTAGAAAAGCAAAGTAAATATTAATATTTTATTTATGTGAAAACTTACAAAATAGTCATAAAATATGACAAGTAATATTTATATATTTTTAAAATATACATATGCAAATATTACATAATTTACTTAGGCTAAATAATTATGTACTTAAATATATATACTTATAACACACACACACACACACACACACACACACACACACATATATATATATATATATATATATATATATATATATATATATATATATATATATATAGAAAATACTTATATATATATATATATAGAGAATTAAATATATATAATATACATATATATACATATATATACATAGTATATATATGTATAAGATAACAAATATTATATAGTATATAATAGTTTATTTATACATAAAGAAATATTTATATACATATATACAAAAAATATATATATATAATAAAAACAAGAAAAACAAAAGAAAAACAAAAAAAGAAAAAGAAAACAAACAGAGGGCTCGAACTCGGCCCTCTGTGCACAGTGAGGAAGACTCGGAGCCCCACCCGCTAGCCAGTAGGCCTGAGCGGGCTTGCTGTTAGGATGGGGCTCGGGTTTATTTTATTTAGTAACAAATGATTTAACATAAAAAAAATATATAAAAACCAACCTGTGTCCTGACAGTTAAGGACACAGGTATCCTCGTGTCCTTGGCCCGCACGACACACACGAGCTCGAACTCGCGTGTCCAGTTCTACCAAAGTATTCGCCAGGACACGGCGAACACTTCCGACCCAACACGAGACACGCACGACACAGGGGAACACTGACACTCACGTGTCCGGCGAGTTGAAGGGTGATTCGACGGTCGGGGACGGCGGAGGAGACGTCGGCGTCACGGCGCTCCGGTGGCGCTGGGGTCGCCTCGTCACCGTGCGTCGACTGATGGTGGTTGGGGGCGGTGGAAGTCGACGGTGGGGCTGGGCGGAGCTCGTCGGAGTAGGGTTAGGGTTTAGGAGTTCGTCGGGGTAGAGCGGGGCAGCGGTTGGTCGTGGAGGAGATTTAGGTTTAGGGTTTGGGTCTGGGGTCGATGGGGGTTTTATAGGGAGAGTTAAGGCGGTCGGGGCAGCCGGGAAAGGCGGGGGGCAGCGTCGGTGAGTCGGTCGGGGCAGCGGTGAGAGCTGGAGGAGAGAGAGAGCTGCTCGTGGGGGGGGGGGGGGGGTTGGGTAATTAACAGTTAGGTCCCCTTAGATTAGAAAATTACATAAAGGCTTTAATGGTGAGTAAAAGCAAAATAGTATTTGCATTCCCTAATTAAAACCAAATTCCTAATTACAAACTGATATAAACAACATTTCAAAAATTGCAGAATGATATTAAAACTATTTAGAAATTACATATCAGTATTTTTGTATTTAAGAACTCATTTAAAATTATAGAAAATTCCTAAAAATCATATTAAAATATTTTAAGGCCAAAATTAGCATTAAAAATTTAATTAGCACTAATAAAACTAAAATTTGAAAAACAGGGGCTTACACTAACCATTCCTTTTTTCTTATCTTTCATTCGTTCTTTTTTTTTTTCTTTCACTCGTTCGTTCGTTCGTTCATTTATTCATTCACGTATTCATTCATTCATTCGTTGATTCATTCGTTGATTCATTTGTTCATTCGTTCATTCATATATTATACAACTCCCTGTGTGGGAGTCGCCTTGGCGACCCATCGGTCCCGATGTCTTCTAATGTTGCTATACTCTACTCGGAACGACTATGTCGATAGTCTTCCCGTTTCATTGTTGTAAACCATTCATTGCTTCATTGTTGAACGCATAAGGAATTTGAGATGTAAGCTTGTGCCTTAGCACGAATGTGGAGTGCGGTGCGAGAGTTCTCATATTTTTTAAGTTCTTTTCCATATTCTATACAAGCATACAATATGGGACTATTCCCTTAGCTAGGTGCGTTGAGTCATTTATTAGCATGCACGATGTTATCGCCTAGCGATTCTAGCAATAGTGTCCGCATTGTTATGTATCTAGTCTAAGCAAAGACGGTTTCATCGGAGCCACCCACCTTAGCGATGTTCGCATCGGCCGAGCGATACTCCGAGTGCGTCTTTGAAAGTCCAAGTCTGGATTCATCTTGACGGGCCAATATAGGTCTTGCATCGATTCGCATCGACACTTCCTTAGGTCGACGTAACTCTTCGAGTCGACGGCTTATTTGAGTCGTTGGACTTGTCGTTTGAATCGACGTTCCACTAGGGCGGAGTGGGTCATTACAGGCAAGCGATCGGGTTATGTCACGACCCGGTCCCAATTTCTTGGATCGAATCGGATCATGCCCAGCCTGTACCGTTGTTGAGACGGCGGGCAGTAAGCTGTATTCAGTAGTGAAACATATGCAGATAAAATTCTAACGAATATAAAATCTTTTATTCAATTTAAAATTTCTGAAATACAACAACTATTAATTACAACTATTATATTTGATACATTGGTTACAAAAAAAATTACTATCCAGCTCTACTGATCTTGGGTAGCAGGTTCTGCGGGTTCAGGCATCAGATCTTCAACGACTCAATCACCTAAAATGTTGGTCTCCAGTCAGGAGGGAGCAAAGTACAATTCATACTAATTTGATAATTGAAATAATAATAGAATTATGCACTTTTAAACAGTTTTGAAAATCAACTAAGCAGTTACAGTTTTAAAACAGTTACAGTTCTGTGATGTGAATAGGCAATGAAATATAACCGGCTTGGGTTTGTTGCAGTAAAGGATATGAGATTTGTTACAGTATGGTCATACTTATTACACTATTCTCCCAGTCCCCAATAGTTACAGTAGTTACAGTCAGTGCTCTCAGAGAGAGTTCCGTGTTGTATCGTGGTTTAAACTTGCAATAAAACGATTATTAAATAATTGTAAACTAACACAAAATGTACTTGCCTTTGTTTTATTGACTGGATTTTGAAAAGATAACTCCGAGATGAGGCTAGTACAGTCCTTGAAACCCTACAATTGAGAATTCCTGACTTAGCACCAATATTTAATCCATATCTAGGTGTGCTAGTTACAATCTCTAGTATTTGATCCTAGTCAATTTTATGTTATTTACAAATCTACCAGAACACGCTTATCGAGGTGAGTTTCTAACTTACGAAGGAAAAATCAATTTAACTTTGTATTTGGAAAAACTCGTAGTTATTGATTTACTTGGTAAAACTTTGTATTTTGTATTATATATAAAATTAATATTTTTCTTTAAATGAGAAAACGTGAAATTTGTTCAAATAATAACTTATAATTTTTCCTAATTTATTTAATGTGAGAAAATAATATTGACTTTCTATAAAATAATTATTTTACTATTTTTTACGTGTTTACGCTAACCACAAACCAGAAAATAAATAAACTACACTAACTTATTACAAAACCACAGAAAATAATAAAAACTGGGCTTATGCCCTTACAATCCATTTTACATGAATTAAAATAAGAAGAAACATTGGTTAGTTCTAAAAATTGTCCTACAATTTAATTACAAAATAAAATCAATAAATTAAATTAAAATATAATATGAGTCTCAGACTTGGTCCAATCGTCATATTATTGGCTGGCGCCTCAACGTACAGGAACCCTGTAGTGTTTGCACTTCGCCAGGCTCATTTGACCTATAAGGTCGTCGCCTAAAAGGTGGTACAGAAATCCATAAATCCTAAAGCCGACAAATCCAAAATGTTTTGCAAAAGTCCGATTTATACGAAAATTCGTTTTAAAATATTTTCGAAAAATTGGGCAGCATCTCCTCTATATCTGGGACAACCCAAAACTGGGAAAATGCGCCACAATACCAATATATATATATATATATATATATATATATATATATATATATATATATATATATATATATATATATATATATATATATATATATCACAAACCAGGGAAAACCCATAATTTAAATTCCACCACAAGGATTAATAATTCACAAAAATATGTTTCCGAAGAATACGCAAAAAACCCGAAATTACTCGGAAACCCGAGAATTCACATAAACAAACCAACATAGAGATTAAACTCTCAAAACCAAACCACAGAAACTTTCCGAAACTAACTAAAAATTTCCGAGAAGCCACTGGAAAGAAACCACAGAACTATTATTCTCCAAAACGAAACCAACCCCAGAAAATATCAAACGAACTTCGAAATTTTCGAATTTGAATCATCTAACCGAATCCCGTAATGGGATCGGGGACCAAGAATCATCACAGACAGCGTGAAAAAAGAACGAGACAGGGGTTATACCTTGGGTTGCTCGGCTAGAGCTCTCAGATGCAAGTTATAGAAAAAGAAAGACGAGAACAGCAAGTCGGGAAACCCGCGGACAGCGCTGTCGGTGCTGTCCGGATCAGCGGGGCACAGACTCGCGGGAACTGGAGCAACAGGGAACAGCCGAAGTGCTGGACAGCGCTGGACAAGGCCGCGAGAGCGCGGGAAGGCGCTGCGGAAACGACGAAGGGGCGCTGGGAACCGGGGGTGTCGGGGTCGGACGCCGGAGGGTCGCGCGCCGGGGAGGGGCTGCACAGGGGGCTGCGGGGTCCGGGCGGCCGGGGGAGCCGCAGGGAAGCCGGGGCGTTGGGGGCGCCGACGAAGGGTCGCGCCGCACAGGGGATCGAAGGGGTCGGGGTTTGAGGAGATCGCCGGACGCTGGGGTGCAGGGGGTCGCGCGGCTCAGTGCCGGAGCGAAGGCCGGAGGGTGGCCCAGGCGGAGCCACGGGCTGGACGGCCGGGGATCGAGGCCGGCGGGAGGCCGGGCTAGGGCACGGGTGGATGAAGAGGATGGAGTGAGGAGGAAAGAGCAGAGGGGGTATTTATATAGATGTAGAGAGGGGTTACCGGAGTTGAGGGGTTGTCGGTTTCGGAACGGGAAGGGTCGGCGGTTTCGGAAGTCGAGGGGGCTCGAGCGTTCGGGAAGGAAAAGTGAAGTAAAGGAATGGGTTTATTCCTTTATTGATGAATTTAGAACATTAAGAGAGAGAGAAAGAGAATTGAAAAGTTTTAAGTGAATATTATTTTAAGGAGAATAATTATTTTATTTTTAATTAAGAAAAATGCTATTCATATATAAATACTTAGAATTTATTTCGGAAAAAGATCTTGGGTTCGAAATGGGCTCGGGACGGGCCTGAACCAACATTCAAAAATTTTGGGATTTAAAAGTTCCAAAAATATGTTTTTCCTAAAATACAATAATAATGATTTATAAGCTAGTTAAATTACTCAATTACTTAACTAGAAAATTTACGGGTCTGACTTGAACACTAAAATTCCTGAAATAATAATTTTTCTAAAAAAATACAATCTTCCCAAATTAACAACTAATAAATTAAAATTTACAGGTTTGACCAGAAATAATAATTTGAAAAACTAAGTGGCAAACACACATTAATAAAATTAAAATGTAACTGGAAAATTGCGGGTTTCACAACCTTCCCTCCTTAGAAAATTCGTCCTCGAAATTAAAGGATAGGGTCATGGGTACAATCATGCAATCATGCCTGAAATCAGTTTGAACATCCTCCTTAACAGTCTTATGCCCAAGTAGGTTAACAATCCCAAAACTCATCTAATACTATATATTCATCAATTTTTATCCACTATTTACATTCTTCCCTCCTTAGAAATAATGTTATTCTCCATGATTACTAAATTCCCGATTCCATTCCTAAATTGCCAATCACCTTAAAATTTTGTCTTCTATATTTTCAATCTTGAACACATCTTATTTTCATGCAATATGTATTTCTCACAGCTTACTTAATGTATTCAATTTAATTCTATGATTTGATACTCCTAGTTTTTAATACTTCAATGTCAAGCCTTGGTGCCCAATATCATATCTAAAATCCTACACCACGTTTTAATATTCCGATTTGTCACGATCCATAAAATTTTATTATTTCTTTCTCATAGATAATCATTACTGTGATTTTAGACTATCATGTATATATCCTATTTGATCTCGAACTCTCTATGAAATCATGATTAAACTCAAATCCTTTATTTGACTAAACTTTCTCAAAAATAAATCTTATTACATCTTTCCAACCAATCTTTCTCTCTCTCTCTCTATATATATATATATATATATATATATATATATATATATATAAATATATATATATATATATATATATATATATTTTAATATTGGCACCCTTCTATTCGTACAATTCGTCATTCTCAATTATTTATATTTTAAGTCCAATATTTCTTGTTACGATTATCCTTTATAGTTAATTCATCATGCACCTTCCTAGAGTGCATCTCTATGCCTAATATTGACAACCTTTAATCTTCAATGTCAAATTATTCACAAATTTTCCTCGATGGTAATCACCATTGTACATTTTAACTCATATATATCCTATATATCATGCACTCTAAAAATCCAAGCTATAAAATGTTCTAGGTTTACTTCATAAGGCAAAATCAAATTCGAGGCATGATTGCTAAATATAAAGATAAAATGTAAACATGTTTAGAATCTCCTAGATAGAGTTTTAGAATATTTTGTTTTGATCAAAATCATGAGTAAACATCGAGGTAAATAATCATAACGAGTTTAAAGTTAAAAAAAATGAGATCAAATAAAATAGAAAAGTCATAAAATACGACATCAATTTATTTGAGAAACAAAAGATAATGTAATTTTTCGAAATGAGGGACAATTTTTAATTCAAACTGGTATGAGGTATAAGAGTTTGTGACTCAGAAAGAAACAACAAGTTTTATGATTTTAAGATAGTGAGGGTGATTTAAAATAGCCATGACAAGAATATAATTCGATAGAATATTTCTTGTAGTGGGAGCAAATGCTAGAATACAAATCCTCAAAATGATTGGAGATAATCATGATATGAATATAGTCTTATTAATATTCGAAAACCACTATTTTCAAGTCACTTTGTTTCAAATTCATGCCTCACCAGTGTGCATCTGACTGCAATAAAAAAAATTTATTCCATGACTTGAATAATTTAGTTTACCGAGTAATCTTCCAACTTTATCCATTTCATGGCTAAGCAAACATAAAACAAAGTCTCAATAATATTTGAAAATCTAACGATTACCTGTCATTATTTCAACTTAGAGTTTATGCCTCGCCAGTGCACAACTAGCTGCAGTAAACTTGCAGTTTTCCATAATTCAGATGAATGACTATCACGTAAATGTGCGGAGTCATGTTAGGTCGCTAAATATTTCTTCAGCTTTGTCCATGTGAATTTTAGAGGAATTTCAAAAATTCAAACGAATTTAAAGTTCCAAACAAGATAGAAAATGTAGATAACTGTTCTTCTGAGATCAAGGAATTTATCAAAATATGTGTTTGAGATTCAAGAGCCTGGGGATAAAATTAAGAGGAGTATCTGTTCTCCGATTTTTCTTTTCCAAAGATAAAACGATCAACCTTGATTTGAATAATTGAGTTAAACACTAGATAAGATAGAAACATCACAAATTCGGATTGAGTAAGAAAAATTAATGAAAATATTCCTGACAAATCACTCAGGGAATACAGAAAATTATTTTGAGAAGAATAATTCCATAACTAAGGAAAGTTGGAAATTTGAGAGAAGATAAGTTTCATTGATTCAAGGAAATCAAATTGAAATTGTCTAGTAACGCCAAGAAATTAAATAGCTTTCGGACAGCTAAAAATCTCCTTGACTAAAGAAAATTGAACAATAGAATGGATTCAAAAATGTGATCAATTTTCTGACCGTTCCTGCTTCATGATCATAGAAGCTTTCTAGGCCTTGATTTGATCAAGAAATTGCATAAAGAGTGTAAGGTTTTAAGATGAATGGAGGAAGTCAACAGATGAGAATATTCTCGGTCTTTGGAATAACTCAGGAGATAACAATCAATATTGAAATTAAAAATAATCCCTTTTAAGCGAATCATGAACTAAACTAATTCTTCTGGTA
Organism: Iris pallida; assembly: GCA_029216955.1. NCBI lineage: Eukaryota > Viridiplantae > Streptophyta > Magnoliopsida > Asparagales > Iridaceae > Iris > Iris pallida. Next base: position 16,249,178 of record JANAVB010021600.1, on the reverse strand, counting down.
ATAATTGACCTTGAGGTTTAAATGATCCCAGAAAATTTTTGATTCAGGATTGATTCCGAGAAAGTTAGTTAATTGAAAAGGAGATCAAGGCAAAAGGTTGGATAATGGTTGTAGATATGTATTGGGTAGATAAGAATTTAATAGGGTTGCTAAGAGAATATTGAAACTCTTCATAACGAACGAATCAAAATTCCAAATAAAGGTAGAGAAGTAAGATCTGATCAACCAATGAAGAAGTTAAAATTAGGTTTAATAAAGAAGAAGAAGATTGAAAAAAATTCAATCTTATCCCAAAAAGAATATGAATCCTAAAGTATACTAGAACCTGGAAATTATGGAAGGAAATCATCTCGAAGGTCATGGGACACTCAAAGGTACAATCAGCCTAATCTAGATAAGTTTTAGGTACAAACACAAACAACGTATCCTACGAATCTATAAACAGGCAAAGATAAAAAAATAATTTTTTCGGCCCTATAATGTAACATGGTGTATATCATCTAAGTGTTCTAGTTTGTTTCTAAAGTCTGTTTTCCTAAAGTCTCAACTGTTCCTAGGTCAAGTTACAGAACTGCGCGATGGTCTAGACTAAGTTGACTAGACCAATTTACAGATCTGACCTGCATGGGCCACCACTAAAAACATGTCACGACCCGGTCCCAATTTCTTGGATCGAATCGGATCATGCCCAGCCTGCACCGTTGTTGAGACGACGACAGTAAGCTGTATTCAGTAGTGAAACATATGCAGATAAAATTCTAACGAATATAAAATCTTTTATTCAATTTAAAATTTATGAAATACAACAACTATTAATTACAACTATTACATTTGATACATTGGTTACAAAAAAATTTACTATCCAGCTCTACTGATCTTGGGTTCCAGGTTCTGCGGGTTCAGGCATCAGATCTTCAACGACTCAATCACCTAAAATGTTGGTCTCCAGTCAGGAGGGAGCAAAGTACAATTCATTCTAATTTAACAATTGAAATAATAATAAAATTATACACTTTTAAACAGTTTTGAAAATCAACTAAGCAGTTACAGTTTTAAAACAGTTACAGTTCTGTGATATGAATAGGCAATGAAATATAACCGGCTTGGGTTTGTTACAGTAAAGGATATGGAATTTGTTACAGTATGGTCATACTCATTACACTATTCTCCCAGTCCCCAATAGTTACAGTAGTTACAGTCAGTGCTCTCAGAAAGAGTTCCGTGTTGTATCGTGGTTTAAACTTGCAATAAAACGATTATTAAATAATTGTAAACTAACACAAAATGTACTTGCCTTTGTTTTATTGACTGGATTTGAAAAGATAACTCCGAGATGAGGCTAGTACAGTCCTTGAAACCCTACAATTGAGAATTCCTGACTTAGCACCAATATTTAATCCATATCTAGGTGTGCTAGTTACAATCTCTAGTATTTGATCCTAGTCAATTTTATGTTATTTACAAATCTACCAGAACACGCTTATCGAGGTGAGTTTCTAACTTACGAAAAAAAATCAATTTAACTTTGTATTTGGAAAAACTCGTAGTTATTGATTTACTTGGTAAAACTTTGTATTTTGTATTACATATAAAATTAATATTTTCTTTAAATGAGAAAACGTGAAATTTGTTCAAATAATAACTTGTAATTTTTCCTAATTTATTTAATGTGAGAAAATAATATTGACTTTCTATAAAATAATTATTTTACTATTTTTTTACGTGTTTACGCCAACCACAAACTAGAAAATAAATCAACTACACTAACTTATTACAAAACCACAGAAAATAATAAAAACTGGGCTTATGCCCTTACAGTCCATTTTACATGAATTGAAATAAGAAGAAACATTGGTTAGTTCTAAAAATTGTCCTACAATTTAATTACAAAATAAAATCAATAAATTAAATTAAAATATAATACGAGTCTCAGACTTGGTCCAATCGTCATATTATTGGCTGGTGCCTCAACGTACAGGAATCCTGTAGCGTTTGCACTTCGCCAGGCTCATTCGACCTATAAGGTCGTCGCCTAAAAGGTGGTACAGAAATCCATAAATCCGAAAGCCGACAAATCCAAAATGTTTTGCAAAAGTTCGATTTATACGAAAATCCGTTTTAAAATATTTCCGAAAAATTGGGCAGCATCTCCTCTATATCTGGGACAACCCAAAACTGGGAAAATGTGCCACAATACCAATATATATATATATATATATATATATATATATATATATATATATATATATATATATATATATATATATATATATATATATATATCCCAAACCAGGGAAAACCCATAATTTAAATTCCACCACAAGGATTAATAATTCACAAAAATATGTTTCCGAAGAATACACGAAAAACCCAAAATTACTCGAAAACCCGAGAATTCACATAAACAAACCAACATAGAGATTAAACTCTCAGAACCAAACCAACAGAAACTTTCCGAAACTAACTCGAAATTTTCGAGAAGCCACTGGAAAGAAACCACAGAACTATTATTCTCCAAAACGAAACCAACCCCAGAAAATATCAAACGAACTTCAGAATTTCCGAATTCGAATCATCTAACCGAATCCCGTAATGGGATCGGGGACCAAGAATCATCACAGACAGCGTGAAAAAAGAACGGGACAGGGGTTATACCTTGGGTTGCTCGGCTAGAGCTCTCAGATGCAGGTTATAGAAAAAGAAAGACGAGAACAGCAAGTCGGAAAACCCGCGGACAGCACTGTCGGTGCTGTCCGGATCAGCGGGGCACAGACTCGCGGGAACTGGAGCAACAGGGAACAACCGAAGTGCTGGACAGCGCTGGACAAGGCCGCGAGAGCGCGGGGAGGCGCTGCGGGAACGACGAAGGGGCGCTGGGAATCGGGGTGTCGGGGTCGAACGCGGGAGGGTCGCGAGCCGGAGAGGGCCGCACAGGGGGCTGCGGGGTCCGGGAGGCCGGGAGAACCGTGGGGAAGCCGGGGCATTGGGTGCGCCGGCGAAGGGTCGCGCCGCACAGGGGATCGAAGGGATCGGGGTTTGAGGAGATCGTCGGACGCTGGGGGCACAGGGGGTCGTGTGGCTCGGTACCGGAGCGGAGGCCGGAGGGTGGCCCAGGCGGAGCCACGGGCTGGACGGCCGGGGATCGAGGCCGGCGGGAGGCCGGGCTAGGGCACGGGTGGATGAAGAGGATGGAGTGAGGAGGAAAGAGCAGAGGGGATATTTATATAGATGGAGAGAGGGGTTACCGGAGTTGCGGGGTCGCCGGTTTCGGAACGGAAAGGGTCGGCGGTTTCGGGAGTCGAGGGGGGCTCGAGCGTTCGGGAAGGGAAAGTGAAGTAAAGGAATGGGTTTATTCCTTTACTGATGAATTTAGAACATTAAGAGAGAGAGAGAAAGAGAATTGAAAAGTTTTAAGTGAATATTATTTTAAGGAGAATAATTATTTTATTTTTAATTAAGAAAAATGCTATTCATATATAAATACTTAGAATTTATTTCGAAAAAAGATCTTGGGTTCGAAATGGGCTCGGGACGGGTCTGAACCAACATTCAAAAATTTTGGGATTTAAAAGTTCCAAAAATATGTTTTTCCTAAAATACAATAATAATGATTTATAAGCTAGTTAAATTACTCAATTACTTAACTAGAAAATTTACGGGTCTGACTTAAACACTAAAATTCCTGAAATAATAATTTTTCTAAAAAAAAATACAATTTTCCCAAATTAACAACTAATAAATTAAAATTTACAGGTTTGACCAGAAATAATAATTTGAAAAACTAAGTGGCAAACACACATTAATAAAATTAAAATGTAACTGGAAAATTGCGGGTTTCACAGGTTATCTTTGGGGGGCGTATCGAGTTAGTCCGATCAGTTATCTATGCCCTGGCCCAGTTCTGGCTGCAGACTATTTTGATACCCATGGCTACCATCAGGAAAGTTGAAATGATCTGTGCCGATTTCATCTGGAGGGGGGCCTTCATGCGATTTCTTGGAAACAGCTATGTTGGCCAAAGAAGGAGGGAGGTGTGGGTCTTCGTCCTTTGTTGGCTATCAGGGAAGCCTCGGTCCTGAAACTGGCATGGCGGCTCATCAAAGGGAAATCCCTCTGGGCGGAGTGGATGCAGTCTCGCTATGTGAGGAATGTCAACTTCTGGAGGTGTGGTATTGACAACAATCACTCTGTTACCTTCAAACAAATTATGGGACACAGAGCCGTCCTCCAATCGACTGTCAGGAGGATCATGTGTGATGGGGCTAGAACTGACCTATGGCTGGATCCTTGGATAGAGCACCAGTCTCTGGTAGACATTTTGGGCGATCGAGATCACAGGAAGGTGGACAGAGGCCTGTCCTGTCAGCACATCATCAGGAATGGAGCTTGGAGTCCAAAGTCCTACCGTCATACTGAGGGACTTGGTGAGATTATTCGCGGAATTGAGATTGATCCATCCCAGCCTGAGGATATTTGGGTCTGGGATCCGCCGGGCGTGACTGGAGTACTGCATCAGGGGAGTTCCCCTTCCAGAGTGGCTACAACCTTATGTCTAGTGCAAATCCCCCAATTGGAGATTATGACTTCATTTGGTGCAAGGATCTGGCCAGAAAAATGCAGCTAAGTATGTATCGCCTGCTCCTTGGTCGTCTGCTGACCAGGGACAGACTCATCTCTTTTAGGATCCAGGTCCCCAATCTGAAGTGTGGTCTCTGTGATTTGGAGGATGAATCGATGTCTCATCTATTTTTTGACTGTGGAGTTTTATGGTCAATTTGATCTGAGCAGATCCGTATGCTGGGAGGGGGTATCTCGGGCAGGTCGATTGATGCTATCATCACGGGTATTCGAGATTGCAGAGGGAGAGGCTCGATTTGGTTCAAGACTGCTAGAATTCGGCTGGCAGCTGCTGTCTGGCATGTTTGGCGGGAGAGAAATCGGCGTATATTCGAGGGGCTTATCACCCCTCCGGTTGGTATCCCCTATAATTTGGAGTTTGATGTAAAAAAATGGTCGACTGACGGGTGGACGACCATTCGTCTGTATGTTGTATGAGTATTGTCTGATTTTAGAATAAAATTTACCCTTTTTCTAATATATATATATATATATATATATATATATATATATATATATATATATATATACGGTCTATAAATCTATTTTAGAGATAAGTATCTAGATTTTTTTATTTTAAAATAAACCTTCATCTATATACGTTATATAAATCTATTTTAGTGATAAGTCTTAACCATTCCCACAATCTTGAGAGAAACTTGCTGTGACAGCAAGTTCCTCTCATGACTGTCAAAATATTTGACAATCCTAACTATTTCCAGGACAATATCATATATGATACGCAAAAATACAAGTTAAAAAATATGATACGCAACAATATCATATATGATACGCAATAATAACACAACATCGTATTAGATTGACAATAATACAAATAAAAATCTAATAATCATCACATGTCAAATAATCCTATTAGATTCACTAGATAGAGGTTCTAAGATGCATAATCATAAGGTTGATAACAGATCTTGCAAGCTTACAATAGATTCATTTTTTTGTACCCTGAAGCACTATAGGGCTTTCAATTGATATTGCAAGCTCCAGATTTTTGGAGTCTCTATGCTTCCTAGCTTGTAGACTGTCAAATTTTTTAACTGTCCTAACAATTGGATGGACTGTCAAAAAATTTGACGGTCCTACCAATTGGTAATTTTGACAGTCCTTCCAATTTTTAGGACTGTCAAATTTTTTGACAGTCCTATGAATTGGAAGGACTGTCAAAAAATTTCTACATTCCTGACAACATACAGGACTTTGAAAATTTTCTACAGTCTTGAGTCTTCCCAAATGCGATTGTGTCGGAATTCCTTCCTTCGAAATTCATGGGTTCGAAACTTCAAAATTCGTCCAAAATTTTCAAATCCCTTCCAACCCATTTCTCCAAACCCCATTCCAATCATGTCCATGACATCAAAATTTCGGCAACGACCATTTTGACTTTTGTTTTTGTTTTGTTTTTGATGTTGTCAGTGCTAAGAAATAATGTATGAAAGTTTCGGCAGCGGATCAAGCTCGACGGCAGCTGAAGGAGGAGGAAGAAAAGAAGTTTAGGTTTCAGAGGGCTTGAACGATAAGGGTTTTGGTGAATATAGAGGTGGTGGAGAAAAAATGAGTGTATGTTTTGAGAGGATTTGAGAAGAGAGAGAGAGTGAAAATTAGAAATGAATATGTTTTAGGGGGGGAGGCAGGCCCTAGTAGAGAATGGATTGTCCTGAATAAAAGTTCTTCTAAACTGAGCTAGTTCCAATCCTAGGCTAGTCCTGAGTAAATACCCTTATATTTGCCTAGATATTCTTTATTACCACCTGACAGAAATAAAAATAATGTCGAAATTGAATAAACTATGCTCAGAACTACCATGTCAACATGATCCATTTTTGCCCGACTCAAACTAAACTTGAACCTAAACACAATCGGACTTGACCAAAACATAACCCAATCCAAACTCAACTAGACTCAGACTTTATCTTAACCGAACCCAAACTCGATTTCGATCCGACCAAAACCTAACATGAACTCAGACCAGTTTGACCCAAACAAATAGGACAAAAACCCTACACGAACCAACTTCAATCCCAATTAGCTGACAGTTGTTTTCAATTGTACCCTAGTATTTTTAATACAAAAATAACAAATTAATTAGTATTAGAATGCTTTTTAGAACAAATTATTAAGACTAGTAAAGAACTAAAGTAATAAGTTTGTGACTAATAAGCAGTTTCTCAATTGTAAGCTTGATTTTTTTTTTATATTTTTTGCGATGTTCGACGTAATGCTCTGGACTTTGTGTATGTTACGTTGTTTGTCTTTTGGACAGTTCGGATAGACGAGACAAATGTCTGATGCGCTCCCACTAGAGCAATGCTTTCTCGGCGAAAAATTCCATATATTTTGCTCGTTACGTATTCTTGAAAAAATGCCACAAAATGTGTCTTCTGGTTGCTCTAATCTTCCCCTGGTACCAAAATAATGCACATAACTTATCCAAGTTGAGCTTATATATTGACTTGTAATTGCACTTGAGATCTGACTTTGGATGCAAAATAATGGATAACTTAATGAATGTACACAAGTCATTACTTCCGCTTATCAAATGGTTCAGCTTCAAAAAACAAAGATTATAATGGGTTCCAACTTTTTCAATATCAACAAGAAAGCAATGGCGGAGCATAAGCTGGATTGTACCAGACTGCAACCCGGGCTTAAAAACAAATAAATACTAGGAGCTACCAGTACAATATCACATGTAAGTCTTAGCTTAATTGGTTGAGTGGCTGGGTGTTTATATAGAAGTGCATGGAGGTTCGATTTCTGCGTGTGGGTTGTGTAGATTTGTATAGTTTTTTCATCCCCCCCCCCCCACACAAAAATCTGGCTCTGCCCTTGCAAGAAAGCATTTCAATAATGACCGCCTCTGATCTTTCCACACGTTTTATAACCCTGGAGCAACAGCTACAACACATTTTTCTTCGAAAATAACATCATGAAACCGAGCCAATCCAATGTTATTTATTGGGTTATGTAGTTTTAGGGTCTTAAATTTGAGTTTAGGTTTTCATATTGTCCAAAATAGAATTTGAGGCTCGTCTTAATGCTGATTTGGCAAGCAAAATTTGAATATTATATTAGACCCTAAAACTAAACGAAAATATGCGAGAATTGTGTAACTTAGGTTATTTAGTTTTGTCATGAGCAATCGAGAATGAGATTTGTGATATTGTTGTTTACTTCTATCATGATCTCACCAGCCACCCAACCCTTCTGACGTCAGCTTCAATGGTGACGACTTCATGAACATTGTGTATCTTCTGATGTCTCTCGTCCCGGTCATGTTGTTTGAATACTTGGAACTCAAGAGCCCGAAGGATTATGATTGCTGAAATCACGAACAATAGCGTCACAAGTCTCATTCTCGATTGATTATCTAAGCAATCAAAATTACATATCCCCACTATTTTTGTCTAGTTTTAGGGTCTCGTATAATATTCAAAATTTACATCTAGGTATTAATTTTGGACTACTAGCCAAAGTCAACCGTTAGGACGAAACCAAAACCCTCTTCCAGACAATATGGAGACCTAAATATAAATTTTCAACATTATAACCATAAAACTAAACAACCCTTATTTATTTATCAGCATAGTACTATCTGTTCTATTCCTGGGGCTGCAAAATGTTCATTGAGAACCAAGTACAAATCAATTAGGTACACTAGACTTCCATGCTTACATTCAAAACTAAAAAATGTGTCTTCCTGATTGAGAAAAGATGAAATAAAACATAAACAATAGCTTTCAAGAAGATTCAACCTATTTAAGTGATTTACTACTGATATTTAAGTGGTTACACATTTATGCAATATATGTTGTCTTGGAATATATGCTTCTTATAATAGAGGGCATCACTTGGAGTGATGGCGAGACTTGGCTCTTGAATCTTGGTGATGAGGGAGTGAACTTGGAACAGTCTTTGATAAACTTTGGGTAAATTGCCTAAGTTTTGGACGCTCTCAACATCTAGCATCAGCAGGAGCCTTGTGGCAGTGGATGGCCCTATGCTTTGTATAGCAAATTTATCACATCATATGTAAATACTTCCAAATCTCTTTACTGCAGAGATGGAATGACAACAAGAAGTCTTTATCCCATTTTTTGGGGTCTGTATTTTAAATTATTTTCTTCCATTCAGCTCAATTAAGGGCCTATGTCCTCTATAACACAAACAAAAATCATATCATTCTTTGAAACTCTAATCCATGTTCATTTGATTTAAGTATATCTCTACACCCAGTCGTTCCTTTAACTAGTATCTTAACGCTCATACTAACCAGGGCATGTACTGGTCTGCACTGCACATGACCAAACCATCTATTAGTATGTCAACCTTCCTAATAAGGAAATACTGTTGGAGTGGGTGGGGTTCCCAAACTATATGGAGAAGACCCCGGAGTGCGACGAGCATCGTCTGTGTGTCAGAGAAGCTCGGGGAGGTGACAAGGCCAGTCGAAGATGACGGAGATACTCGGGAGCTGACAGAGGAGCTGCTGGAAGGAGGTGGCAGAGTTCGGGCCGACCTCTGCCCCAGGACAGATTTCTGGCCGAACTCTGCCTCCTGGTCCAGAACTGTTCTGGAGACAGGACACAGAGTTCTGGCCGAACTCTGTGTCGTCAGGGATGAAGTGATTCTTCACCGTTGGATCGTATCCAACGGTCCAGGTTTTGTTGCGGAATTAGGGTGTTTTATATGGTGTTTCCTAACCCTAATCTCAAACACAACACACATAAGAGAGAGAAAAGAGGCAAGAGTGCCATTGCAACTTTGGGAGAGAAGAAGGAGGATTGAAGGCCATTTTCGAAGGAGGATCGTGTTCGGGTAATATCTACTCGTCGTCTTTGTTCTTCGTAGCCTTGTAATCATTATTCTTGCTTCTAAGTATTATGGGGATCCAATTTGGATCGGGAGAAGTTTGTAGAGGGTGTACTCCTTTATTTCATTGGTGAAGACTTCTCAGGGTTGGACTCCGATCATCTCGTAGTTTTTTCCGCAAGGGTTTTCCATGTCAAAAATTCTCTGTGTCTGGTTTGTTTTGGTGTTTTGGTTCGTGCGTTGTATTGCTCGGTTCTCTCGCAGGCACTCTCTAGTTTGGGAAAAGGTTTTCGCGTTTCTTTTCCAACAAAGTGGTATCAAAGCCAGGTTCTGGAATTCAGAAGGGTGTCAAAAATTGACAGAAAAACTAGAAAAGAGAGATGGACGCGAAGTCGGTGCGCATGGTGAACCTGAACGACACCAACTATCATTATTGGCCGAACAAGATGAAAGATTTGCTGTTTGTCAAGAAGCTACATCTGCCCGTATTTGCATCAAAGAAGCCCAGTGATAAATCCGAGGAGGACTGGAAATTCGAGCATATACAGGTGTGCGGATATATCAGGCAGTTCGTTGACGAGAACGTGTACCCACGTTGCCAATATTGAGCATGCAAAGACGTTATGGGATAAGCTGGAATCTTTGTACGCAAAGAAGACTAGGGTAAACAAGTTGTTCCTGATCCGGACGATGATGGGTCTGCGGTACAAAGATGGGGCGTCTATTATGGATCACTTGAGTGATTTCCAGGGCGTGGTTGACTAGCTATCTTCAATGGGAGTCAAGTTCGACGACGAGGTTCAAGGACTATGGCTGCTGTGTACATTGCCAGACTCATGGGAACCGTACGAGTATCTATGATCGCTTCTGCTCCAGTGGGCGTGGTCAGTCTGGAGTTTGCCAAGAGCGGGGTACTGAATGAAGAGATGCAGAGACGTTCTCATGACACTTCATCCACATCCCACCACTCAGAGGCATTAGTTTCAGAGTGCCACAGAAAGGGCAAAAATAGGGGTCCAGGTGGTGGCAGAGACAAGAGCAGGGAGAAGTCCAAGGGTCGATACGGACTCGAAGTGTTACCATTATGGCAAGAAGGGCCACATCAAGCAAAACTGTTTTGCTTGGAAAAGAGAGAAGAAGGGCGACAAGGGGAAGCAAGATGAGAACACTACAGCGGCGACCTCCATACATGGAGGCGATGTGATCGTCGTAGGTGCTGAGGTTATTACAAACCTCGCCTGCGATGACAATTCTTGGCTGGTGGACTCAGGGCTTCGGCACACGTATCTCACAACAGGGCACTATCTGCCACTTATACGATAGGCGACTATGGAGTATTGAAGATGGGCAATGGAGATGTGTCGAAGGCGGTTGCCGTTGGAGATGTGCATTTGAGAACGAAGACGGGTGCAGTTCTTATTCTCAAAGATGATCGCCATGTCCCTGATATTCGTTTCACCCTGGTATCAGTTGGAAGGTTGGATGACGAGGGATTCTTAAGTCTCTTCGGGAATAGTCAGTGGAAGCTTTCCAGAGGTTCGATGGTGATTGTCAGAGGAAGCAAGAAGTTCGGTCTCTACTATATGGAGGGAAGCGCACATGGAACACATGAGGTGAACGCAGTCAGTGATACGTCTACCGAGTTGTGGCACAGGCGGCTCAGCCATATCAGCGAGAAGGGGATGAGCTACTTGGTGAACAGGAAGGTGATTCCAGGACTCAAGTCTACAAAGTTGGAGAAGTGCACGCACTGCTTAGCTGAAAAGCAAAATAATGTGTCTTTCCAAAGTCACCCAAGTTCAAGGAAGTCTGCGTTGCTCGAGTTGATTCACTCGGATGTCTGTGGTCTTATGAAGGTAAAATCTATTGGTGGTGCTTCTTACTTTATAACTTTTATTGATGATTGTTCCAGGAAGGTTTGGGTCTATGCCTTAAAGACCAATGATTAGGTGCTGCCTACTTTTAAAGAGTTTCAGGCCTCTATTGAAAAAGAGACGGACAAAAAGTTATTGTGTGTTCGGTCCGACAACGGCGGCGAATACATTGGTCCCTTTGATGCGTATTGCAGAGAGCAGGGGATACGACACTAGAAGACTCCGCCCAAGACACCTCAGCTCAATGGTGTAGCGGAGCGCATGAACAAGACGCTGATGGAGAGGGTGCGGTATTTGCTGTCAGAAGCAAACTTTTCGGGCAGTTATTGGGGTGAGGCTCTTCTCACAGCTGCTTATGTTATTAATTTCTCTCCTAGTGCTCCTTTGTAGGGTGATGTGCCTGACAAAGTATGGTACAACAAAGAGCCGTCATACAATCACCTGCGAGTGTTTGGCTGTAAGGCCTTCGTGCATGTACCGAAGGACGAGAGGTCCAAACTTGAGCCGAAGACGAGGTGATGCATCTTTGTCGGCTACGGTCGAAATGAGTTTGGCTATAAACTCTACGACCCGGAGGGAAGAAAGCTCTACAAAAGCAGAGACGTGGTATTCGTCGAGGATCAGACCATGACCAACACTCAGGATTCTGAGACGTATTCTGAGGCTGAGGAATTGCCCGAGTTAGAGTCATTTTGCTTCGAGCAGTTTCCAGCGGACATCGTAGAGGATTCAATTATGGGGGAGCCAGTACATGGAGTTGCTTCCAACCTTGATCATCAGCTTACTGATGGTGGTTAGGGTGTCCCTCATCCGGAGAGGCATTTCCTGAAGAGAAGGAGGCTGTTGGTATACAGCCAGCATCAGTAGCTCCACTGAGAAGGAGCGACAAAGAGCGTCGACCATCTACGAGATACTCACCGGGTGAGTATGTGTTATTGAATGACGGAGGAGAGCCCAAAAATTTTGCAGAGGCTATGAAAGACGAACACATGCAGGAGTGGATGCAGGCTATGCAGGAGGAGATGAGTTCCTTACACGCCATTTCCACTTTTGAGCTGGTACGGTTGCCAAAGGACAAGAAGGCTTTGAAGAATCGATGGATGTTTAGAGTGAAGCAGACGGATGATGCTACTCGCCCTCGATACAAAATGAGGCTGGTAGTTAAAGGCTACGGTCAGCAAAAAGACGTGGATTATGATGAGATCTTTTGCCAGTCGTCAAGCAGTCGTCTATTCGGGTGGTGCTAGCATTGCCAGCCAGTTTTGACTTAGAGGTCGAGAAGATGGACGTGAAGACGACATTCCTCTACGGTGATCTTGAGGAGGAGTTATACATGGAGCAGCCAGAGGGATTCTGTGAGAAGGGCAAGTCACATTTGGTCTGCCAGTTGAGGAAGAGCTTGTATGGTCTGAAGCAGGCTCCGAGGCAGTGGTACAGGAAGTTCGAGTCATTTATGGGAGAGCATGATATGCACGGACGATGTTGGATCACTGTGTATTTGTGAGATATTTTGTCGAGGATGATTTCATCTTTTTATTGCTTTATGTTGATGATATGCTATTAGTGGGTCGGAATGCAACTAGGATAGCGGAGTTGAAGCGCCAACTGGATGCGGCCTTCTCTATGAAGGATTTGGGCGCAGCGAAGACTATCCTTGTGATGGACATCAGCCGAGAGAGAGAGTCCAAGATGCTACATTTGTCCTAAAAGAAGTACATTCACCGGGTACTTTAGCATTTTGATATAGACGGGTCGAAGAAAGTGAGTTGCCCCCTTGCGGCCCACTTTAAGTTCACTGAGGAGCAGTGTCCATCTACCGAGGACGAAAAGAAAGATATAGAGCGGGTTCCATATGCTTCAGCGGTAGGGAGCCTTATGTATGCTATGGTGTGTACGAGGCCAGACATCGCTCATGCAGTTGGCACTGTTAGCAGGTATCTTTCAAATCCTGGAAGGGTACAATGGAGTGCGGTCAATTGGATTCTACGATACCTTCAGGGCACTGTCGATTGGAGACTTTCTTTGGTGGTGATGAGCCGAAGCTGGTTGGATATACCGACTGGAGATGTAGACACGAGACGATCGACTTCGGGCTATGTGATGATGTTTGTTGGAGGAGCGGTATTGTGGTAGTCGCGGTTGCAGAAGTGTGTTGCCTTATCGACGACGGAGGCAGAATACATTGCGGCGACGGAGGCTTGCAAGGAGCTGCTGTGGATGAAGAAGCTGCTGCAGGAAATGGGGCTGAAGGAAGAGCAGTATACTTTGCTTTGCGACAGTCAGAGTGCTATTCACCTTGTGAAGAACCAGACATTTCATAGTCGGTCCAAGCACATCGAGACTCGGTATCATTGGATACGGGATGTGGTTGAGAAGAAGGACGCGGCGCTTGAAAATGTTCATACTGATGACAATGGAGCGGACATGCTCACGAAGGTTCTACCGAGGGAGAAGTTTGAGTACTACAGACAGATCGTCGGGATGACGACCTCCTCCACCTAGTTGTGAAGGAGAAGATTTGTTGGAGTGGGTGGGGTTCCCAACCTATGTGGACAAGACCCCGGAGTACGACGAGCACCGTCTGTATGTCAGAGAAGCCCGGAGAGGTGACGAGGCCAGTCGGAGATGACGAAGATACTCGGAAGCTGATAGAGGAGCTGCTGGAAGGAGGGGGCAGAGTTTGGGGCCGAACTCTGTCCCAGGACAGAGTTCTGGCCGAACTCTGTCTCTCTGGTCCGGAACTATTCTGGAGACAAGACACAAAGTTTTGGTCGAACTCTGTGTCGTCGGGGCTGAAGTGATTCTTCACCGTTGGATCGTATCCTACGGTCCAGGTTTTGTTGCGGGATTAGGGTTTTTTCATATGGTGTTTCTAACCTTAATCTCAAACACAACACACATAAGAGAGAGAAAAGAGGCAAAAGTGCCATTACAACTTTGGGAGAGAAGAAGGAGATTTGAAGGCCATTTTCGAAGGAGGATCGTGTAACTCCCAAAATCATGTTTGGTAAATTTTAGAATTTTCTTGAATTTAAATATTGCTTCTTAACGGAAATCTATTTTCGATTAAAGTGAATTTCGAATTTTCTTCAATGTGAAAAGTATCTAATACAAATTTACGTATTTTAGATGAATTGCAATATTGTTATTATTATTAATATTGATTGAGTTGAAGTTACTAACTGTTAATTAAGGAAATGGTTTATTAATATTTTCGGATTTAATCTAGTGGACTTGTTTTTAAACTGCTGATTTTTAAATATGGCTGGGCCGGGTTACAGGCTGGTTCATTTAACTGATTGTTATTTTAATTCCATTTTTCCAGAGGGGACTAGTTGATGGGCCAGACCTGTGGGCCAGTTCTATGGGCCAAGTCTGGAGTAGAGTTGTGGACCAAATGTTGAGGGGATAATCAGTTAATTTAGCAGCATAGTTGTATTTAGTTGTTAACTATTAATTATGTTAAAGAATTAATTATCATTTTCGGATTTATTAGTGTATGATTTTATTAGAGGAACAGTAACTATTTTCTAAACAGTTGGTAATTTATAATTAATAAAACCTGTTAAAACAGTTTGTATTTTGAAATTTGTTTAAATCTGTGGAGGAAAATATTTTGGATTTTGGTATTTGAAAATATGTTCTTTTGACCTATTGGAGGGAATTTGTTGATTTTTGGAAAGCTGTTTTAAAAATCATTTGAACTTTGAAAACGTTGTTTGAATTTGAATCTCTAACTAATTCTGTTACTAGCCTATTCTAAAGCCCTCAGATCTATTTGTTATTACACATCTGCCACTATAGTATTACCCCTAGATCTACTGTAATTTACCACACTGCCACAATACCATACCCCCAGATCTACACGTTATTACCACTATACCACTCACACACAGCATTATTTTACTATATAATTATACGTATACCAATGCACTGACAGCACAGTACACCCTCTCTCTCTCTCTCTCACATTGACACGTCACTCTTTTTCTCTCTCTCTCTGTTCTCTCACTGGAGAACTGTCACCACCGCCACTGCCGGACCACCGCCGTCGTCACCGGAGCTCCGCCTCGCTGAGCTTCCTGGAGATCAGCACCACGCCATCAATGCTCCTCGATCTGGGAGTCTCTCGAGCCGCGCGCTTCTGACGACCGTCGCCTCGGAGACCGTGCCGCCATCATTCTGTCGAGCTCGCCTCGACTGCAGCGTCATCGCTACTCCAAGCACCGCCTGTTCCTTGGTTACCGCGCCATCAAACTCGAGCAGTGAGCATGCCATCTCGAGCAGCGAGCCGCCTCGAGTCCGCCACCCCTTCGAGAGATCGCCACCTCGAGACGAAGCCGCCGTCGCTCGCCGAGCCATCACCGGAGCCGTTGCTTCGTAGCCAAGCCGACCGGAGGACGAAGCTGCCGGAGCCAGATCTGCCGCATGGAGCCGAGGATCGACATCCCCGCCGGTCGGTGAGCTCCCCGCCTCGATCTACTCAGAACCCCCCTTCTCTTCCTTGTTTCTCTGTAGATCTAGGGTTTCATTTTGGGGCTGTGGAAGTCTAACCTAGGTTTGTGGAAGTCTGGGAAGAACCTAGATCTAGGGTTTTCACCGGAGGGTTGGCTAGATCTAAGGTTTCTGTGAGAGGAATTTTAGGGTTAGATGGCCGGATCTGTTAGGGTTTCGGCCATGGCTAGATCTAGGGTTTAGGACTGAGTCTGAGAGAGGAAGGAGAAGAGTTATTAGGGTTAGGGTTTCCTTGACCTAACCTAGGGTTGTAGTCGGCTGGGAAAACCTAGGCTAGAACTGGAGGAGACGGAGTGGGAGTTCTTCGCCGGAGAAGACGAAGAGGCCGGAGTTGGAAAACCTAAGACTAGGGTTTCTCGCCGGGGAAGAAGAGCCCTCGAAATGGCTGGGGAAGATGGAAGCCTAGAACTTAGGGTTTACTAGAAGACGAACCAGAGGAAGAAGAGTAAGCGTCAGGGTTAGGGTTTTACTCGGAGTAGTTGGGAAGTCTCGTCGGAGAACACGAAGAGGCTGGAGGAGGAAGACGAGTGGGGAGTGTTTTGCTCGTTGCTGAGAGCAATCAGAGGGAAGAAGGAGCCGGAGGAGACGAGTCCTCGCCGGAGAAGACGAGGACTTCGTCGGAGAAGACGAGAGGGTTCTCGTCATCTTCTGGAAAATTCGGGAATGAGCCGGATAGAGAATGAGAGTTGAGTTTAATATCTGATGTTGGGACGGGTTCCTGGGCTTTAATTGTGGGCTCGGTTTGGGCTGAGTGTTTTATTAAATTAAGTTAAATCATTAATTGTTAACAGAGAATTTTAAGTGATGGGTTTGGGCCAATGATTCGGGCTGGATCTTAGGGCCGAGCCTGTGGGCTGTTGACAGGCTGTAAACTGAGTTAAGTTTTATGATAATTTAGTATTAGTAACAGTAGGGTTCGGGCCAGGAGAATGGGCTGGATGTTTGGGCTGGGTATTTTTATTAATATTAAGTTAGGTTTTATTAATAGAGAGTTAAGGCTGGGCCAGGCCAGTTTAGACTGGTTGGGCTGGACTTTGGGCCTGTAGGTTGGGCTTATTATTGTTAGTATTAATTTAGTTAAATCTTTACTAGTATTGATATTTAATTGATATTAGTATTAACTCTATGTATCCAGTAGCAAATTTCTATATATATTAATTAGTGAACTTTTGCAATATGTATATATTGTAGCTAGATTCTATAATTAGCAAATTATTTCTAAACATTTATTGGTAAATAATATTTTGGTTAAATAATTAATTTGCTAGCAAAATGTTTAAATGTTTCATAAATAATAAAAATTGGTTTTCTAAATTATTTTGGTAGCTATTATTTAGTAAATTTTCTTGCAAATATTGTTATCACTATTATTTTAGTTTATAAAATAATTTCTTTACAGGATAGAGCTTAAGATAGTATTTTGATTAAACTAGTTGATAATTTCAAGATATATTAAAAAGTATTTTCTATAAACATTTTATTAGTTTATTAATTGAATACTTGGTAAATAACTATATCTAGTTAATGTCATTATTTCAAACCCTAACAAATTGTACAAAATATAACAGGTGATTCATTACAACATGCAGTACTACTCTCGTGCAACAAAACCGAGGCAAGTACACTGACTTGACTTGTACCTTGTTTTCTGTCTTACCTTCATGTGCCATGTTCTCATATCTGACACGAATTACACACGATTGTCTTGTTCCATTGTTCATTGCTTGTGCGTCATTGTTATTGCGGGATTGGGGGAAATATTAGCTTGTGTGTGACCACACCCAACATAGGTATTGAAGATAGCCTAATCGTACACGTCACGTACGATGAAGCCGGACCTTGTAGAATTGACTCATTGACTCATTGCATCATTGATTGATTGATTGCTCCTAAGCCGGTCACACATTAGTTTTAATATTTCAAAATTGTCACAATTGCATATTGATTGATTGATTGATTGATTGCCTTGTACATTGATAGCCGTGTTCATTGTCTAGCATCTTGATTGTCATCCATTGCCCGCAGTTTTACATTTCATTCTGGTACCACAGTTTCAGTTTCATTTCATGTTCTAGTTTTCTGGTATTCCTGTTTCACCTTGTACTCTGGGTTACAGTTTACATTGTATATTGTCTAGTCAGGGTTGTACTTTGCTCTTTTCCTGATAGGATCGTTGCAGGTGAGTGGAAGATTCCATGGAGCTGGTGATTGCTTGGTTATTGCAGCTTTTTATTTATTTCAGTTTATTTTTCTGGAGATTGTATCTTAGAGTTTCATTATTGTATATTATTTCATTTGGACCGGATTTGTCTCCGGCTGAGTTTGTATTTTAAAACATTTGATGGATATTGGTGATTTCTGGGAACGTAATAAATGCTGTGTTGGTTTATATTACATTGTGACTGTGAGTTTTCCTTAGTATTGTACAGCTTACTTCGTCGTGTCCAACAACGAAGGCTGGGCGTGTCCGACTCGTATCCGATTATTCGGGAGCGGGGCGTGATATGTTTTTAGTGGTGGCCCATGCAGGTCCATCCTAATGACACTTAGGCAAATAAGTGTTATTGGGGGACCAGCGAAAGCTAAGGAAAACTCATCACAGCATAGGAACCGCGGGAAAATGGTTTATGATTTATGATAAATAGTTAATGGTTTATGGTTTTTGAAATTGTTTATGATTAATGGTTTATGGTTTATGGTTATTGATGTTTAAATTTTTTTGAAAATTTGATTTACTTATAATTTTTAGGATAGTTTGTAATTTTATAGGATATAGCAATCAACAGTTTATTTCTTTTGCAGGACGGTCGCCACGACGAACGCTAGGACCAGTGAGCAGTCTGCACCCAGTGCACAGGAGCAGCTTGCACCGCCTCCGCCTCAGCCGATTCCACCGACGATGATGTTCGATGGCACGCAAGTGATGGCCATGTTCCAGCAATTCATGGAGGCTCAGAGTCAACAGGCCGCACAGTTCAGAGAGACTCAGAGTCAGCAGGCCGCACAGTTCAGAGAGACCGTCGTCGAAGCACTCAGGACCAGAGAGCCAGCTCCACTAGCACCGCCGGCACCAGCAGCGCCAAAGCCAGGAACTGCCAAGGAATATCAGTTCCTCAGCCCGATGGATTTTTGGGGCGATGAGGGGATAGTCTACGCAGATGAATGGCTGGAGAATGCTGAACGGTCATTGAAGATGGCGAGGATCCCAGAAGATTTGAAGGTCGAAGTTGCGAGCATGCGACTATTCGACATCGCTAGGGCTTGGTACCGGGAAGAGCCCCAGTTAGCAGAGCCCAGAGTTTCCTGGAAGGACTTCAAGCTGCTATTCCAGGAAAAGTTCTTCCCGGATGTGGAGCGGGACGAGCTTAGGATGCAATTTGAAGCATTGCAGCAGGGGAATATGTCAGTGGCCCAGTATACATCCGAGTTTACCCGACTCAGCAGGTTCGCAGAGAACCTAGTCAGCTCGCCGAAGGACAGGGCTTGGATGTTCAAGAAGGATCTCACCAGAGAGCTGCGCCATGCAGTAGCTATTAGTCAGGCCACTACATATGCGAGCATCCTTAAAGTTGTCCAGGGAGTGGAGAAGGAAATGGACCCGAAGCTCAAGCGGGACCGAGATATTGGCGCCAACAGTTCCCAGGGTCCACCGAAGCGGACCGACACTCAGCAGAGGCCACTTCAGCATCAGCACCATGTTCGAGCACCGACATCGCCGAGGCAGCAGAGGCAGACCCAGACCCCGGTGTCCTTTTCTTGTGCATACTGCAAGCGACCGGGACACCATGTCAAGGAATACCGCCAGAAGTTAGGACAATGCTTGATTTGTGGATCTGCCACTCACCAAGTGAGAGATTGCCCTGCAGCTTTCACTCGCCAGGAGCCAGCATCAGAGCAGCAGCAGCAGGACCCAGTTTATGAGGATCAGTAGTAGCTGCAGGAGCGCAGCCGAGTGGACCATTATCTTCTTACTTGCTTATAGTAGATGTGTTTCTTTGTATTGCCTATTTTTAGGCTTGTTCTTGAGTTTTCTTGCATTTACAGTTTTTTCCTATTGTCTAAGTGACTACTTGTTAGTCCTTATTATTTTTGCTCTATAAACAAATCATTTAGTTTTCTGGTTACCTTTAATAAATTTTGATTGATTTTGTATATTGCAAACCCTTGAAATTTTGAGGACAAAATTTTTGTAAGGGGGGTAGATTTGTAACTCCCAAAATTATGTTTGGTAAATTTTAGAATTTTCTTGAATTTAAATATTGCTTCTTAGCGGAAATCTATTTTCGATTAAAGTGAATTTCGAATTTTCTTCAATGTGAAAAGTATTTAATACAAATTTATGTATTTTAGATGAATTGCAATATTGTTATTATTATAAATATTGATTGAGTTGAAGTTACTAACTGTTAATTAAGGAAATGGTTTATTAATATTTTCGGATTTAATCTAGTGGACTTGTTTTTAAACTGCTGATTTTTAAATATGGCTGGGCCGGGTTACAGGCTGGTTCATTTAACTGATTGTTATTTTAATTCCATTTTTCCAGAGGGGACTAGTTGATGGGCCAGACCTGTGGGCCAGTTCTGTGGGCCAAGTCTGGAGTAGAGTTGTGGACCAAATGTTGAGGGGATAATCAGTTAATTTAGCAGCATAGTTGTATTTAGTTGTTAACTATTAATTATGTTAAAGAATTAATTATCATTTTCGGATTTATTAGTGTATGATTTTATTAGAGGAACAGTAACTATTTTCTAAACAGTTGGTAATTTATAATTAATAAAACCTGTTAAAACAGTTTGTATTTTGAAATTTGTTTAAATCTGTGGAGGAAAATATTTTGGATTTTGGTATTTGAAAATATGTTCTTTTGACCTATTGGAGGGAATTTGTTGATTTTTGGAAAGCTGTTTTAAAAATCATTTGAACTTTGAAAAACGTTGTTTGAATTTGAATCTCTAACTAATTCTGTTACTAGCCTATTCTAAAGCCCTCAGATCTATTTGTTATTACACATCTGCCACTATAGTATTACCCCTAGATCTACTGTAATTTACCACACTGCCACAATACCATACCCCCAGATCTACACGTTATTACCACTATACCACTCACACACAGCATTATTTTACTATATAATTACACGCATACCAATGCACTGACAGCACAGTACACCCTCTCTCTCTCTCTCTCTCACATTGACACGTCACTCTTTTTCTCTCTCTCTCTCTCTCTGTTCTCTCACTGGAGAACTGTCACCACCGCCACTGCCGGACCACCGCCGTCGTCACCGGAGCTACGCCTCGCCGAGCTTCATGGAGATCAGCACCACGCCATCAATGCTCCTCGATCTGGGAGTCTCTCGAGCCGCGCGCTTCTGACGACCGTCGCCTCGGAGACCGCGCCGCCATCATTCTGTCGAGCTCGCCTCGACTGCAGCGACACCGCCACTCCAAGCACCGCCTGTTCCTTGGAGACCGCGCCATCAGACTCGAGCAGTGAGCACGCCATCTCGAGCAGCGAGCCGCCTCGAGTCCGCCACCCCTTCGAGAGATCGCCACCTCGAGACGAAGCCGCCGTCGCTCGCCGAGCCATCACCGGAGCCGTTGCTTCGTAGCCAAGCCGACCGGAGGATGAAGCTGCCGGAGCCAGATCTGCCGCCTGGAGCCGAGGATCGACATCCCCGCCGGTCGGTGAGCTCCCCGCCTCGATCTACTCAGAACCCCCCTTCTCTTCCTTGTTTCTCTGTAGATCTAGGGTTTCATTTTGGGGCTGTGGAAGTCTAACCTAGGTTTGTGGAAGTCTGGGAAGAACCTAGATCTAGGGTTTTCACCGGAGGGTTGGCTAGATCTAAGGTTTCTGTGAGAGGAATTTTAGGGTTAGATGGCCGGATCTGTTAGGGTTTTGGCCATGGCTAGATCTAGGGTTTGGGACTGAGTCTGAGAGAGGAAGGAGAAGAGTTATTAGGGTTAGGGTTTCCTTGACCTAACCTAGGGTTGTAGTCGGCTGGGAAAACCTAGGCTAGAACTGGAGGAGACGGAGTGGGAGTTCTTCGCCGGAGAAGACGAAGAGGCCGGAGTTGGAAAACCTAAGACTAGGGTTTCTCGCCGGGGAAGAAGAGCCCTCAAAATGGCTGGGGAAGATGGAAGCCTAGAACCTAGGGTTTACTAGAAGATGAACCAGAGGAAGAAGAGTAAGCGTCAGGGTTAGGGTTTTACTCGGAGTAGTTGGGAAGTCTCGTCGGAGAACACGAAGAGGCTGGAGGAGGAAGACGAGTGGGGAGTGTTTTGCTCGTTGCTGAGAGCAATCAGAGGGAAGAAGGAGCCGGAGGAGACGAGTCCTCGCCGGAGAAGACGAGGACTTCGTCGGAGAAGACGAGAGGGTTCTCGTCATCTTCTGGAAAATTCGGGAATGAGCCGGATAGAGAATGAGAGTTGAGTTTAATATCTAATGTTGGGCCGGGTTCCTGGGCTTTAATTGTGGGCTCGGTTTGGGCTGAGTGTTTTATTAAATTAAGTTAAATCATTAATTGTTAACAGAGAATTTTAAGTGATGGGTTTGGGCCAATGATTCGGGCTGGATCTTAGGGCCGAGCCTGTGGGCTATTGACAGGCTGTAAACTGAGTTAAGTTTTATGATAATTTAGTATTAGTAACAGTAGGGTTCGGGCCAGGAGAATGGGCTGGATGTTTGGGCTGGGTATTTTTATTAATATTAAGTTAGGTTTTATTAATAGAGAGTTAAGGCTGGGCCAGGCCAGTTTAGACTGGTTGGGTTGGACTTTGGGCCTGTAGGTTGGGCTTATTATTGTTAGTATTAATTTAGTTAAATCTTTACTAGTATTGATATTTAATTGATATTAGTATTAACTCTATGTATCCAGTAGCAAATTTCTATATATATTAATTAGTGAACTTTTGCAATATGTATATATTATAGCTAGATTCTATAATTAGCAAATTATTTCTAAACATTTATTGGTAAATAATATTTTGGTTAAATAATTAATTTGCTAGCAAAATGTTTAAATGTTTCATAAATAATAAAAATTGGTTTTCTAAATTATTTTGGTAGCTATTATTTAGTAAATTTTCTTGCAAATATTGTTATCACTATTATTTTAGTTTATAAAATAATTTCTTTACAGGATAGAGCTTAAGATAGTATTTTGATTAAACTAGTTGATAATTTCAAGATATATTAAAAAGTATTTTCTATAAACATTTTATTAGTTTATTAATTGAATACTTGGTAAATAACTATATCTAGTTAATGTCATTATTTCAAACCCTAACAAATTGTACAAAATATAACAGGTGATTCATTACAACATGCAGTACTACTCTCGTGCAACAAAACCGAGGCAAGTACACTGACTTGACTTGTACCTTGTTTTCTGTCTTACCTTCATGTGCCATGTTCTCATATCTGACACGAATTACACACGATTGTCTTGTTCTATTGTTCATTGCTTGTGCGTCATTGTTATTGCGGGATTGGGGGAAATATTAGCTTGTGTGTGACCACACCCAACATAGGTATTGAAGATAGCCTAATCGTACACGTCACGTACGATGAAGCCGGACCTTGTAGAATTGACTCATTGACTCATTGCATCATTGATTGATTGATTGCTCCTAAGCCGGTCACACATTAGTTTTAATATTTCAAAATTGTCACAATTGCATATTGATTGATTGATTGATTGATTGCCTTGTACATTGATAGCCGTGTTCATTGTCTAGCATCTTGATTGTCATCCATTGCCCGCAGTTTTACATTTCATTCTGGTACCACAGTTTCAGTTTCATTTCATGTTCTAGTTTTCTGGTATTCCTGTTTCACCTTGTACTCTGGGTTACAGTTTACATTGTATATTGTCTAGTCAGGATTGTACTTTGCTCTTTTCCTGATAGGATCGTTGCAGGTGAGTGGAAGATTCCATGGAGCTGGTGATTGCTTGGTTATTGCAGCTTTTTATTTATTTCAGTTTATTTTTCTGGAGATTGTATCTTAGAGTTTCATTACTGTATATTATTTCATTTGGACCGGATTTGTCTCCGGCTGAGTTTGTATTTTAAAACATTTGATGGATATTGGTGATTTCTGGGAACGTAATAAATGCTGTGTTGGTTTATATTACATTGTGACTGTGAGTTTTCCTTAGTATTGTACAGCTTACTTCGTCGTGTCCAACAACGAAGGCTGGGCGTGTCCGACTCGTATCCGATTATTCGGGAGCGGGGCGTGACAGATCGTGTACGGGTAATATCTACTCGTCGTCTTTGTTCTTCGTAGCCTTGTAATCATTATTCTTGCTTCTATATGTTGTGGAAATCCGATTTGGATCGGAAGAAGTTTGTAGAGGGTGTACTCCTTTATTTCATTAGTGAAGGCTTCTTAGGTTTGGACTCCGATCGTCCCATAGTTTTTCCCGCATGGGTTTTCCACGTCAAAAATTCTCTGTGTCTGCGTGGTTTGTTTTGGTGTTTTATTTCGTGCGTTGTCACTAAAAACATGTCACGACCTGCTCCCGAATAATCGGACACGAGTCGGACACGCCTAGCTTTCGTCGTTAGTCACGACAAAGTAAGCTGTACCAAACTAGGAAAATCTAACCAGATAAACATAATGTACACAATCACAACATCTATACACGATCCCAGAATAATCACCATAATCCACAATTCTATATATCATAAATGTGCTAGCCATCAGGAATGAAATGTACTATGAATTCTAAAATAATATCTAAGAGTAAAGCTAACAGTCTAAACCTGAAACCTCTAGCTAAGTCATGTCTCCATCCTGCTCAGCTAATGTCCCGGGCTCTGGCCCATAATATAGAACAATGTCCTGCAAGTACACCTGTAACATATCCTAGTCAGAAGCGGAGCAAAGTACAGTCCTAGGTAATGAACAAGAACATGTTATAGAAATGAGTACAGGAGTACATGAAAATAAAATATAAGAAAAGAACAAGAATGTAAGTACAGGAAATAAAGTACAAGAATGAAACTATGAACATGAAGTACAAGACATGACAAGTGCATAATGTTTGAAATACAACTAGCTCATGTGACCGGCTGGGGTGAGTACATGAGTACATGAATATGGTACGGCTTAGGGCCCGCGTGTACGGTGCGAGGCCTAAGCTATCTACATGAATATAGTAACAGGAGTTTGGTCACATGGCTAGTGTATTTCTCCACCCAACACAAGCAAGTACAAGAACATGAATACAGGAGTACAGGGGTACAGGATATCGTGTCATGACGTGTCACAAGAAAAGTACAAGAAATATAAATGCACAAAACCGTAGAAAAGTACTTGCCTTGCTCCGGATGATCAGGAATAAGGAATAGATCGGTAAGTCAACCTGAATATGGTATAATTTGGATATTGGTTAGATTCTAACAATAACGTCTCATTCTATAATTTCTAACTATCAACTAATTAATACATCCATTAACCATAACTAATTTATTATATTCTAGTTAGCTACATATATAATTTGGCAAAAATTATATGTTACTACTTAGAAAATAATTATAGTCTAAATGACTTGCCAACAGATTATTAAGTAATTTAGCATATATCAACTTCATGATAGTTATCTAGAAGAGTAGTAATAGCAAGTAAATTATAATCATCAGTAACCAAATTATTTAGGACATATTGATATCTTTGTCAAGCTAAAGATAAGAAGTAATATTAAGATAGTAGCAATGATATTAGTTTTTGGTAGCAACAACTCTATTACGTCAGGAATCTAATTGCAAGAATTAGTAAAACTTATCTCAACCCACCCGACAGTCCAGCCCACCTATCCTGGCCCAATCCATATTAACACAGGTACACAGTTAACCTGTAGCTTCATCATAACCATAACCCCTACCAGCCCATGCCAACTGAACACACACAACGCTTCTGCAGTATAAATTTTATACCAGACTAATTTTTTAACCAGCTAATATTCCATAAAGTCCAGCCACCTTTTACAGTCCTCACCATTTCTTTTTCTATCCAAACTCAACAACTAATGCACAACCCGGACAGCTAATGTAACACAAGTTCAACTTCCATATAACATCCCCATCTCAACTAATATATACACATGACCCAAAATGAACTTGGCCCACTGACAATAGTTTAGGAGTACAATTATTTTATCCAACCTATTGGTATACCAACCATCCAATACTCCTGCTCATATTCCTGAAAATGCCAGTGACTGTCTTGCACCCATCAGTATTCAACTTAAAGCAAACAAGCAAAAATACAACCCAACAACTAAACGAGGACCTGGCAAACCCCAACCTGTTTTTAATATTACAATCTAACAGGAATCTTATATTACTAAGAAACAGACAACCATCACTTATTGCTAAAATAGTTCAGAAAGAACAAAAAGAATATACAACAATTTAAGTCAAAAATGTAAGAATTACAGAACTATAAACTTGAATAGCAAGGCTCTGCTGACTCCAAATCCCGGTCGACCTACTGCAACTGACCCTATGCGACACCAAACAGAGGTCGGACACGAACTACGGTTGAATACGATCCCAAGCTTGGACATGAACTCACACCAATTATAACACACCGGACACGAACAATCTTGGACACGCGTACTCTGGACACGAACACAAATCCACAGATCTGGACAGTAACATTCAATCAAAGTTTGGCAACAACACAAATAATCGGAGCGATTGAGATCCTCACTTCGATCAAGAACTCGCTCTCAATATTGGCACTTGTTCATAATTCGAGGTCGAGATTGAGTATTGGTTGAACTGCTGTGATTGAGTCTCGCACTCTCTAGTTTGGGGAAATGTTTTCGCGTTTCTTTCCCAACAAATATATGAAATTTTATGGGATTTGAAATCATTTGATTACTAAAAGATATTGTATCAGCATGGGTACGTTAAGTATCGTTGAGCCTTAGTCATTCGCTTATCCTTGGTCATACTTATTCCCTATGTTTATCTCTATGTTTCCTGTCTTTACTTGCTATGTATTACCATATTCATACCCATAACTGTTAGTCAGTATTTAACTTGGGAATACTAAGAAAATTAAATAAGAGACAACGTACCTTAGGGTTTTCAGCTCACCAATATCAGCCAACATGTCAAATTTGCGCAAGTAGGGAGGCTGTTCCTCCAGAGCAGCAGCATACAATTTATGAACTTCTGCACCGCAAGCTAGTCTGTTGACAATGCCCATTGTCACCATTGCAAGAACTTTATCAGGTTGCCCGACCTCCTTCCTCAGCTTCTTTATAGCCTCTTCGTTGACAATGCTGTGTAGTTTCTATGTATCTTTCTGTTCCTTTGAGGATCTTATGGCACAGAGATACGCGACCACAAAGCATATCCACTCTCCTAGTATCCCTAGCAATTAGCAACTGTTTTTGCCAGATTCTGCAAGAAATTGTGATCCCAAAAAAATACAATTAGATTTGGGCCCCTACCTAACATTTGCTAGTTATTGAATTGAAGAAGCTTCTTCTACCATATCCACTTCTTGTGTACTATTATGTGGAAAATTTTGATAAACTTTTTACATTAATTTGATAATTAACACTATATACTATGACATTATTGTGCAGAAATATGTGTTTCCTACCCCTTACTGAATAACAGTACAAAAATGGTCAAAGTAACACTTGAAGCATTGCTCATTCAACCAAACCCTTCTTTTGTCATTTGCTCAGAAGCCAATTAACTAGAGAAGGTAAAGGAATGCAAATCAAATTACATTCCCTCGTAATCACATTCATGAAAGGAAGTGTATGTACATGCATCAATGCACGAAAGATAAAGCCAAAATTATGTTATTAGTAATCATGATGAATTATTCATGCACATAAATCACAATTATCAAAACTAAAAAATAATCTTTAATCACAATTTTCTTCATCCATCTATCTATCTGCTCTGCTCTGTCTGAACAACCTATTTCTTCATATATAGCTTTGTAGAAGGGATATCAGCTCCTCATCCTGTAGCAAATCAAAGATCTCCTCGTCGTCCCCAGAATCGCCGACAGGACCACTAGAACCACTCGTAGGAGGAAGAAGATAAGTAGTTTCATCCAAAAGGAGTTCCGAGAGAGTGGGAAGGGCTATCAGCTCCTCGTCTTCCAGCAGAAAATCGAATATCCCGTCCTCAGAATTGCCGACAACCCTACCGCTACAACCAATAGGAAGAGGAAGAAGACCGGTAGCTTCGTCCTCGAGTCCTGACGACGAGAGAGTGGGAAGGGCTATCAGATCGTCATCCTCCAGAACAACAACACCACTACAACCACCACTAGTAAGAGGAAGAAGACCAGTACTTCCATCCTCCTCGATTCCTCCTGACAAAGAGGGGGTGGGAAAAGCAGGTGGCGGTGCTGTTAGCAGCAGCAGCATCAACAAAGACATGGGCTTTCTGGGACATGACAGAGGCAGTGGCATTGCGGTTGGCCATAAGTAGCTCTATCTCGAGCTGGGACTTGTTGAGTGCAGCAAGCTCCTTTACGAGGTCGTCCCACCCCATTCTTTCCAACCTGGTGCAGTCCAACTCCACACCACGGCCACCGCCGGCGGTACCAGTGCCGAGCAGTAGACCATGGACGAGCGAAGGCCACCCTGCGGCGAAGACGGTGCCGACTTCGGAGACGGAGATGACTGCGGTATCGGAACCGCAGAGCACATCGAGTTCGACAGCTTTCTTAAAGAGTCCCTTCCTCCTCTTGGAGAAGGTGACCCTTCTTTTGGGCTTCTCGACGATCCTCGTGATCTCGATCTTCTTCTTCCCCTTTCCACCCATGGTGTTCGACACAATGTCTCTGCTGCTTTTCTTGATCGATCAATCGACAGGAGAAGAAGAGAACGTGAGAGAGAGAGTAATGATCAAGAACGAGAAAACAAAAGGATTTGAAAGAAAGTTGAAAGAGGAATTAGGAAAGAATTTGAATGAAATAGGCCAACCGAATATGACCGTTAGCAGGGGAGGGGCGGTGGGTTTCCCGCCACTTCTCTCCCCCGCCATTGACCAACTTGACCGTGCCGTGGTGAGTGAAGATGTAGAGAGAGAGAAGGGGGGATTCGAATCAAATCCAAAAGACTCTCTCTCTCTCTCTCTCTCTCTTTTCCTACCAATTAGATATTTATTTAAAATCTAGGATTGTACTTATACGGCTCCCTAATTATAATCTCATGATCTAATTACTTCACCAACTCTTCATCCATCTACAGGAAATTATCATTTTTTTAAAAAGAAAAGAAAATGTTGGATCTTGCTACGAGAAGATGAGCAAGGAGGAGGGGGGAGCAAAAATATATTTTCTTTATTTGTTTGTTGGGGGTGAGCATTCATCAACTTTGAGAAAATCGAATAGAATCGAATTTGTTTCAAAACCGACCAAATTGAACTGACTTTTCACACAAACTGAACCGTATTAAATTTTGGTTCGATTTGGTTATTTCGGTTAGACTGTACTTTTCTTGATGGGTTGGACTTTTGCCAAAATCAACCAAAAAATCAAGTACATTAAAAAATGACTATCTTCATTCCTAATTTAGCAACAAAAATCTAAAATATAAAAAATATAAAAATATATTGTAGAAATGATTGTCACCGGTTTAGCTAAAATTGGATTGAAATTAGAAGCAATAAAAAAAACGACCACCTTTGAGAGTACTAAAACAAAGATATTATCTTCATATGAAAAACAAATTGAAGATAAAATTGGAATGGATGAGAAGACTTTTTATAAATTTATAAAATAGGAATAGAAGAGATCATAAAATAATAAATTTATTAAAAAAACATATAGACTAATTTCAAATATATATGATTTGATTTTTAGTTCGGTTCCAAAATTTTAAAATTGAACTCAATCAAAACAAAAAATCGAACCATGCTGTAGAAAATTGAATATAATCACTATTTCGGCTCGGTTCGATTTTATTTAAAACTGACGTCACCCCTACTTGCCCTCATTCCTCACGATTTTGGCTCGGTACGGTTTCCGGTTTAAAACCATCGTCACCCCTACTTACGCTAATTCTTTCTCTCTATATATTTTTGTACATGAACAATATCTTTTTTTCCCTTTTCAGGAGGTTTTATGCCTAAAGGTAAAATGCTTTCATTCTTCTGTTGTTACCAAAAAATACAAGCGCAACAGCAGCAGGTGCTTGGCAGCAGGAGATGGGGAGGTCGGGGCCAAACAAGAGGGTCAGACGTCGTTGATGGTGGTGGTGATGAAGAAAGATGTGGAAAAATAAAAGGGAGATTAGGGAGGGGATTAGTTAGGAATTTATTAGTTAATAGAATTTTGGAGGATTTATTAAATAGGGAGATTAGCGGAAAAAATTATTTTAATATGTTTGATAATATTTATAGGACGTTGTTATTGACGCTCCTAAAATCTTATCCTGCAATCCTCTATAATTTTCTATTATTCAAATTTCAAATCTACCACTACATTAAATCTGACATTAATTTGTACATACAAAGAGGGAAGAGTGACATTATGGGAGGAGTGCATGATGACATTTTAGGAGTGTCAATAATGTTAAGCAGAACAAATTTGAAATTTAAATAATAGATAAATAATGAGATTAAGCGATAGAAATTTAATGAGAAGTGTATGATGACATTTTAGGAGTGCCAATGATGATATTCTATTTATAATAGTATCACAAATTATTATTCCTAGGGTTTAAATAACAATTTGATCTATTACCAAATTAGTGGTTGGGACATACGTATTAAGTGTACAATTTTCAGTTAGAAAAAGGAGAAGAGAGGCACAAAGTTAGAAGGAAAGAAAGAGGTTTATGAAGGTTCTAGATTAATCAGTGGATCTTTGAGAGTGCCTAAGTTGATTATTTTATCAATAAATATTAATATTTTAGAAGAAGAAAAATATTACACCAAAAAAAGAAAATATTCTCCAGGGGACGGTCCCTTTGACATGGTCTTTGGCCGGTCCCATAATGTCTAAATTTTAGTTAGCATGGTCCCCAAATAAAAGTACATATGTATACAAATCACTCAAAATTTGAGGACAAATAAATGTCCATTCTAATTAGAGGACAAACTGCAATAAACCAGTTACACAATTAATGTAATTGGCATTACGTTGTCAATCTAATTCAGATGTTTGGTTGGACAAAAAGAATAAGATGTAATTACATGTTTGATTACATTATCTCAGTTTCTTATAAACTCAATTACATCATAAAACCTATATAATCTCGATTACATTACAACTTAAGCGGAATGTTGGTATTCTATAATTTGGTCGTTTTGTTCGTTTTTTTGTCATTTTTGGTCGTGTTTGTTCGTTTTTTTTCACCTTTTTTGCTCGTTTTGGGCCCTTTTCTCTTTTTTCCCTCCATTTTTTGGTCGTTTTTGTATATTCCTGTTCGTTTTTGGTCGCTTTTGCACTTTTTTTTATATCCGTTTTGGTCGATTTTGTACATAATTGTCCTTTTTGGCCTTTTTTTTCACTCTTTTTTATCCTTGTTTGTCGATTTTGCATGTTTTTGCGGCATTTTCATATTTTTATCTTTTTTGTCGATTTTGAACGTTTTGACCATTTTTATATTTTTAATTATTTTTGGTCATTTTTGGCTGTTTTTTTCACGTTTTTAATTATTTTTGGTTATTTTTGCACGTTTTTTTTTTTTTTCCGTTTTGAGCCGTTTTGCACGTTTTTATCGTTTTGTCGATTTTGTTCGATTGTTTACCATTTTTGCAATTTTTTATTGTTTTGATTGCTTTTGGCTGTTTTCCATACTTTTTATCGTTTTTGGTCGCTTTTGGCTGTTTTTCCACATTTTTTACCTTTTTGGTTGATTTTGCACGTTTGTTATCCTATTTGGTCGTTCTTCAACTTTCTTATCATTTTTTGTCGATTTTGCACATTTTTTTCGTTTTTGTCCTTTTTGTACTTTTTTATCGCTTCTATACGTTTTTTGTCATTGTTGCTCATTTTTTGCCGTTTGTCTCATTTTGGGTTGTTTTTTACTTTGTTAATCATTTTTGATGGTTTTTGTTTATTTATTTTTCTTTTTTGCTCCTTTTTTTTTTTCCTTTTTGATCGTTTTTTTCGATTTTTGCTCTTTTATTGCACGTTTTTGGTCGAATTTTATCATTTTTTGTTCGATTTTTGCACGTTTTTCTTTTTTGCCTTTTTGGTCCTTTTTTTGTCATTTCTGTTCGTTTTTGCATTTATTTTGTTGTTTTTGGTTTTTTTTGTCGTTTTTTGTCGTTTTTGTCGTTTTTGTAAGTTTTTAAGAAAATACCTTTTTGTTCATTTTTTTTTTCGTTTTGATCCCTTCTTGTTTTTTGTCTTTTTTCGTTATTGTAGTTTTGTCATTTTTGCTCTTTTTTTTTTATCGTTTTGGGTTGGTTTTTGTTCTTTTTATCGTTTTTGTCATTTTTCATCTTTTCTTTTTTTTTTTTGGTCTTTTTTTTTGTTGTTTTTGGTCGTTTTTGGTCGTTTTTGTAATTTTTTAAAACCTTTTTGTCGTTTTTTATTTGTTTTGATCTCTTCTTGTATTTAGTCTTTTTCGTTTTTATCGTTTGTTATTTTTTTGGTCACGTCTTTATCGTCTTGGGTTTATTTTTGTTCTTTTTTTTATCGTTTTTGGTTTTTTTGGTCAATTTTTAGCGTTTTTGTCATTTTTCATCCTTTCTTGTTTTGGGTCCTTTTTTTGTCGTTTTTGGTCCTTTTTGTCCCTTTTTTGTCGTTTTTATCCTTTTTGGTACTTTTTTTCGTTTTGGTCGCTTTTTCTCATTTTTGGCCATTTTGCTCGTTTTTGTCGTTTTTTGTTTTTAGTCTTTTTTTTCGTTTTTAGTTTTTTTTTGTCGTTTTTTGGTCAATTTTTATTTTGGGTCATTTTTCGTCACTTTTGGATGGATCTTTTTTCTTTTTTGTCATTTTTGAATTTTTTGTTTTTTTTTGTTTTTTATCTTTTTTTCATTGTTGGTTTTTTTTTCCGTATTGTTCGTTTGTCATTTTTTTGGTATTTTTTGTCGTTTTTGGTCATTTTTGGTCTTTCTTTAGCTTTAGGATAAAACGATTTATTTATTTATTATTTAATTTTAATTTTTAAACTTTTTAATTTTTAATTTTTTAATTTTTAATTTTTATTGATCTATTTTTTTATGTTGTGTTTAAAAAAATATTAAATTAGAAAGACAATTACATTACATGATAAACCAAACATATGAATGCAGTTGACATTATATTATATGGTTTGATTACATGTTTCAACCAAACGTAGTAATGTAATTATAATTCCATTACATTACAAACTCAATTACATTACAAACCCAATTCCATTACATTATAGTGAACCAAATGCAACCTAAATATTTAAAAAAAAGGACAACAAAGAGAGTACACTGGTTGCTAAATAAATGACAAGAGAGTACAAATAAAAATATGCTATTGTCCCCATATTTTCTGTCCTAATCATGTCCTCTCTCACATATAATTGTGGATCCCACTAATTTTATAATAAAATAATATCCAAAATTAGTGGGACCCACAATTGTATGTGAGATGGGACATAATTGGGACATAAAATATGGGACATGAGATCCCAACCCACATGCAGATAGGGGTTGGCATACGGTTCCAAGACCCGCGGTTCTGATCCTGTCCGAACCGTAAAATGTCGAAACAAGCCGGTTCCTAAAATTTAGAATTTAAATGGGGCACGTCGTGTGACACTAACATGACGGGACGGGTCCTATTTTCAAAATAAACGGGACCCCGGACCTGCCCGTTTCTAGGGATATGTATTTTTTTATTTATCAATTTTAAAATTTTTTGCTATAATTATTTATAGATAATAGAACATGTTATTGTTTAGTAAAGTTAACAAATTCTAGTAATTTGGGAAGACATAAAGACTTGTTTTGTTCTTATAATAATAGAACATATGTGAATGTTTACTATTCTAGAATTTTTTGAACTTTTTTTGGACCCGCAGGTTGGCCTGCTTCGGACCCGTTTCCAACGGGTCGAACCCGTTCCGATTCTAATATTTTTTAGACCCGTTCCGTTCTGCCAATTAACGGATGCAGTTCGGGTCCATAAAATTTGGGCTGGCCCGACCCGTGCCCACCCATACATGCAGATGCTCTCCTTTTTTAACTCCTATATTGTGGTTTGTTTCAATTATTACAATCACTAGCTGCCATACATATGATTTAATGGTTTACAACTATTCTCCATTCACCTCCCCTCCCATTTTCATCTCTCTCTCAGGGGCGGCCCTGGCCCAGGGCAGGCCGGACGACGGCCCAGGCCCCCTGACGAAAGGCGGCATCAACATGGAACTGTCTATAATAGAACTAATATATATCATGTCTTTTTTTTAACAAAAAAATATTATGACAAATTATATATCCAACCACGACGACCAAGCCCCTGCCGCCATGGAAATTATATATCCAGGCTAGGTGAGTTACAAATTCAGTTTTCTCAATTTTATATTAGAATGACAGGTTGGCTCAACGTTTAGACAAACCTTTTTGATCACTTGCATCATATTTAGGGGTAACAAAGAAATTAAGCCCATTTGAAACTAAATATTCTGTTTTATTATTATTATTATTTGAAGTATCGGATCACTAGCAACTTACTTCCTCTAATTAGTTTTTGTTATATAAGGTAAGAGAA
The DNA here is from genome assembly GCA_029216955.1 of Iris pallida. Taxonomy (NCBI): domain Eukaryota; kingdom Viridiplantae; phylum Streptophyta; class Magnoliopsida; order Asparagales; family Iridaceae; genus Iris; species Iris pallida. The sequence continues at coordinate 16,214,646 of JANAVB010021600.1, read as the reverse complement.
ACTTGGGCCAGCCTACGACAAATCGCGGACCAGGGCCGGCCCTGAGCAATTGGGGACCCGAGGCAAAATTTTCTAAATGGGCCCTATACATAATGGAAAAAAAATGTATAAATAAAACATAAATTTGTTGTAGTCAAGATTTGAAACAGAACATCTTAAATACAAGTCTAGCATTGTAACCACTACACCACAATACTTTTTGTTAAAAAAAAGACACATGATACATACTAGTTCTATTATAGACAGTTCCATGTTGGTGCCCCCTTTCGTCAGGGGGCCCTCGACCGTCGCCGGCCTGTCCTGGGCCAGGGCCGTCCCTGTCGCGGACTGACAAAATAACGATTCGGTTGACGGTCTCGGAACTAGACGAAACTTACGTCGTAGGACAAGTTCAACGTTGCACATCCAATGACACAAATATAGTCATGATCTGAAGATCGGATGGAAAATAATTGCACATCTTCAAAGAAACATATATGATAAAATTCGACAGATGAAGACCAAATTCGTCGGGTACAGTCAGTGAATTTGTGTTCTATCTATTTCCACACATCAGCCATAACCGTACGTGTCTTCTAGTGTAATCTGATTGTGCCGAGATCATCCAGATCAACGAGACGATACATGACATATGATTCTTAATTAAAACAATAATGTTCAAGCAGCTCATTTCGACCTTTAGGACGACTATTCAAATTTAACGTAAAAGGAGAAGATTTACCAAGATTGTGGAACATCATTCCTCGTAGAATTTTGAGCTGTAATTAGGGAGTTATGCTCGTGAGAAGCTAGACTTTTAATGCTGAAATTTTCTACTGTGAATGCTCAATATTTTCTCCTTCCTCTTTTTCTTCGAGTATAGTATAACGAGTTGGTAGGCAACGAGGGACCTTGGCAGACGGTCAAGGTGTTGAAGTGGGTGGGGTTTCCAACCTATGTGGAGAATATTTCGGAGTGCGACAAGCGCCATCCGTGTGTTAGAGAAGCTCGGGGAGGCGACGAGGGCCATTCGAGAAGGCGAAGAAGCTCAGGGAGCTAAAGAGAAGCGTTCTGTCCCAGAAAAGCGAAACTCGGCCCGAACTCGGTTCCCAACCTGAGTTCAGTCCAGGGGGTCCAGAAGGCTGATGTTTGCTGTTGTTTCAATTTACTCGTAAACACTGACTTAGCTAAGCTCCGCCCGAGCTCCGTGTCGGCAGACTAAAGTAATTTTTTTTTGGATGTTTTATACACCATGGGATCATATCTACGGTCCACATTGATTGCGGGATTGAGGGGGCTTATATTAGGTTTCTCCTAACCCTAATTTAAATGCAATATAGAAAAAAATGTGACAAGAGTGCTTTGCAAAATTAGAAGGAGAAAGGAGAGATCTACGACCATTTCGAAGAGATGATTATTTCTGGTAATTATATTTCTCGTCGTCTTCGTTCTTCGTGTGTCAGTGATTGTTTTTTCTAATCCAAAGAGTTTATGGTGAACCGTGTTGGATCGATAAGGAGTTTGTAGAGTGTGTCTATTCCATTAATGGAGGCTTTTCAAAGTTGGACTCCGATCATCCCGTGATTTTCTTTGCAAGGATTATCCACTCCATTCACCCCTCACATTTTCATCTATGTATATATTCTTTCTTACTCTTCTAATTCCTTATAAACTTGCCTCACTTGTTCTTTTAGGATTGTTTTTCTTTAATGTTTTTCTTTATTTATTTGTACTATTAATTTTTTTAAAATATATTAATATTATTAATCTTTTGGTAAATATTAGTTGCTAAATAATTTGTTAATATTATTTGATTATATATATATATATATATATATATATATATATATATATATATATATATATATATATATATATATTTGGAAAAGATAATCCATTGATGAGAGAGAAGGTTACATAGTTCGGGCAAATAGGTTATGTTAGCTGCATTACTTGGACCCCTACATCATATTCAATATTGTAGGATTCCAATCTTTGGAGTATACATTCCATCAAATATCCTATTATTCCTCTCTTTCCATACATGCCACATTGTTGATGTCAGTAGGATCCGAGCTTCTGTTAACCACCTCGATCCCTTCCTCCTGGAGTTGCTGATAATTTCTATTATTTTGCCAATCTCTTGTCTGCCATTGCCACGCATATTCAGCTTGCGCATTTGATGAGTCCACAGGTCCCAGGAGAATAGATAATGGAAAAATAAGTATCCTATTGTCTCTTTATGCGAGCTGCAAAGTGTACATCCTTGTCCATTCGTTTGTATGCCAAGTCGAGCGAGTCGATCTAATGTGAGTAGCCTACCTATCGTAAGCTTATACGTACATAGATGGAACTTTCTCGTGACCTCTTTTACCCATATAAATTCAAATATTTCAATCCTAGGATGATGAACTCGAAAAACATTATACGCCTTGCTATGTTCGAACGCACCAGAGTGTGTCCCATCCCAAATCCATTGGTCCTCCGCTGGAGCTCTATCCACCCGCACTTCTTTAATCGCTAATGCAGCATGTCGTGCCCCTTCGTGCACCTCTGGTTCCAACTGGCCTGCCCTCAATATGCAGCTAACCCAATCATCTTCTCACGGTCGACATAAAGCATTCCCACCGGACAAATAGCCAAGCTCTGGTGCCAAATTGTAAGCCCCTTGAATTTAGGGCTTATTTTTTTCAGTTTTATAAATCAATTATTTGTAATAGATATTATTATTTGATTATTATTTGATTTAAGGCTCTTTACCGTGACTTTGACTTCTGGAGCGTCAGGGATGCCAATCTCTGGAAACTCTCCTCATTAGTGTGTAGTAGACAAGATTACCTTCATGTTGATATATCATGTTCCACCCAAACTTGTTCCCTTGTACTCTTTTTGCTTCATACAACTTCGGATCAATTTAGATCATTTGATCATTAATTAATTATTAATTGATTTTTCCACTTTTATCTTTGATCATCATATGCACGTTACCGTGACTTTTAATTTAGGAGCACAAGGCTAGTCATTTTCTTGTAACTAATTCCTCATGCATGATCTACTCGAGACGTCCTACGCCCATGACCTTCGTGTCCCACTCAGACACACCATCTTGTACTTCATTTGCTTCGCACAACTTTTGGGTTATTTTAGGCCAATTAATTATCCATCGTAGAATGTGACCTGACTTTCAATTTAATTTTGGGACCCGACATCGATCCAACCTAGCCGACCCAAAATATGGACATAACCCACACGAAGCCTACTACCCACCTGACACTTGTGTCCCATTTATTTGAGTCCCCACATGTTACTTATTTACCCATGATCATAATTACCTATTTAAATTCAATTATTGCACCATGTCCGATTTTGACCCGACCCGGCTCAACTAAATCCAATCCAAACTTCATGTTGCCCCCTCATGAATACCCACACACACTTTTTCCTACCAAAAATATTAAAAACCTTGTCTACCATTTTTTATATTTAATGGACAACCCCCTTGATTTGAATCCCTAGAGAATAATCTAATTCTCATTAAAAATCCTAGCCTTTGGTTTCTATCCATCAATCCTAACCCTCTATCTCACACATGGCAGCCAACAAGACACACACACCCCTCATTATGGCCGGCCCTAAATTCTAGGTAGAAATCTACTTTTTCTCTCTTTCTCTCTCTCTCTCTCTCCCTCTCTCCTCCCTTTAATTACTCACACACACACATAATAATAATTCTCTTTCCCTCTCTCATTTACCAACAGTAAGCTCCTCTCCTTCATTCATGGCCGACTCACCATCCTCCCCATGGCCGGCCGACCTCCACCTCCATGGCCAACCTCCAGCTTCCCCTCTCCAGCCCCTTTTTCCTCCTCTTCTTCTTCATCATCATCATCATCTAACATCACCATCACCATTCCATCACCACCACCATCAACCAAACCCTCAACCGCCACCACCACCGAGCTCCACCACCTCTCCTCCCTTCTCTTCGTCGTGCCCCGCCGTTGCGCCGCCGCCGCCGCAGCCACAACTGCACTGCCGCATGGCCAGCAACCCCCGCAGCAGCAGCAGCACCAACAGCAGCGCAAACAGCGCATAGCAGCCGCGCACGCCACCACGGCCACCGCCATCGTCGGCGACCCCCCCGGGCTGCGCGTAGGCCGGGTGCACCTCCCTATGGCAGCCACCGTCCTCCGGGATGCGCCGTCTAAGCGATTTGTACATTTTGCACGGGATCCCGTCGGCGTGAGCTCGGAATCAACTCAGAAATTGTGTTTCGGAGCAGCAACTTCGCACACATTTTTCAGGAAATCCGACCGTTGGATCGGTGAACTCTTTGCTCCGCCATAATTTTGGTATATCTTTCTTCACTCCCCTCAAGTTTCTTCCGTTAATTTTATCGTTTGATACATCAAAACTGGCCACCAAGTTGACGGTTTAAATTGTGTTATTTTTGGACAGTTTTGTGGAGCCAACTTCGTCGGTTCGTATCTCCTCCATCGCAGCTCCGTCTAGTGTGACACTGGTTCCTATGTGTAGCTGGTATAACCCTCTTCTTACCCCTTAAGTTTTGTTTCATTGTGAGCACGTTTGATTGGTTGAATTTGACGCCAAAGTTGGCCGTCCGAATTCATAATTTCCAACTTGTTAAATTCTATTTTTGAACCCGGGGCTTCGGTTTCAATTTCTGACACCACCAGTAGACTCGTGGCATCGTTCTGGCACATTTTCATATAAAGTTTGTTAGATTTGGAGAACGTGGACCTTGGCACGTATTTCGGTGCAAAATGGGCCCCACAGTCCACATCAACGGGACTTTTTGACGCCGGCTCATCGGAATCTAATTTTGGATATACTGTTAAGTTTGTATCCTCATTCTGGACTTGTTGACATATAATTTGCTAGCTTTTAGTGGACATTGGTTCCGACGCGTATTTCGGTGCAAGTCGAATACCAATTTCTGGGTCAACAGGTCAATTTGAGATCGGCTCATCGGAATCCAATTCTGGATATACCGTTGAGTTTGTATCGTCATTCTGGACTCGTTGACATATAATTTGCTATATTTTAGTGGACATTGGTTCCGACACGCATTTCGGTGCAAGTCGGATACTAATATCCGGGTCAATGGATCAATTTGAGATCGGCTCATCGGAATCCAATTCTGGACATACCGTTGAGTTCGTATCGTCATTCTGGACTCGTTGACATATAATTTGCTACATTTTGAGAAAATTGGCTCCGACACGCTTTTTCGTGCCAATTAAAATTTTAATGTCCTGGTCAACGGACCAATTTGAGATCGGGTCAACGGAATCCAATTTTGGATATACCGTTGGATTCGTATCGTCATTATGAATTCGTGAACATAATTTGTTAGGTTTAGTGGACTAGTATCCTTGCACGTTTTTTCGGTGCAAAGCGGGTCCGACATGGACACCATTTTGATCCAAAATTACCTTTTTGTCACTGTGTCCAAATTGGACTTATTGATAGGCTATCCTAGCTGATTTGACCATTCTAGACACGTTGGTGATGTTTGTTTCATCATCCGACAATGTTTGTAGATATTTCTCTGTGTATTAACCTTTTATTATAATTAATTCTTATTAAGTTCGTATTTCGGAATTAGTACAATGAAACTGAGATCAGTCGATTCCAGTGATCTCACATCGCTGAAATTGGAAAGATGATCATGTGGATCACTGTGATAAGATTATTAACCTTACCGTTGATTATCTTATCTCGATTTACGTATCGTAGGTTTCGATGTACGAATAACGAGGTACAACTTGATATTTTAATTCTTAAATTAGAGTTGATCCTGTTTGACCAAGATATATGGTATCTTGGTAGGTAAATATTAGGAATAGTATGTTTAGGCTAGTTTTGACCCAGAGATGACCAGTTGACCAAAAGTCAATTGTTAGTCAACATTAGCCTAGTTTGACCTAGAGTTGACCAGTTGACCAAAAGTGTGAGACTCGTCTCACAGTATCGATATTTATATACGAATATGTATTTTATATTGTATTTCGTATTTTTTCGTTTTCGGAATGCTTTAAATTTTTTCCAACTTATAGATTTTCTTCTTGGCCGGCATACTGCCAGTATACCGGTGTATACTGACGGCATACCGTCCAGACAGATTTTCCATATTTTAGATATTTTCGATTTCAGATATTTTCATGAATAGTGTTTCTGATATTTTGATAAATAGTGTTTTGGATATTTTGATGAATAATATTTAGATATTTTCATGAATAGTGTAGATGCACCCTATTACCCATTGGATATTTAGTTTTGTTTGGATGGCCATGATTGACTTATATTTTGACATGGATCATGATCCAACGGCTAAGATTAATTCTCCCTTCTATATATACCATTTCACTTTCTTTCTCCTCTCTTTTCATTCTCTTCACTCTCTCTTCATTTCTTCTTCCTTTCTCTCCCCCTTGGAGCTTGCCAAGTGCTTGGCCTTGAGGCCTTGGGTATGGTGTCTAACCCCCCTAGGAGGAGGAGTAGAAGATTAGGCTTGGAGCTTAACCTAGGCAAGTACATCCTGCCAAATCCATGAACCATATTGTTTTGTTATCATTTTTGTTTTCCTTGGTATTAAATGCTTAGAATTTTTCCAAACTCATTTTGTTAAATATGTTTTCCTTATGATTCTCGTATATATGCATGTTTTCAAATTTTGTTTAAGCAAGATTTTGATTTTCTGTTAAAACCCAATATGGACTTAGTAGAAAACTTGGTATCAAGAGTGATACTAGTGTTACCATCATGGATCTTGGTCACATATACATATATGAGGCCCTCACCTAGTTTGTATATCATAGATTTTGAGTTTGGTGGCAATCGAAACCCGTTTCGGTGTCCAGAGAACCTATTTTTGGAAGTATTTTGAGATATTGATCTATCAAATCTTTGTATTTGTGAAAACTAATACTTGCATGTTGTAGGAAATTCAATTCTATGCAATTTTGACTTTTGAAAATCTGAATTTCGATTTAAAACTAAATTTTTATGGCCGAAACAAGTTTTGACAAAATCTGGATTTTGTTGCTGTTTGGAAAAATGGTATACCGACGGTATGCCAATTTTTGCACCAGAAACTTTATGTTTTTAGGCCGGTATACCGCCGGTATGCCGCTGTATACCGCCGGTATGCCGTTTTATGCCGTTTTTGTCTATTTTTGCCCGTTTCTGCCCGTTTTTGATATTTTCTTCGACTATAATGATTTCTTAACATGATAAGATGATCTTGATAGTTAGAGAATGCTTGTACACCCTATATACACTTGACACTAGCACATGTTCAATTATTTTTCTATGAAATGTACTTAGCTTTAATTATTCTTTCCCACATGCCACGATATGTCTTTTGATATATTCTTTCTTACAAGCTATGATAATTGTTGCCATGCCTTCCTTGCTTACTAGATAGTGGCCCGTCGTGGCGCACTCATGATACATGTCCTTCCTTTCTTACATGATAGTGTCCTGTCATGGAGCACTCTTGATTCTAGTACATGTCTAGCTCCTTGATAGTGGCTCGTCGTAGCGCACTCTTGTCTTGATATTGTCATGTCTTGTTGTGGCTTGTTATAGTGCATAATTTTTCTTGTCTTGTCCAGTCTTGCATGTCTCATGTCTAGGATAGATTTTGTGGAATGCCACACCCAGAATCCAACAATAAAATGTTAAGGACTAAACAACTCGCTTGATTACCTATATCATTGGATACTTTCTCGGTTACCTGTTGCCCCTTTGATCTTGGTCTTATATATATACATAGGATTTGGAGCTATCTGTCATGATGAGCACTCTTCCAGCACACCGTCGAATGGGGCACCTATTTAGGACACATGTATCTTACTGCAGTGTGTCTGCTATACTTATTTTCTTTTTGGCTTGGATCATTCAGGTAGTAGCAGGCAGGTAACTAGACTTGGATTTCTCAAACTTGTATTTGTTAGTAATTAGGATGGTGACAACCCTAGTTAGCTAATGTATAAAGCCGTACTCATTGCTTGGTCGTGATTGATGGATGGAGTCTATTCTTGTCTAGTCTAGTCTTGCTCCAGTTTATCTTATTGTAGTTCTTAGCTTCCTGTCATTCCTTACATGCTATTCTTCCTACTACATGCTCGGCTTCACCACATGCTCACATGTCCAAGTTATCTAACATGCTCACATGTCCCGACTACTTAATATGCTCACATGTCTAGTTTATCCTTCATGTTCACATGCTTTCTTTTCCTTACATGTACACAGTTTACATTATATCACATTTCATTTACTTTATGCTACATGTTGCTTTACTTATTGTCTTTTCTATTCTCGGGATAAGTGCATTGGTAGCGCACTAGTCTCGATTTCCTTCTACTTAATTTTGTATCTATCCGTTGCTATGATTTGCATGTTGGTTTTAGTTCATAGTTTGGCTTTCTTTGTGGTACTTGCTATGGGGGTCTGACCCCACTGGTTTTGTTTGGCCAGATCTGATAAAGGAGCCCGGAGGATCTTCCGTACCATCTACTCGACGGTGACTACCCGGAGCACTAGAGTACCTTAGTGGGTTTTCTATTTCATTCTCCCACTAGTTATATACATTATTCTTTTGTGGCATTTAGCCTCCGAGCACGTGTTTAGCTCTTATTTTGGACTTGAAATTTAGCCTACGGGCCAGAACATGATTTGCTTATTCTAGACTATAGCTAGAGCTTATCATGTATGACTATTACTCTTGCTAGTCTTCACTCTGTATTACTAGCTTCATGATCATTGATATATGATAGTTTGGGACATTTTACTATTTTATATTCCAGTTGATCTTACTTCTTGTACATTGTTTACTGCCTGTGATTGAGATACCTAGGATTGCTTGACCTAGGATCGACTGTTGGCTTGTAGTAGTAACCCCCATCTATACAGCTTATACGTTATTTCGGAGTACTGGAGTACTTTGGTATACGTAGCTGGCTTGGTCTGTCCCTACTTGCCAGTATTCTGGTTCTGGGACGTGACATAGGTTTTAGTGGTGGCCCATACAAGATCTGATTTATCAGATATGTGGGGGTTAGTGATGTTTAGATATCTCAGTCACAATTCTCCTTTATTGATATCCTTCGTGTTATTCTATATCTCTGATCCTTTGACCTGATATCTGCCTTGATCGTTGATCTTTCATGTCCCCTCGATTTGATCCTTGTGTCCTTTAACTTTCAGGGCGCTGTTCTTAATCCTTTTGATCAGCTTATTCAGGTTTTGCGGATGGCAGGTCAGCAATCTTCTGTTAGGCCAGTTATGGAGGATCAGCCTCAGCATTCAGGAGCAGAGTTCAGAGTTGACCCGAGGACAGATGTGTCAGTTCAGCCTGATCATCCAGGAGTGTAAATCCAGCCAGAGCAGCCAGAGAATGTTGTTCATGAGCTGGTGGGTGTTCTCAGGGGCTTCATGGCATCGTAGCAGCGTCAGAGTGACGTTCTCACCCAGTCAGTACAGACAACCTTAGAGAGAGGTGGAGCTCAGATCTATAATTCTGCGAGCAGTTTAAGACATCTTCATCCCCCATACTTCTATGGTACAGAGGATACGATTACGTCCGATGCTTGGCTTCAGGATACTGAGGCCATTCTGGAGGCAACAGGGATTCCAGCTAGGGAGCGTGTAGCAGTTGTCAGGTTGCAGCTCTTGGATTTGGCCCGCGACTAGTGGGCAGCTCATGAGGTGTCTCTAATGGCGCCGATAGCGATAGATTTCAGACTCGCTATTTTGATGCAGTGTCGCATTATGATCTGCAGCAGAGGTTCATTGGTCTCTGGCAGATGAGTAGGACCGTCGATGGCTGTAGTGCCCTGCTACTCGCGGTCCACTATGTAATACCTATGGCTTGCTGACTCAGTCTTTGGGGAAACCTTTGCCGGTATCGATTGATCACGGATGAAATGCAATGAACCATTCCAATTGATGGATTGGCTTCTATTGAAATGAATCCAAGAGTTTTTGTTGGACGTTTTCTTTCGCTGCTTGGTTTTGATGAATGCGTTTTTGTGTTGGTTTTCGATGATTGGTTTTCATTGTTCGCTTTCATCGCATTCATTCCGAATCTTGAGAGAAAGAGACCGAAGTATGCTAATCAACTGTTGGTGCCAATGTAGGGCGCGTGAATTGTTCGTGAACGACGCGTGAAGTCCCTCCTTCTCTCAACTAAGATTCATCTTGGTGAGTTGCTCTAACCGGGCTTGCATTTATTTGTACGCCCTAATAAAAATAATCTCTAGTCCACTCTGTTACCTTGTCCCTGTGATCAACGATACCTCAATAACAAAAGATAAAGAGAAGATAATGAATTGAATCATTTGCTAGATTATATGTTGCCACTTCATCTGTTGCCTATGAATATTCTTCAAATGTTTAGATGTGTACAGACGAACTTGTATGCATTGCCACAGAAAGAGAATTGTCCCAAAGCTAGGAGCTATAAGCTCTGTCATAAACCAAAGCAAAGCATAAGTACATGTGTTGCCTAATAGTCACCTTATAGAGTATGCATAGGTCTTGGACAACTTGTATACAAGAAAACTAATTCTCTCGAGCGGGTCTGGGGGCACCTGGAATCGCTCGGCCTGGGGGAGATTGTCTAGACACTACGAGGTGCAAGGGCCTCGGGTGTTGCATCAATGTCCTTAGCGACGAGCTGAACCCATGTGTCACAGCGGCTAATCACGAGAAACGAACTGTGGACCAACATATAGTTAGTTGCATTTATGAAAGCAGAGTATATTGCAACCTAACAAGAGATATGGTGTTAAATAGTATATCTTTATATCAAATACAAATTTTGCTAACCTGTTTTGTGCAGGGATGACTGTCGGCGTTGGTAAGTTGGTTACGATTATTCTACTGTCATTGTTTCTTATGAATTGTTAAAAAGAACCTAGACAAGTAGAAAGAGCACTAGTAAATATGTAGCTTCACATGTTGAATTAGTGCAGATATTTGTGAGTTTCGGCGAAGAGCCGCTCGCCAGTACATGATGTGTGCTGACCCACGTTGTGGGCATCTTTTTCCGAAAGCAAAGGAGACAGGAGGATTTCAAAGAGGCACTAAAGCTCGTCTAGCCCAGTAGAGTTGTGGACTGCCTCGAAGCTTCATTTCCTTTCCAGTCAAGTTTCAAGTTTTTATTTCCTTTGAAGGTGTCTTTCAATTCCAGCTTGTAATAAAGGGATATCATGTATGGGCATTGTGACTATTTTCAAAAGAGAGTTTCAAAGAGAATCATGTAGCCAATTATAAAGCAAAATTTGAGTTCGTAAAGCTTTGTACTTGTATTCCTATCAAGTTATCAATAAAAGAAGTATTTCCATTTCAAATCTCTATGTCCAATATTTGATTTTCTGCAATGAATGGGTGTGTGCGTGTGTTTTGCTTAACTAATGGGTGCGTGCGTGTATTTTTGCTTGACTAGTTGTTTTGTGCAGGTACATGGCCTTGTGCAAGCGCAACTTAGGCTTGCACGGCATCACGCCTTAGCGAGGACGATCGATCCCGCAGGGATCCAGGCAAGATGGACGACCCTAGCGGGATCGGGGCGTGACAAAGTGGTATCAGAGCACGGCTTTACGTCCTTGGCCTCTTGTAAATATCGTTTTCGAAAAGTATATAAATTATTTTGATGGCTTTCAAAAGAGTCCCGATTTCGAGTTATGAAAACCAATGCCCCATACAATAAGTCCATAATATTTTATGAGCCTGACAGAAGTCGTACTCTTTTTGTAGAGAAATGGCCCCTCCTCGCCCATCTGCCTCAACAGATCCTATAGAACGGATCATGACATTGTTGGAACTGCAAAGGCAGGACAGTGAAGAACACAATCAAATACAACAGGCCCAAATAGAGACGCAGCAGAAACAGTTGGAGTCCTTGACTCAAATTATCACGGCGCTTGCGGCAAATCGAGGTACCACCGCAGCGACTAAACCAACGGGAACGCCCGAGATTGAGCCCGTGGAGGGTGACGAGCCCCAGCCAGCGCAAAGGTGCACTTCCTTTAGGCCAAAGGACTTCTTAGATGCAAAACCTCCGAAATTTGAAGGCAGGACGTCACCCGACAAGGTGATGGACTGGATTGATAAAATGGAGAGTCTGTTCACGTTCGTGGGAGTTCCAAGTAGCAAGAAGGTAGTTTGTGCCGTTCTGCTCCTACGGCTGCGGGCAAAGGATTGGTGGAAGGCGAAGAAGTCGGCGCTGCTCGCAACGGCTAGAAATGGAAAAATCTTATGGGCCTCCTTCAAGAAGGCGTTTCTGGATCAATATCTGCCTCCAGCCATGAGCAAGAAGATGGAGCATGACTTCATCACACTGAAACAAGGGAATATATCCGTGGAGGACTATGAATCTGAATTTGCTAAGTTGGCAAACTTTGCTACTGTTATGCTTCCCACGGAACAGACTCGCATAGATCGGTTCGTTGAAGGTCTGAATGACGACATTCAATTGAGTGTGCTGAATCGAGAATGTGGATCGTACTCTCAGGCCTTTGAGGCGACACTACAGATGGAACAATTCAGCCTGAGGAAAGCGTCAACAAAGATTCAGTATGGTCGAAACCAGCCTACAAAAAGATACCATGACGGCGAGAAGAAAACAGAGAGTGATAACCGCAACATAGTAGAGTGCGGATACTGCGGCCGTCAGGGCCACACCAAAGATAATTGCCGCACGAAAGCTTTCGAATGCAGTTTCTGTGGCATAAAGGGCCACACAAAGGAATCATGTCGTTCCTTGAGCAAAGCATGTTTCGGTTGTGGCCAGCAGGGTCACGCCGTCAGATTTTGTCCAAAGAAAAATCGTAATAAAGATGACACAGAGGAGCGTAGGCAGCTGCCAGGCCCATCGCCGTTCCGAGATAATCCGTACAATCAGCAGCTGCGGAGTGCCAACACAGCGACAGCGCGTGTCTACAATCTCTCCACCTTACTTGATCCCGAAAGTGGAGGTGAGTTTATATCTTAAGTTTTGAGGACAAAACTTTTTCTCAGTAGTGCCCCGCTACTCGCGGTCCACTATGTAATACCTACGGCTTGCTGACTCAGTCTTTGGGGAAACCTTTGCCGGTATCGATTGATCACGGATGAAATGCAATGAACCATTCCAATTGATGGATTGGCTTCTATTGAAATGAATCCAAGAGTTTTTATTGGATGTTTTCTTTCGCTGCTTGGTTTTGATGAATGCGTTTTTGTGTTGGTTTTCGATGATTGGTTTTCATTGTTCGCTTTCATTGCATTTCGCATTCATTTCGAATCTTGAGAGAAAGAGACCGAAGTATGCTAATCAACTGTTGGTGCCAATGTAGGGCGCGTGAATTGTTCGTGAACGGCGCGTGAAGTCCCTCCTTCTCTCAACTAAGATTCATCTTGGTGAGTTGCTCTAACCGGGCTTGCATTTATTTGTACGCCCTAATAAAAATGAACTCTAGTCCACTCTGTTACCATGTCCCTGTGATCAACGATACCTCAATAACAAAAGATAAAGAGAAGATAATGAATAGAATCATATGCTGGATTTATATGTTGCCACTTCATCTGTTGCCTATGAATATGCTTCAAATGTTTAGATGTGTACAGACGAACTTGTATGCATTGCCACAGAAAGAGAATTATCCCAAAGCTAGGAGCTATAAGCTCTGTCATAAACCAAAGCAAAGCATAAGTACATGTGTTGCCTAATAGTCGCCTTATAGAGTATGCATAGGTCCTGGACAACTTGTATACAAGGAAACTAGATCTCTCGAGCGGGTCTGGGGGCACCTGGAATTACTCGGTCTGGAGGAGATTGTCTAGACACTACGAGGTGCAAGGGCCTTGGGTGTTGCATCAATGTCCTTAGCGACGAGCTGAACCCATGTGTCACAACGGCTAATCACGGGAAACGAACCGTGGACCAACATATAGTTAGTTGCATTTATGAAATCAGAGTGCATTGCAACCTAACAAGAGATGCAGTGTTAAACAATATATCTTTATATCAAATGCAAATTGTGCTAACCTGTTTTGTGCAGGGATGACTGTCGGCGTTGGTAAGTTGGTTACGATTATTCTTGTAACCCCTCTTTCCAGAATTTCAAAAATTAATTTTTCTTTTAAAGTATTATGTCTAATATATATATTTCGACGAACTTTGTAAAAGATATTTTGTTATTTATCTGCTTTCCAAAAATACTTGTTCACAAAAGTTGTAGGTTGGAAGTACCGATTAATTTTAGTAATTTTTCTTGATTTTAATAATTGAATTGTAAAAGATGGTCGTATATTCTCTTAGGCTTTAAAATGATTTGGTTTCGAAAACGGATTTAAAATCATAAGCACTTATTAAAAAAAAAAGGGACTTCCAATTTATTTCTCAAATATAATTTCTGAGATTATATTATTTGTGCTAACGTCGAGTTCATTTCAAAACGTTATGATAGTCGATTATTGACCACGACCTAAATTTTGTATATTTAAATTAATTTTGATAATATTGAATATTGTTTTAAACTTTTATTTTAAGCCGTTATTAGATTTAGATTAGGATAATCTGGTTTTCAAATTTTATTGCTTTAATTTATCTTGATAATACTAAATATTATTTGGTATTCAACCGATCCTAGGTTTGATCAATCTGCGGTTGTGAATTAAATTTGTGGGAAATCATTTAGAGATTTCTATCCTTATCGAAATAGGCATTTATTCGCCCTATTTAGAGGAAGGCTGTTCCGTGCCTCTCCCCACAAAATTCTTCAATACCAGCACAACAGAGCCCGAAACCAAGCCAACACCCTTGCAACACCAGCCATCATCATCCGTAACCACCGGCTACCTTCGCTTCCCTGCCACCCCACGACAACACCATGACCACCACAGAGCCTCAACCCAGACAGACCCCCTGTCTCGCCGGATTACCGACCCCCTGTCTCGTCGGATTACCGACACCACCACAAACATTGCCATCATCATCGTTTCCCCACGCCCCTCTGTCGGACTCATCGCCAGCCATCTCGACCACCGTCACCACACAAAAACCACAGAAACCCAAAATACCACCGTAATAAACCACTCACCTCAATCCCTCCTGGTTCAAGGCTACATCCGACTTGGCGCTGCTTACCTCGGCCTCGGCCGTCCCGACAACGTCGTCTCCGCCTACGAGAAGGGCCTCGCCGTGGATCCTGCCAACGAGGCCCTCAAGTCCGGCCTCGCCAACGCCAGATCGGCGCTCCGCCCGGGATCGTCTCAGACCGGCCCAGGCGCTGGCGGGGCGGCGTCCCACTTCTGGAAAGATGTCCCAGGGGCCCGAGCTGTGGGCGAAGCTGACGGCGGATCCGTCCACGCGTGCCTACCTGCAGCAGCCGGCCGTCCGCGTCGGCCAACCCGAGCTCCACCTCCGCGAACGCCGGTGAGGACTTCCTCCGACCGCCGGGGCCGATCTCCGCTCCGCGCCAGGCTCCGATGAGCCGCGTGGACTCTGTCGAGGAGTCACGGACCGCTGGCGCCTCCAGTGAGACCCCTCTCCTCCGTCGGTGCAGACATCCGGCAAATTCCCTCTTAGTATCGAGCTACGGTGAGTGAGCTCTCACTTCTCCCTCTCCCCTTTCCTTTATTCCTCTTTCTAAATTCTCTTTCTCCCCATCGTTTTCATCAGAACCTAAGGGAGGGGGAAGAGAATTGATATTGGGCTTATTAATTGGGCTGATGTGGGTTAACATTGTGTTGATTCATGTTAGATTAATTAGCTTAGATAATTACCAAGCCAATAACTAGTAAGTAATGATATTTTCATAGCCACTGTAACAGTATGTGTATATATATAGTTACATTATGCCATTACTATTACTCTTATTATTGTGCTTCTTATCATTTAATATTATTAGTGATACTTATATATATTATATATCTTTCAAGGAATTATTTAGGCTTAAGCCCTGTAACTTGTTTTAGTTTAAAATAGATTTTCTTACAAACTATATATGTGTATAAATTTATTAAATGGACTTTTAGGTTCAGTTAGGTCTTGTTCGTCTTAATTAATATTTTGTGTCAATATTTTCAGATATATATTATATTTTAATAAATATTCTTAAAAGAGTGTATTAGGCTTGTGTTTTTGGACTTGCTAACGGGCTCGATTATGTTTTAATAAATTGATTATGGGTTTCCTTAAATTATAACTTGGGTGATTTAGGCGTTAGTATCAATGGGTTTTTGAATCTTAAAGGTTATGGACTTTAACTCTTCTAAATATTAATTATAGTTTTAAAGTTGTGATTTTATAGATATATGATATTGGGCCTAATATTTAGCCTACCATAAGATTTCATTATGGGCTTATATACCTATACATGGATCGAAGGGAAAGAAATATTTTAAGCTTATATTTTTCCTAATATAAAATCCTAACAAATCTTCTAAAAAGGGTATATGTTATTGGTTACAGGATTATCTTTCTAAATCAATTTCCTATTCGATTAAATCATTAATCACGACTAATTGTATTCTTTTTCGCGATTCCAAACTTCTCCATATTGACCCTCGGCTAATCGGACTAGTCTGAACTCAATGGAATTGTCGGTTCCACCAGCAAAGGACCACAGGCAAGTGCACTTTCTGATTGCTTTCCGATTCATAGTAGTTTTCTCATTTCATGTCTATACATATATCTTGCTGCTTGTTGACACGCTCGTCACACGGAGTAGTCGGGAGGGGAAATATCTTAGTAAACATGTGGACTACCCAGAACTATTCCAGTGTCTTTCGTGAATGCTAGCCGCTGCGCACGACACGTGCAGTGTGCCTGATTTACCCCCTAGCCGTTCACATGTCGAAAATGATATTTCACACCACCTAGATAGATGTCTTTTATTAGTTTTTTTTCTTGTTTATTTCTCTATCGTGCTATGTCATCAGTTTTCTTACCAGCTTTCATATTCCATATGCTATTTTCATGTCTTGTTAATTCTATTGTGTTTTGCATTGCCGCCGATTTGTGTACTTGTTCCAATCCTGACTGGATAACCAACATTTTTCAGGTTTAGCCGCGATCATTCTTAGCACTGGGAGAACTTGGGTATGCTGAAGACAACCTAGAAATAGATAGCCATTGTATTATTTCATTAATTGTAAAACTTTGTATTTTTCTTTAAATATAAATGTTGTAACTGTTGTAATAAATTGGAAATGTGAATGAGCATCAAATGTATTTCTTGAACATTTATTTCTTGCGGGCTTGACAGCGTTCTACCGTCGACTCTGCGGCGTAGGCTGGCTTGGACACGTCTCGTATCCGAAAAGCAGGTGCGGGTCGTGACAATTCTACTGTCATTGTTTCTTATGAATTGTTAAAAAGAACCTAGACAAGTAGAAAGAGCACTAGTAAATATGTAGCTTCACATGTTGAATTAGTGCAGATATTTGTGAGTTTCGACGAAGAGCCGCTCGCCAGTACATGATGTGTGCTGACCCACGTTGTGGGCATCTTTTTCAGAAAGCAAAGGAGACAGGAGGATTTCAAAGAGGCACTAAAGCTCGTCTAGCCCAGTAGAACTGTGGACTGCCTCGAAGCTTCATTTTCTTTCCAGTCAAGTTTCAAGTTTTCATTTCCTTTGAAGGTGTCTTTCAATTCCAACTTGTAATAAAGGGATATCATGAATGGACATTGTGACTATTTTCAAAAGAGACTTTCAAAGAGAATCATGTAGCCAATTATAAGGCAAAATCTGAGTTCGCAAAGCTTTGTACTTGTATTCCTATCAAGTTATCAATAAAAAAAGTATTTCTATTTCAAATCTCTGTGTCCAATATTTGGTTTTCTGTAATAAATGGGTGCGTGCGTGTATTTTGCTTAACTAATGGGTGCGTGCGTGTGTTTTTGCTTGACTAGTTGTTTTGTGCAGGTACATGGACTTGTGCAAGCGCAACTTAGGCTTGCACGGCATCACGCCTTAGCGAGGACGATCGATCCCGCAGAGATCCAGGCAAGACGGACGACCCTAGCGGGATCGGGGCGTGACAATGGCTATGCAGCAGAATTCAGCAGACTCAGCAGGTTTGCCCCTTCCTTTGTGGCGACCGAGTTGGACCGGGCGAGGAGGTTCCAACATGGACTTCATTTGGAGATCATTCTGGCAGTTGAGCAGCATGAGTTCCAGACTTTTGATGCAGTGATGAGGGCAGCGAGGAGGCATGAGTACACCTCGCAGAGGATCGTTGATAGTGTCGGAGGCCAGAAGAGGTCTCATGTTCAGAGGGGATCTTTGCCCCAGTCATCAGCACCAGCACCATCAGTCAGGACATTGGAGAATGGATATGGATCACCTAGAGGAGCAGTTCCAGCATCTTCCTTTCAGCAGTCATCTCAGACATATCCTCAGCAGCAGATATCGTCTTCATCTATTGGATGTTCCTATTGCGGGAAGTCTGGGTACGTACTTTCTGAGTGTCGTAGGGCACATGGATTGTGCTTGGTTTGTGGAGCTTTGGACCATATGATGAGATCTTGTCCACGGAGGGCTAGTTTTTCTCAGTACATCCAGCTTCACCGGCTACCCCAGCAGTCCAGCAGTGTATGGCTCAGGTACCGGTTCAGCAACAGCGGGTCAGAGCAGCAGTTCCGAGACGTGGGCAGGCAGAGTTTGGTATATTAGAGCAGGTTTTGGCCGAGGGCGATTATGTTGTAGGTATTGTCCTGTTCTTCTTCCACTCTTATTTATCTCTTGGGTTACGCATATTTGGCGAGTTTCTCGTCCCACTCTTCTGTCTTCGTATCTTAAGATACATGATATTAATCATATGTCTCGACTACGAAGATATGTCCTGGGTAGAGTCATGTCTTGGATTAAGTCATTGGTACCGACTTATTTTGAGAATTGACTTTTATCTAAGTTGTGGAGTCAGCGTAGGCCTGCTCCTACTCAACTGACTCAGGAGACATATTTATTCATATGCCTCCATCCCTTCTTGATTGTGGTTGTGTTATTGCTTACGCATTTACTTATATTAATGTTGTCTTTATCTTACCAACATGCCATGCTTTGTTTTGATTGATATGATTTTTCAGCTCTTTAGTTTGGTTTTCATACTTGACTAGATTTAGGAAATTTTGAGGACGAAATTTATTTTTAAGTTCTGGAGAGTTGTGAGACTCGTCTCACAGTATCGGTATTTATATACGGATACGTATTTTGTACTGTATTTCGTATTTTTTAGGTTTTATGAATTCTTTAAAAAAATTTCAACTTATAGATTTTCTTCTTGGCCGGCATACCGCCAATATACCGGTGTATACCGACGGCATACCGTCCAGACATATTTTCCACATTTTAGATATTTTTGATTTCAGATATTTTCATGAATAGTGTTTCCGATATTTTGATGAATAGTGTTTTGGATATTTTGATGAATAGTGTTTAGATATTTTCGTGAATAGTGTAGATGCACCCTATTACCCATTGGATATTTGGTTTTGTTTGGATGGCCATGATTGACTTATATTTTGACATGGATCATGATCCAACGGCTAAGATTAATTCCCCCTTCTATATATACCATTTCACTTTCTTTCTCCTCTCTATTTTCATTCCTTTCACTCTCTCTTTATTTCTTCTTCCCTTCTCTCCCCCTTGGAGCTTGCCAAGAGCTTGGCCTTGCGGCCTTGGGTGTGGTGTCTAACCCCACTAGAAGGAGGAGTAGAAGATTAGGCTTGGAGCTTAAGCTAGACAAGTACATCTTGCCAAATCCATGAACCATATTATTTTTTTGTCATTTTTGTTTTCCTTGGTATTAAATGCTTAGAATTTTCCCAAACTCATTTTGTTAAATATGTTTTCCTTATGATTCTCGTATATATGCATGTTTCCAAATTTTATTTAAGCAAGGTTTTGATTTTCTGTTAAAACCCAATATGGAATTAGTAGAAAACTTGGTATCAAGAGTGATACTAGTGTTACCATCATGGATCTCGGTCACATATACATATATGAGGCCCTCACCTAGTTTGTATATCATGGATTTTGAGTTGGTGGCAATCGGAACCCGATTCGGTATCCCGAGAACCTAATTTTGGGAGTATTTTGAGATATTGATCTATCAAATCTTTGAATTTGTGAAAACTAATACTTGCATGTTGTAGGAAATTCAATTCTATGCAATTTTGACTTTTAAAAATCCGAATTTTGATTTAAAACAAAGTTTTTATGGCCGAAACAAGTTTTGGCAAAAATCTGGATTTTGTTGTTGTTTGGAAAAATGGTAAACCGACGGTATGCCGATTTTTACACCAGAAACTTTCTGTCTTTAGGCCGGTATACCGCCGGTATGCCGCTGTATACTGCCGGTATGCCATTTTATGCTGTTTTTGTCTGTTTTTGCCCGTTTCTGTCCGTTTTTGTCCATTTTTGATATTTTCTTTGACTATAATGATTTCTTAACATGATAAGATCATCTTGTATAGTTAGAGAATGCTTGTACACCCTATATACACTTGACACTAGTACATGTTCAATTATTTTTCTATGAAATGTACTTAGCTTTAATTATTCTTTCCCACATGCCATGATATGTCTTTTGATAGATTCTTTCTTACAAGCTATGATAATTGTTGCCATGCCTTCCTTGCTTACTAGATAGTAGCCCGTCGTGGCGCACTCATGATACATGTCCTTTCTTGCTTACATGATAGTGGCCTGTCATGGTGCACTCTTGATTCAAGTACATGTTTAGCTCCTTGATAGTGGCTCGTCGTAGCGCACTCTTGTCTTGATATTGTCATGTCTTGTTGTGGCTTGTTGTAGTGCACAATCTTACTTGTCTTGTCCAGTCTTGCATGTCTCATGTCTAGGATGGATTCTGCGGAATGCCACACCCAGAATCCAACAAGAAAATGCTAAGGACTAAACAACTCGCTTGATTACCTAGATCATTGGAGACTTTCTCGGTTACCTGTTGCCGCTTTGATCTTGGTCTTATATATATATACATGGGATTTGGAGCTATCTGTCATGATGAGCACTCTTCCAGCACACCGTCGAGTGGGGCACCTCTTTAGGACACATGTATCTTACTGCAGTGTGTCTGCTATACTTATTTTCTTTTTGGCTTGGATCATTCAGGTAGTAGCAGGCAGGTAACTGGACTTGGATTTCTCAAACTTGTATTTGTTAGTAATTAGGATTGTGACAACCCTAATTAGCTAATGTATAAAGCCGTACTCATTGCTTGGCCGTGATTGATGGATGGAGTCCATTCTTGTCTAGTCTAGTCTTGCTCCAGTTTATCTTATTGTAGTACTTAGCTTCCTGTCATTCCTTACATGCTATTCTTCCTACTACCTGCTCGGCTTCACCACATGCTCACATGTCCAAGTTATCTAACATGCTCACATGTCCCGACTACTTAACATGCTCACATGTCTAGTTTATCCTTCATGTTCACATGCTTCCTTTTCCTTACATGTACGCAGTTTACATTATATCACATGTTATTTACTTTATGCTACATGTTGCTTTATTTATTGTCTTTTCTATTCTCGGGATAAGTGCATTGGTAGCGCACTAGTCTCGATTTCCTTCTACTTAATTTTGTATCTATCCGTTGCTATGATTTGCATGTTGGTTTTAGTTCATAGTTTGGCTTCCTTTGTGGTACTTGCTATGGGGGTCTGACCCCACTGGTTTTGTTTGGCCAGATCTGATAAAGGAGCCCGGAGGATCTTCCGTACCATCTACTCGATGATGACTACCCGGAGCACCAGAGTACCTTAGTGGGTTTTCTATTTCATTCTTCCACTAGTTATGTATATTATTCTTTTGTGGCGTTTAGCCTCCGAGCACGTGTTTAGCTCGTGTTTTGGACTTGAAATTTAGCCTACGGGCCAGAATATTATTTGCATATTCTAGACTATAGCTAGAGCTTATCATGTATGACTATTACTCTTGCTAGTCTTCACTCTGTATTACTTCATGATCATTGATATTTGATAGTTTGGGACGCTTTACTATTTTATATTCCAGTTGATCTTACTTCTTGTACATTGTTTACTGCCTGTAATTGAGATACCTAGGATTGCTTGACCTAGGATCGACTGTTGGCTTGTAGTAGTAACCCCCATCTATACAGCTTATACATTATTTTGGAGTATTAGAGTACTTTGGTATACATAGCTGGCCTGGTCCGTCCCTACTTGCCAGTATTCTGGTTTTAGGGCGTGACAAAAAAGTCAACTATAAGTCAACCTTTGACCCAGTTTGACCTAGTTTGACTTGGTTTGACTTTCTGTGACCTAGTTTGATTTAGTTGGACTGAGATTGACCTAAATTACATAGCTTATACTATATAATCCTGCCTAACACTGTTGAACCCTAATTAGCTTATATATATATCTTATCTTTAGGTTTGTGGCATTACTCTGAGCACCTGTTCACCTTATCAGCTCAGGACCACAGGCGAGTACATTCACTGATAGTTTTCATTGTCTTGATATCTGCTATATTCGATTCAGTTGTAGTGTCTTACTTGATTTTCAGACACGATAGTTCACGGACTAGTATATATTGGATCATGACATGAGATGTTGTTCCTAATTTTTTTTGGTATATTGGTACATTTTCTGTCTTGTTACATGTACTTGTATAGATACCGATTCCTAAGGGGACTTGCTACCCTCTTATGGAATCCCGTGTCATGGTGTGTCATGTCCGGATCCATTATACTATTCGGGGATGGAGAATTATTAGGGGCTATGTGATCAAAGCCACCCTGTCACTATATTCATGTGCTTGCGCCACTCTCACCTCACGTAGGGTGTAGCAAGATCCTATTCCTTGTGTTTGTTATCCAGGTTGGCCGACATGACCCTTTCTAGAGATTTTTTTGTGATTGTCGGGCCAAGTGGATAGCCTGTCCTGTAACTTTCCTAAGCCGATCACATAACGCTATAATAATTCAAAGCACATTTTATATTTATTTTATCACATCATATATCCTGCTCAGTTCTACATTCAGTACTTTTCTCACCATGCTATGATATTCTTTACTCACACGTTCTACATGCTCTTATGCTAAACCTTGATTGGAGGCTAAGTTCTATTCGGGAGAAGGGTTACAATCCCGGTCCTTATTTGGTTTAAGGGTTGTAACTCGGCTTCCGAATAGCTCCCAAGTCATCCTATATCTTTGTCTTGTATTTCATTATAATTGTCTCTTATAGAATTTGTCAATTCATATGGAACTGCTGTTAGTGTTTATACTTGCTCATTTTCCTGACAGGATAACCGTTGATGTTTACAGAGTACATGTTAGCTGATTGCTCTACCTTTTACGGGTATGGCCAGGATAGAGTTTGATGAAACATTACCCCTGGAGCCCGTAGATGATATAGCCCCTATTTAGACTGTTAGATATGTTTGCCTGGACTGCGATCCAGCTAGTGTCTTCAGACTGTAGTTTTTATATTATATTTTGAGTTTCTGTGATGTATTTATATCTCTGAGCTTGTGTTGGATCTTGAACTCCTTTCCAGTTTTCCTTTCTATCATATTTCTATTTCGTGCTATCTATCCTAGTTTGTCTTGTGATTGAGTTATGCCATACTATACCTCCGTACGGAGATGACAGGTATCCTTATATTTTGTCTAGTTGTAGTATTTATAGACAACCTATACAGCGTTCTACCACCGATTCTGCGGCGTAGGCTGGACGTAACCACGTACTCGTGCCCCTAATCAGGGTGCGGATCGTGACACATTTTTGTGGTGGCCCACGCAGATCAGAGTCGCAACTGGTACGATTTTGTAGTGGTGCTTGACTTAGAGCGCTGCTACGAGCCTGCTGTTAGGATATAGGTTCTAGGTTATGATAGGAGTTGCTCAATCACAGTTAGGAACTCTTGATAGATTCCAGGGATAACCCCTGAGAATCTTATTTCGAAAACTCTTGAATCTGTTCCCGCTTGCCTCCATTTACACTTCCTTAATTTGTTGTTGATTTTGATTCCTGATGTTCGTTGTTGACTTTGATCTTGTATCGAGATAAATTTTGTGGATTGAATTAAGGTATATCCTGATAAGATAAATGTCTGCTTTATTTATGGAGTTTAGAATTTATCACAGCCATACAAGCTAGCATGATAAGGACATAGAGCCTGATTTTAGATATGCTTATCCTAGTTATGGAATTCGGATTTTCTTGCAGCCATAACGGTTGGCGTGGTAAGAATTCCAGATGACATGATTTTAGGGTGTATACCTTAGTTATGGAATCTATCGTTTATTGCAGCTATGCTTACTGGCACGACAAAAATTCTGGCGACATAATTTTAGGAAGACGTATATGGTTATCAGATTATATCTTAAATCGGATCACTTCGTTATGACCGGATGAGCAAGAACAAATTCTTATCATCATTCTTCCCCGTCTTGGTTAACTCTGTCTATCTACAGCCACAAGTAAGATTTTATCAACATGATTGTTTTGTGTTCCATCTTTTCTATTATTTGACTAAATTCTTCTTCGCTAACCTCTTGGGTAATTTTTCTTGTCCTTCCCGATAATTGTTGAAAGTGCCTCATGG
This sequence comes from Iris pallida, assembly GCA_029216955.1. Taxonomy (NCBI): domain Eukaryota; kingdom Viridiplantae; phylum Streptophyta; class Magnoliopsida; order Asparagales; family Iridaceae; genus Iris; species Iris pallida. The sequence continues at coordinate 16,190,054 of JANAVB010021600.1, read as the reverse complement.
GTTGATTCAGGAAAGGTTCGAAAAGTATATTTATCCTTCTATTATGGAATCGGGAGTTTGCATCCAGAGAAATACTGGCGAGGTATGACTTCGATAACGACATCATGGTTAAATATGTTTCTCGAATTCTACTTGGACCATTCCCTAAGCATTTTGACTAACATCTTCTTCTTTATTTTGTAAAAATTGTTTGGAAATATTGTCACGACCCGCTCCCGAATAATCAGACACGAGTTGGACACGCCCAGCCTTCATCGTTGGACTCGATGAAGTAAGCTGTACCAATCTAGGGAAATCTAACCAGATAATCATGAACAAGTATGAAATCACAACATCTATAAATGTATCCCAAATCCAGAGTAAAGTACAAGTCTCAGAAATTATTACATTCTAGCAAATGAAAGATAGAGTCTACTAGTCTCAAAATACATGAAAAATATAAAGTGCTAATGGTAAATCTCTAGGCTTCTGCAGCCTCTAAGTCAAGAGCAACTCCAGCTGGCTCTCCTGCATCTACTGGCTTTCAGCCATAATATGTGTCGCAAAAAGCCTCAAACTCACCTGCAACATATCCTATTCAGGAGCGGAGCAAAGTACAGTTCTAGGTAATGAAACATGAACATAATATGAACTGAGTACAGGAGTACAGGAAAAAGAAATACATGAATGAACATGAAAGTACAGGAAAGTAGTACAGGAAATAAGTACAGAAACTATAGTACAGGAATGTAAAGTACAGGAACATGTAAAGTATAGGAAATGTATTGTACATGAATGATACTATAATCCTGAAGTACCAGACATGATAAGTGCACAATATCGAAATACATCTAGTCCATATGACCGGCTGGGGTGAGTACAAGAGCATGCACAGGAGTACATGAATATGGTACAGCTTAGGCCCGTGTGTACGATGCGAGGCCTAAGCTATCTACATGAATATAGTAACCGGAGATTGGTCACATGGCTAGTGTATTTTCCCGTCCGACACAAGTAAGTACAAGAACAAGATAGTACAGGAGTACAGGGGTACATGATATCGTGTCATGACGTGTCACAAGAAAGTGTACAAGAATGTAAATGCACAAAACCGTAGAAAAGTACTTGCCTGGCTCCGGGAAAGTACGGGTAGATAGAAGATCTGGATACCCTCCCGGTTTATTGAGTACAAGTTGGTCAATACCTAAATACATTCTAGATTACCTATCAAGTACTTTAATACAATTGGAATATACTAAAAATTCAAGTTAAACTATTTATTTCCTTTATCAAATTAGTACACTAAAATTACTCTCAAATCACTCTATGGTAATCCTCACTATATCCTATATTTAAAAAGAAAGTTGGCATCAAGAATTAGGATGCATGCTAAATATTCCTACTTGAGAAGTTTTCCCCACTAGTACATATTCTTATACATACAAAACTATTGAAAACAGGTTCTCCCTCATAATATCTGAGATTGATTTCGCAGGTTCTACTGATTCATGAAATCTCTAATTCACTAACCAAGACAATACATGTAAATCTTTGGGTTCATTACTGAAACAATACTGACATGAAGTCTCAGTTTAGGGGTACAACACCATCTGAGTTCTCAGGTTACTAACTCAATTCCCTGCTACCAGGACAGTGTTCAGGTTTAACATATTGAACTAAGATCTTGGTATAAAATTCTATCCTTACTATATAAAATTTGAATTATCTACTCATATGTATACCCAACCACCCATTACTGTTATGCCAAGCTAGGCTTATAGTCTTAACTGACAACAGTTAAGAGATACCTCACTGTGTTCTCAGGACTCATCTAACTATTGTTGGCCTACACTCAGTTCTAACTGAGTTTAGCAACATTAACAATCATGAAGAATATAATAGGAAATCCTGGTAACCCATTCTCAGGTTCAACTCTCGAATACAAATACGAGAATTTCCATTTCAAAGTTCAATCTGAAACTGGGTTCCATCTAATACTTAACATACCTGCCTACAGAAAATAGGTAAAACAGTCTAATTCTAGGCAACACATGGGGACTAATCTACAGTCGAGTCCAATACCTGACTGCAGCCAGCTGAGCCAAAATGTTGCTCCTGCTAGTTCAGTCTCACAACCAATCAAACATCCAGTGTGGTTCAGATTCCTTACTGTAGTAAATATTGCAGTTTAAGAAAAAGTCCAAGTTGAACTAAAATCCCAGGTTGAAATAACTACTGAGATATTATCTCAGGTTATAAAACTTCGGTTCTCAGTTTCAGACCTCATGAGAATCACAGTCCTATGGTAAACTTGCTAAGCTAGGGTGCAAATTTCATGTGGAACACTTTAAAAAGAAAATTCAGAACAGAAATAAGGCGGATTTAGGTATCAGTGAACTGATATCAAATTCTCAGATGGAACTTCTACAGCAGAGAACTAAAAGAAGATGAAGGTAATTAATAAAACAAATTTAAAATAACTCTAACTGGGTTCTACAGAATATATATATAGTTGAACAACCTGACTTAAAAGTTCTTCCCAATCAAAACCAAGGACCCAGGATTCAAATTGAATCAATCTTGATATTAACCTGGGCTTAGAATTTGAAAGCTACAAGTATTTCTAAATCTGAGTTGACATCTATATCTACTCATCATGCCAGATAAAATAATCCCAATCAGAATATGCAACATAAAAATGATAACTTACAATTCTAACATGTATCATGAACCAAAGCTAAAATTTAAGAACCATACTTAAACTCCACCAGCCACATATCAGTAAACTTGCTACCCATCTACAAACTCTCAATACTAAAATCTTTCCTCAGGAACAGAGTATCCACTTAGGATACATCACAATACGCAAGCATCAACTAGATCAGGACACTACTACAATTTGAATGAGACTAGCGGTAAGTATTAGGTTGCCAGGATTTGTGCCATACCTGAAGAGAAGAGAAATCACCCCAACGTGCAGGCGCAGATCAAGTTCCTGATATCACCCTTCGTATTCGATCAGTTACTAACTCTGGTATATTCCAACAAATGGGTGGAGGACAAGTTAAAATAAATTGAAGACCATTCGCTTCAACAACCTCTCGAGAAAATATTGGAAGTTTTGCTAGAACAGACCTCAACCGATCTCCACAATTCACAGGAACTTGAATTGAGCAGAATTCAAGGATCGTTCAATCAATTTAATAGATGAATATATTCAATACAGATAGAAGGACTCACCAATAAAAAGTAAAATTCTCGATCAGATCCACCAAATCGAATTCAGAGTTTCCCTTTTGTTCGAAATTTCTAGGTAAATCAATCAACACAAAAGAATCCTACACAGAAGTTCAAATAACAAGGGGACAGATCAAAAGAAGTTTGATAAAAGAATTGATCTATAATCTTCAGTCACAATGGCTACTTACAGATCCAATCGGTTCGAATCTCGCGAAGATCCTCGTCGTCACGTAGATGCGCCTCCTTGCTACTGCTGGAACGAGGTGAAGTCCAGTCACTGTCTGTACTTATCGTGATGGAGTCTCGCCATTGCTGCCATGGTCGATTAGAATCAGAGATGATGAAGAAGGAAAAGAAGCACAGGGTTGTGAGGAGTGGGAAAATAGCTGATGGTGAAAAGGAAAAGAAAGGAATAGAACGTTTATATAAGCTGGTGTAGCGTGAGATTTAGGCCATCAATTGGCAGGAAATCCCACTGTCCTCTCTCTGACATTCAGTTAGAGAAGGGAGAAACAGTTAGGGAGAATTTAAAATTTGTTTTAAATTCTATTCTCCCTGAAATGAATATGGGAAACTAAAGGTTTTGAAGTATCTAAGGTGGGCTGGACTGGAACGCCCAAACAATGTTTGATCTAGATACAAATATAATTAATTGTTATAACTATTTAATTGAAATATTTATAGAATTACTAAAAAATTTAGAAGGTAAACTTATAAATACGGATTTAGCCAAGTTAAGTTCAGGAACCTATATTATCTGGCGTGGCAGCTGTGCACTGCAGCCATCCGTCGTATTATGGAATGTTTGCAAAAACAAAAGTCTTTATTTCACAAACTTTGTAAGAAGATTACAATTGAATTCTGGAAAAGTACAACTATAGGAATCCGATCTAAAGACGATCGCTTTATCCCTTGGACGATGTGAACTTTGAAGACGATAGTCTCTGAAGAATGCAGCAGCACTTGGGCAAGAACTCCTGATCTCTGATGATAATAATGATCTGATCTCCTCAATGAAGGACTTGAAACTCTATTTATAGAGTTCTAGAAATAACTAATTTGTAGTTATTCTGAATTGTGTAGGCTGGATTGCGCAGACATTGGACTGCGCAGACTACCAGTTGCACTGGCTTTTGGTGGTTACTCAATCATGGGCTAAGTGTATTTAGACGCGTGGCATTGTCTGATTGAAATGTGCTTGGTCGTGTACAAGAAGCTGCCACGTATTGAGCAATTGATGGCATGTAAGCCACGTACAAAATGTCAGTTATCTTGATGGATCGCGCCACTTGAACAGCGCTAGCTTCAGACTACGCTGGAATCGAACTACGCTGAAGAGGATCTGGCAGTCTGTGCTTCGGTTGGGCTGGCAGATTGCGCTGGGAGTTGACAGCTGGACCGCGCTAGAATTTGGACAGCTGTCCTAGAATGCGGCGCGGCTCGAGAAACGAAGAGGCTCCTCGCCTTTCGGGCTGTTAGTTGTCAGAAGATCTAATTTTGTGTCAGGTAATGATGACGTTGCCACGTCAGCATAGTGCGCTTGGATATTGGCGCAGTTCAACCTCGCGCAGTTGATTTGTTGCGCAGTCTGCTTCCTGCACAATTTATTGAAGGGTGCATAATTTGGTTTTTATTGCTTTTTTGATAGGTACAACTTGATTTTTAGGACCTACAAGACCTCCTTCAAAGTTTTTGAAATTTGAAAACATTCAAAGTTTCAAAATACTTTGAATTTCGAATTAAAAATCAAGTTGCGCGAGTTGCGCTTTGACTGTGCGTTTGGAGGAATCAGCTTCGACTTTCTCGGCGCAATCGGGGGTGACTGTTACACTTCTGGAAAACTATAAATAGTTTCATTCTTTCATCCTCTACTTGTTTTCGATTTTCTCAAGAGACAAAAGTTCAACTCCTTCTTCGACTACTTCTTCTTCTTCCCGTCGACGACAGCGATGGCTCCCAAGCGTACAACCACTGAGAAGGACAAGGCCCGCACCGAGTCTTCGACTCATGTTGTGCCACGAATATCTCATCATGAGATAGGTCACCTAGCGCTACAAGGTAGATGTCGAACCATGATCAAAACCCTTTTTAGGGTTCTTGATATTTTCAGACCTTCATACCTCTCTCTTTTTAGAGATTGATGGTATTCACGCCATCCTGTTTAGGGTTTCGGTTGCATTCACAATAGTTTTTATTTTTATGAAAACTATACTCTTGCACAATCGGATGGAAAGTGCTGACAAAATGTTCGGCGTAATCCATCGTTTTGCGCAAGTCAATTGAGCCAGCGCAAACTGATGTCTTGCGCAAGTATGTTAGCACAACCTGACGTCTTACGCACGTTGGCTGTGCTGGCACAATTTGATCACTTGCGCATATTGATTATGCTGGCACAATTTGATAACCTGCGCATGTTGACTATTGCTGGCGCAATTTGATAACTTGCGCAAATTGATGATCTTTTGTAGAGACTTTTTGATTTTGCATGTATTGATCCTTGTTTCTTTATTGTATGTAGTTAATCTCGGGGAAGACCCCAACTATGAGGTCTTTGCAGGATCCTTGGCTGAACCTGAATACAAGAAAGATCTATCTCATGTGACATTTCTTCAGTACGCCTTACCGTCATCTCGGCAAGCCGTCTTGACTGTACAGGACAATGAGACTTTGCTGTGTCTGATGAATGGGCAGCCTCTTTATACTGCTGACACCGTCACTCATAAGAAGCAGTTGTTCTTGTTTGGTGAGGCCTTTGACGAGAACTCTCAGCCAAGACCTCGAATGGAACAGAGACTTATCCAGAGGGGCGAGAAGACAATCCTTCTGCCGAAGATCTCTAGATGCCTTCCTCTATCTCGATATGCCTTTGCAAGCTATCCCAGAAGAATGGAATAGGATATAACTCCACTTCAGCAAGCCCGAACAGGGAACATCTGTGTCATGAAGGGGTCTGGCAACAAAGATATATTCTACAGTTCCTCTGAGCGTCATAGCTCCTTGCTTAGAGGACTAAAGCCCGGCTGTATCCCGCCAGAAGATTCTTTCCTGCTACTACCGGTTAGAACTTCGATATTCGCAAATGAGTTTGCGAAGGTAGAAGGAAGGTATCCAGACCAAGAGTTGCGGCTGACAAGTCTCGTGAACCCAGATAATAAGAGATGGATCTGTATAGCCAATTGGATATTGGTCCAATTTGAAGTGCGGCTCAAGGAAGTTGATCTGTACCAAGCAGTGTACTCCATTGTTTACGGCTTTCCCCCAATCCTCATCTATTCCTCGTGTTGGCAGAGAGATACAACTATAGAACCGGGACTTTCATGACGCCCCGCAGAGAGATTGGGTTAGCTTTGCACGAGATGAAGTACATCTCCAGCCTGCCAATGGGGGATATCCCCTATGAAGAGTTTGTCCCGACAAACGATGAATTGGACAGACTACGCCAAGAGAACGCTGATATGGTGGCTGTGTTTGAAGAACTACTATGTCACTACAAGATCTGTTCTCTCTACTAGAAGAGTGGCACGTCCGGCACCTGCTATTCCACCAAATGGTTGCCGTACCTTTTCCTCAACCATATCATTGAGAAGAAGACCAAGGAGCACGAGAACTGCCGTCCCGACTACTTTCGACCACTTAGCAATAGTGAAGTGATAGGGCTGATGGAAACACATAAAGTTATGGATATCAAGATCAAGGATGATCTCCAATATCCTCCTTTCAAGGAAGGAGACATTATTGAGAGTTATATGAGGATGGGCTATAGGCCCATGTCGAAGGAGGTCCAGCTGGCGGGTTTCCTCACTTACTGGCTCCGACAATATATCGTCCTTGGGGCCAGTACATTCGACCGCTTCCATCGCGTTGTGCTTTTTGCTGCTGTCCGTCTGGTTTTTGGCTACCGGATGGATTTGTTGTCAACAATGACATGCAGGGTGAATGCTGGCCTTCGCCTCTACGTCGATTCAATGATTAAAGGGAAAGGAGAGAAGGAAAGTTTTCCTCGGATGGAGCTGCCATATACATACTTATTCGGATGGCTGCTTCTACACTATCCTTCACTAATGAACCCTGATATGGGGGCAGTAGGCGGCAGCTTTTTGAGAATATTTTCTGGATGCAAGTGGATTTATACCACTTTGAGAGATTGTCGACGCGCACTGAATCTCGGTAGAGGATGGAGCTTCCACTGCATTACCCCTCCAGTCGGTTATGAGCATATATCTACAAACCTTGTGGACTCCGGAAGGATGTAGCCTTTGGGCCACACAGCTTTTGATTGGCTGAGGACAATCCGACCGTTACACCTGGTATACCGGTTTGAGGATGAATGCTATCTCGAGCCTTATCTCCCTAGCCATTTTGCACGCCAATTCGGTTATGACCAGTTCTATGTAGGTAATGCTATCACATGCCTACAAGGAAAAGGGTTTTTAATTGATGGAGTCCGGGCTTGGGCATATTACAATGCTCGGGACACAAGGATGACGTTCTTGATGCCGTCCAGAAATGATCGAGGTCCTCGCATGCTGTATACGTACTCGATCTTCTATATATCAACGAACACTTTTGCTGAAAACTTCAATCTGGCAGACAGCTTTGCAACGGCAACTCGATTCAAGAAAGGAGCACCTGTTCTGGTGCTTCCTGGTAATGATGAGGAGCATGAGCCAGCCGATGCACCATTAGAAGCTCCGAGATACGCCAACTTTTTTGAAGAAGTCAACGAGCCACTGCACGTCTCTCTAAAAGTTGTAAGATCTCCGGCCAAGGAGAAGAAGAGAAGTGCAGAAGAACCTTCTTCTCCAGTCTCTAAGAAGAAGATTGTTTTAGAATCATCGGAAAGGGTCACTACCCGGTCGCAATCTCTGCAGCATGCTGAGTCAATTCAGAGAGAAGAGGCGACGACCCCGACCTCCATTTAAAGACAAGAACATGCTATAGACGTAGAGAGCCCGGAGAGACCTCTACACAGAAAGAAAATAGCCTTCAAAAAGAAAGTAGTCACTCCACCAAGACCTATCGTGGCATCAGTCCTGACGAGTGCGGTCGTCGGAGTTATGATGCCGTCTCCTACACCTGCCCCTAAGTCTAGACAGGAAGCTTCCAGTGCAGAGAAGAGGGACGAGGTTATAGAGACAAGAGAGGAGATCGCAGAGACAGAGGATGAAGCTGCAAAAACAAGAGAGACAACTGCAACTCTGATTCCAATCAACGAGTCAGAAACGTCTCTCGAAGTATTACGATCTCCTACACTTGCACCAAAAACTGCCCATCTTCCAGCTTCTCTAAGATCACTTCATGCTGAAGAAGACAAATTAATGATTGAGGCTCTAGAAGACTGTGACTTCGGCTTCCGTGATGATATAGATCCGATCGCCGCAAGTGATAGCGAGGAAGCCCGAGAAGAAGGTGCGGACGATGAAGAAACATCAGCAAAGACTGTTGATGACACTCTGAATCTGGAAGAGGATGCCGATGCTCAAGCATCCCAAGAAAAGAATACTACTAATAACGTAGCACCGGAGGATGCTACTGTCACTGATCCAAGAGGTATTGAATGATATTGACAATCTTCTTTTATAGATCAAATGACTAACATCTTAACTTTCATTTATGCAGAAATTCAATCTTCTTCAATTCCTCCAATATGCACTGATATAGTGCAAACACCAGCGATGGCTTGTAGCAGCCGACATTTTTCAGGCGGTTCTGAAGCAGGAAGTAGTCAGGCAGTAATGTCTGAAGCTACTTCTGCGAGGTTGTAACCCATGTCAACAAATGACAAACTTGTCACTAGACCCAGCAATGCTAAGATTGCCCATATTTTTGATCCTTTTTGATAGTCGTTAACGACAGCAAACTGATGGTATTTATTTGATTTTGCAGAGGAACATCTGGGAGGGACGACTAGCTCCACCATGACTCCCTTGTCCAGAGAGACTTCAACTAATGTTCAAGAAGTCGAACGTCTACCTGTACAGGCATCTGCTGCTTCAACTTCCACAGGAGTAGCTGCTACACCTGGTGCAGCAGCTACCAATATATTTATAGTTGGTTCTTTCACCAACCTCTTCTTCACTTCATTAGGACCCTTAGTAGAAACGGTAATGGAGAGAGAGAATGTTGGTTTTATCACTGTCAGAAATCCAACTACTTATTTGATCAGCGCCATCCGATGCCAGGGTGATGAAGCTCAAGCTATCTATCTTGAACATATACTGGATGAGCTAGAGGAGTCAATTAAAATTTACAAGGATCTTAATCGAGGTGAGGTAGAACCCTTAGTGAATGATGAGTTTGAAAGGATGACTCGCGAGGCTGAAGTCACAAAAGCTGCTTTCCAGACTTTTTTGGACACTTATGCCACAAAGGCTTCGGAATATGATTCCCGGATGGAGATATTAGCGTCTGCTGCTGGGGAGAAAGAAAAGAAGGTTGCTGAATTGAAGGCGGAGTTTGCTTGACTTCAAGAAGAGTTGAGAATCGTTCAGCTTGCTCTTGAAGAAGAGACTACACAGCATGAAGCTGCGTTCAGCAACTTGACATTCTAACTCGTGAGAATAATGAGTTTGTCAAGACGCACCAAGATGAAATCACTCGCCAACTAGTGACCTTGCCAACCTTTGACGATGAATCTGGAATGGCGGAAGCTAGAAGGCGGGTGTTGGATTCGCGTGAAGGACGGCTCCAATCTTTAAAGCAGCAGATAGCTAACTTGATGACACCTCCAGTGGAATAATTTTTTTTTTTTGTATTTTCTCTTTATGATATGACTTTTTGTAATGCCTTTAATTTTGATTAATAAAAAGACATTATTTTTGTGGCTCTATTATTTATTGCAAATAATAGCGATAGACGATATATTCAGAGGTTCCGGACATGATATATCTCTTGATGTAGAAAATAATTATATTCATTATATCTTCTCAGAGGTAATGTGGACATGGCAGAATATAATTTGTTGAATGTCATTATTTCGGTAGACAACTTAATCAGAAATAAATACGTAACAAGTTGCTGATATGAATGAACGGATGAATCGTCAAAATGCATGAACGAAATGAATCGTCGGAATGAACGGATGAACCGTCAGATGAATGGAATGAACGGGTGAACCGTCGAATGAATGGAATGAACAGACGAACCGTCGAATGAATGGAATGAACGGATGAACCGTCAGATGAATGGAATGAACGGGTGAACCGTCGAATGAATGGAATGAACAGACGAACCGTCGAATGAATGGAATGAACGGGTGAACCGTCGGATGAATGCAATGAACGGGCGAACCGTCGAATGAATGGAATGAACGGGTGAACCTTCGGATGAATGGAATGAACGGGTGAACCGTCGGATGAATAGGATGAACGGGTGAACCGTCGGATGAATGTAATGAACGGGTGAACCGTCGGATGAATAGGATGAACGGGTGAACCGTCGGATGAATGGAATGAACGGACGCGAAGAACGCGTCGCTTCATTGTTTCAAGAATTTCTGCCAATAAATAGAACAAAATTTTAGATGGAATGATCACTTTCACTTTTCAACACAAAGATATCGTCTGGAGATGCAACCAAGAAGGCTGAGATTGTCCCGAAGGTGGAAGAACTCACGGAGGAACGTCCAGTCGAGATGACCCGGCCAAAGCAGACAGAGGCGGGCGAAGGTTCGTCTGCACCCAAGCCACCGCGAGATATCTTGAACTTTCTGGTTGAGCCAGGGAAGACTGAAGAAGAAGAGGCCGTGAGGATGGTTGCTTGCAATTTCTTGGTGGGTTCAAGCAAGGATGTTCTTGGCTCTTTTGCTGATTACATTTTCGAAAAGGACGACAGTGGCTCACGTCCTGATTTTAAGAAGGACGATAGTAATCCTTGTCCCTGATATCTTGTAACACCATTTATGATGAAATAAAATTTTATTTATGAACTGTTTTGTCGTATTTACAAGAAATTCCTTTTACATTCATACATAGTACTTTTTGAGGAATTTGCCATTGATAGGCAGCATTGTAACTTGTAAAACCTCCTATTTTTTTAAATTATATTTTTTATTTTATTGGACTTAAAAATAAATTTATACAATTTATGGTTTTTTTTTTGATGACCTAGTTTGGCCAATTCAGCCCGAACTGGGCCTGGACCAAATTTAAGCCCAAGTAGACAAGTGGTGTGATCAATGACGACCATGGATGCATATTTTATGGGAGTAAAATATTTTTTAATTTATTTTAAGGTTTGGGAGAATATTTTCTAAATATTAATTAGTGGTACAAAAATTTATGTTTTTATTATTTAATAATGTGTTGCAAAAATGATACATGTTTCTGGACCTGGATGAGGGTGTGTGGTAAAGTTCACACGTTGGAACAATTTTTATTATTTTATTATTACTAAAGTTATTTTGTGAAAATTAAATAGACATTTTATTATTGTTGGTATTATTTGATATTATTATTATTGTTGCCTTTTATGGCAATTTAAATTTGTGTATATATGTAAAAATATATTTTTGATGCATCATATATATATAGTTAGATAATATTAACTTTTATTTCAAATTGGTAGAGATTTAATAAACATGTTTTCCTATTTAAATATTATTATTATTTTGAGTTGATTTGTTAAGGATTGAATATATATATATATATATATATATATATATATATATATATATATATATATATATATATATATATATATATATATATATATATATATATATATATATATGCTCAAATATATTAAATAATTGGATAGTTGACTTTTAATGGTATTTGGTTTTTTTTAAATAAATTTTTGGTATATTTATGGATATATACATATATAGATATTTATATTTATATTTAAAAGTATTGATTAGAAAAAAAATAATATAGAAGTGGTGGTCGGCCCCACCCGACCACCAAACTCACAAAGAAAAGAATGAGCACAACAGCATGTGTGCTCTTGTGCGCCCAAGGGGCCGACCCCTTTATATACAACAGCACTTAGTATATGGAGGCCGACCCCCTCCATAATATATATATATATGTATATATAAGTTATATATATATATATATTTTATATGGAGGCCGACCCCCTTTATATATATATATATATATATATATATATATATATATATATATATATATATATATATTATTTTTATTTTATATATATATATATATATATATATATATATTTTATATATATATATATATATATATATATATGCTTTGGAAAAACCCTTAAATTTGTTCCTCCTCTCTCCTCCATCCTCCTCCCTCTTCTCGGCGTGCGTGCCCAGCCTCGCCGGAGCGACAGAATTCCCGTCTCCCGGTCGTCACGACAACAACAACAACAACAACAGATTCCCACTTTTAGGTACCCAACTTTTCCGTTTGATTTCTCTATCAATTCTAATCCGTTTTTAGATCCGTAAATTCGTGTAGAAAGCCCACATGACCCTCTTCGAGATCCCCTAGGTGGATTTCGACATGGCCATCCAACTTGCTCGAAAAATCGAGACGAAGTTGGAGAAAAACCCACTTTTCTGAATATTAAAAACTGTTTTGAAACACCAACTTGTCGGCCACTTTTCTTGCTGTCCATTAAACTTTCAAAAAAACAAATTAAAGGCAGTCAAAGACAACATAACCGATATTGTAACGCACCTTCTGGATTCACTTTTCATCTAGTATGTAGAAAGTTACACGTTGTTAAAGTTTTCCAAAAAATTATAAATTCTGTTTTCAAAAAGTGGAAAAAACACCCGATACGGCGTGTGCCCCGACAAACCGGACGACATGGTCGCGCACTATATGCATTGAAAGGCGCGTATGGATGTTGTCGACATGTGGGAACTGACGGAACCCGATTTTGTTGCATGTGCGCGACGAAATCAGTGCGTATCCGTCGAGATACCTCGTATCGACCCTTTGCAAATTAAGTCACAACTTTGTGCACACTCATCATATCGCGATGAAACTTGCGCCATTGGACTCAAAATATTTTTCTGGTCCTGTGATCCAAGTTTGGTCTAATTCTGAAAAGATTGATCGGGACGCTATTTTGGCGGGCCCACAATCCTACTCAACGGGCGATTTTGTGTACAGCCCACCGGAATCCAAAATTGGACATACCGTTGGGTTCATCTCATCAAAACAAATTTGTAGACATGTAGTTGACGACTTTAGAGATCGTAGGTTCTGGCGTGCATTTCGGTGCAAAGCGGGTCCAACGGTGGACATCGTTTTGACCCAAAAATTATGATTTTGCCCATGTTTCAGAATTTAACTTTTGGACAGGCATTTTCTACGCATATCTTATATTCCAAACTCGCTCATGATGTTTGTTGCAGCATCCGGAGTCATCTGCGGAATTTGGCTTTTCTTGTCTCGTTTATTTATCTGTTCGAGCTACTGGATTATTCTCTTTTGCACATTACCTCAGGCAAGATACCTTGCCATTATACTGTTTATATTCAGTCTGTATTTTATTACATATCACTGTTCATTATTTCCAGTTATTACAGTTCTTGATTTACTACATGCTCAGTGATTGTTAGTTATTTTGTTATTATCCTTTGACTGCATATGGACTTAGAGTTTAGAGACTACCGTCTGTACTGTGTCGCATATACTTTGACACAGTTGTATCATGAGTATGTATGAGATGAGTAGCATGTAGAGGTTCTTGTGTGTGGGCTGATCTCCCATGCGCATGCGTTAGGGCTAACTGCTAATAGAGGCATGTTAGGAGACTTAGCAGTTAGTAGAGGTATACGAGACATGGATGTGACTCTATTAGGCATTGGATGGGAAGAACAGTTCCTTAACGTATGGGCCAAGTATGCACTTCCCTATTGTCGGTTATCTCCACGGGAGATACGGTCCTGGATCCTGATACTGATTTACTGCTGGCCTCTGACATTCGATGAATGTTATACTTTGAGGTCCCTGGTATCCTGATGGGCTATACCTGAGATTAGTGCTACTGAGCCAGAGTGCCCATGCGTTGGAGGTTTGTTCTTAACAGCATAAATACTGTAGTACGGTTAGATTACCTTATTGATGTCTTGTCACTTACTTTCTTTGTGGCATATTTTGTATTCAGTTATGTGGCATGTTCTTCATGTATCTTGTTACGTCCCTCTGAGGACCTGGTTATCTCTCCAGGTGTGTGTGCTTCTGTGATATTGCAGGTGTTCAAGCCAAGGCCGTGATCTTCTCTATTCTTTCGAAGACGATTGCGCTTGGTTCGTATCGTTATTCTATCGATCACTTCTTGTACATTTTATTTGAGGTAGTTGGTAGTGGACTTTGTCTCCGCCCAACGATTGTATACATGACAAATTCAAAGTTGTTTTTATATCATTTATTTATCTAGTGGATGAGATTTAGTTTTTCTTATGGTTCTACTGCATTTTACAGCTTATGTATTCATACGAGATTTCCATATATTAGAGTATACTTCGTATGTATACAGCTGGCATGTCGACGTACCTAGTCCTACGTATTTTGGGAATGGAGCGTTACATATTTTAGTGGTGGCCCATGCAGGTCGAGTTTGTCACTTCGGTTACGTAATTGTACCGGTGTGAGCCTGCAACATAGGATTAGAATCTAGGAATCTCATCCATACAGCTTGACCTCTATCCTTGGCTTCAAATTTCGAACTCTCATTCGACTTCCTTGAATTACCTCTTGCTTGATTCCTTTCTACCGTTGATTCTTATTTTCGTGCTTAATGTCGACTAGGAAGATGACTACACTAGTATATGCTCATAGGTCAAACACATGGCTAGAATGGTTATATTGACAATTGGAATACATTTAAGACTCTAATTGAGTTAAAAGGTTTTTCTTTAAAGTGTGATTTAATGATTAGTAATTTGTAAAGTAGGATACTACCAAGGAAGGTTTTAATCTTGAGATTTCTAAATAGTAAATACCATAGGATTGATATTGCAGGAAAAAAAAAATATAGCTAGAATCTTTATACCCTTGATTTAAGAAATTGATTGGATTTTTGAGTTTTGATATTTATGAATAATGGGGTTATAGCTCTACATCTTTGAACAAATATAAAATTGATTTGCTTTTCGAGTTGTGATATTTATAATTTTTGGGTGATAGATATACATCTTTGAAAAAATATAAAATTTATTTGATTTCGAGTTTTGATGTTTATGATTTATTGGATTATAGTTATACACCTTTGAACAGTTATAAATTTGGTTGAAAATGATCTTAGCTTTTAAAAAATGGCCGTAGGAATTGTTTAAATTTGAGTTGTACAACTTGCAATTTTCGTGTTTAGTAAATTTTGAATTTTAAGTGAAAATAATGATGGTGAATGTTGGTTTAAAATATTTGAAAGTTATGAAAACGATTTTTGAGAAAATTTTATTTTAAATGGTGTCCTATGATTGAGGATTTACAAATCTATTTAGATTTTTGGTATAAAAAAAGATTTTGACTGATAAGATTATTTGAAAATTTAGTTTAATGTGGGAATGCTAATATTAAAATTTTTGGAAGAATTTCGAAGGATGTGATGGAAATTTATTTTGATTGATTAAAGGAAGTTACTATTTAGAAGTTGTGATTTTGTTGGAATAACTTAGCATGAATAGGAGTTAAAATTGACGAGAGCATTGAGCTTAATTTTGAGATTACTTTTAATATGCTAAGAGTTTTATTATGTGTTATTTGAAAATTTTAGAGTGTTAAATTTTTTGATTGATTGTGAAATTTTTATGGATTCGTAAATTATGAACTCTTGAGTTAAATAGTTGAATTTAAACGTTAATTTTGGAAAAGGTTAGTAGTAACGTGATAAAATTTTGCTTTGAGATTTATGAGAGTGATTTAATTTTTTTATGATGAATTTGAACGGTTTGGAGTGAAAACAAATTTTAGTGGTTTATTTTTGAAAATTTTATTAAGAAACTTTTGGAGGAAACTTGAGTAAAAACCTTAATGGTAGGCCCCAAGATAAACCTACTAAGTATTCCACACTAATTGCCATGTCACCCATGATCATGATAGTATTATATACATAAGTGTTGTTAGTCATCTATCCAGCTATGTGACTGTATTTCCACCTCGGCTTACTCGACCTTCCTTCAATTCTAGATCTTTTAATTGCGACCTTCTAACCCATGTGCAATTTGAATAATGAGTTAATGGTTCCTTAACTGTATTCATCTATGAGACTATCTTCTCTCCGAAATTGTGTTCCTAAATTATTTTTCTGGATTCTTTAATTAATTTTATTTCATGCTTTAACTTGATCTTCCTTATTTTTGTGCGTTAATTATCACCTCGTGAACTCCCACTTTTTATTCTTGATCTTCTGGCGTCCCCTACCGTGACTTGTATATTTGGAGTACAACACTAAACTCTTCCTCCCAACAAATTTCATATGTAAGACCTAGACAAGCCCACATTCATGTAGATATATCATGTCCCACTAGAACACGTCTTCTTGTACACTATTTTATGATATGACCTTCTGGTCAAAATGGCCAAACTATAATCCTTACCATGATACCAATATATTTTTCGACCACGGATAGGGATTCAACCTCGACTCAATTCTTTCGACCCGATATGTGATTTTTTTTCTACATAATTCCTTAAATGCTTAAAATTGTGCTTTATCTTGAATACTTGACCCATTGTCCCATCACACTACTAGTTTAACTCTTGTAAGTTGGGTAGAATACCTCACCACCTAACAAACCTTTTTCTTTGTGAACCACATTGGTAAGTTCACTTAGACTCTAAATTCAGAGGACCCTACCTTATCTAGTCTACCAAGCCATAAATGAAGAAACACTAGGACAACTGTATAGGCCCACACTTCGGGCGAGCCTTGATTTTAAAAGATCCGGGACTATTTAATTTCCTTCATCAGTACCTCCCTCGCACATATATTGACTATTCCATGCTGCTAATGTAGCTTCAGTTTTGCAAGCTTATTTCGTTATCAAGTTTGATCATGACATATTTTATTGGGTGCACCCACTAACATATTGTCTAATCAGAACCGGTGTATGGTGGTCTGATCAACCTATTGCACTTTGGTTCGCTTATCATATCTTATTCTATGCGGGTGGAGACATAGTTAAACCTGCCTTAGGGTCTCTTCCGCGACAACCTTGGCAATTCTCTTTTGAATTATTTTTGCCGCCTATGAACCCCGCAATTCATACTCAATATATAACACCGTCTTTGAAATCTTTGTTGTTCTTGTCTTTTTACTTATTTTGGAAAGACAAGGAACTGTACTTGCTAAGATAGACTCAAGGTATCATCTTTGGTTGTCCAATCGGTTAATTATACACAAATGTAGATAGCCACCGACCGACTCATGTGGCTATATCCTCGCCCTTAACTACTCCTTATTCCTCAACCCTAGAATTGTTATTGTGCCCTCCCAATTATTCTTGAGCACTCGAGAGTGATTCTAATCATCACTTAATCAAATCCTCGACCAAGACGATTAATATCCAGTTCTCCCTTAAGGATTCACATCTCTTAAACGTCTAATTTATTCTCTTTGGTCTACTCAAATCCTTACTATTTCCTAAACTGGATTATTAAATTTTGTTACCATCACTAGCAACTCTTATTTAATTCCATAACCATGATATATTTTTGTATATATCGACTCCCCAAATTTTCTAATGCATGGTTATGTTAACGCCATTTTATTTCCTCCTCCAAAAATTTAATTGCATTTTGGTATTGACGAACTCTTCCTATCCCTCAACCCTATCTACCCTATTAATCCTAAATTTTGAGGACAAAATTCTTGTAAGTTGGGTAGGATGTAAAACCCCCTATTTTTTTAAATTATATATTTTTTAATTTTATTGGACTTAAAAATGAATTTATACAATTTATGGTTTTATTTTATTTTTTTGATGACCTGGTTTGGCCAATTCAGTCCGAGCTGGGCCTGGACCAAATTTAAGCCCAAGTAGACAGGTGTGTGATCAATGACGACCATGGATGCATATTTTATTGGAGTAAAATATTTCTTAATTTATTTTAAGGTTTGGGGGAATATTTTCTAAATATTAATTAGTGGTACAAAAATTTCCGTTTTTATTATTTAATAACATGTTGCAAAAATGGTACATGTTCCTGGACCCGGATGAGGGTGTGTGGTAAAGTTCACACGTTGGAACAATTTTTATTATTTTATTATTACTAAAGTTATTTTGTGAAAATTAAATAGACATTTTATTATTGTTGGTATTATTTGATATTAATGTGATATTATTATTGTTGCCTTTTATGGCAATTTAAATTTGTGTATATATGTAAAAATATATTTTAGATGCATCATATATATAGTTAGATAATATTAAACTTTTATTTCAAATTGGTGGAGATTTAATAAACATGTTTTCCTATTTAAATATTATTATTATTTTGAGTTGATTTATTAAGGATTGAATATATATATATATATATATATATATATATATATATATATATATATATATATATATATATATATATATATATATATATATAAAATATATATATATATATGTATATATATATATATATATATATATATATATATATATATATATATATATATATATATATATATATATATATATATATGCTCAAATATATTAAATATAGTTGACTTTTAATGGTATTTGGTTTTTTAAATAAATTTTTGGTATATTTATGGATATATACATATATAGATATTTATATTTATATTTAAAAGTATTGATTAGAAAAAAAAAGAGAAAAAAAATTTATAATATAGAAGTGGTCGGCCCCACCCGATCACCAAACTCACAAAGAAAAGAATGAGCACAGCAGCATGTGTGCTCTTGTGCGCCCAAGGGGCCGACCCCTTTATATACAACAGCACTTAGTATATGGAGGCCGACACCCTCCATAATATATATATATATATATATATATATATATATATATATATATATATATATATATATATTTTGAAGCAATGGGTACTTGTGGCGAACTCGCCTCCACTGAAGCTCGAACTCCCGACCACTTGGGCCACATGCATCTCTCTTAACCACTAGGCTAGAGGTCATTTGCCATAATATATATATATATATATATATATATATATATATATATATATATATATGCTTTGAAAAAAAAAAATATATATATATATGCTTTGGAAAAACCCTAAAATTTCTTCCTCCTCTCTCCTCCATCCTCCTCCCTCTATATATATATATATATATATATATATATATATATATATATATATATATATGCTTTGGAAAAACCCTAAAATTTCTTCCTCCTCTCTCCTCCATCCTCCTTCCTCTTCTCGGCGTGCGTGCCCAGCCACGCCGGAGCGACAGAATCCCCGTCTTCCGGTCCTCACGACAACAACAACAACAACAGATTCCCACTTTAAGGTACCCAACTTCCCCGTTTGATTTCTCTGTCAATTCTAATCCGTTTTTAGATCCGTAAATTCGTGTAGAAAGCCCACATGACCCTCTTCGAGATCTCCTAGGTGGATTTTGACATGGCCATCCAACTTGCTCGAAAAATCGAGACGAAGTTGGAGAAAAACTCACTTTTCTGAATATTAAAAACTGTTTTGAAACACCAACTTGTCGGCCACTTTTCTTGCTGTCCATTAAACTTTCATAAAAACTAATTAAAGGCAGTCAAAGACAACATAACCGAGATTGTAACGCACCTTCTGGATTTACTTTTCATCTAATATGTAGAAAGTTACACGTTGTTAAAGTTTTCCAAAAAATTATAAATTCTGTTTTCAAAAAGTGGAAAGACACCCGATTCGACGTGTGCCCCGACAAACCGGATGACATGGTCGCGCACTATACGCATCGAAAGGCGCGTATGGATGTTGTCGACATGTGGGAACTGACGGAACCCAATTTCGTTGCATGTGCGCGACGAAATCAGTGCGTATCCGTCGAGATACCCCGTATCGACCCTTTGCAAATTAAGTCACAACTTTGTGCACACTCGTCATATCGCGATGAAACTTGCGCCATTGGACTCAAAATATTTTTTTTGGTCCTGTGAGCCAAGTTTGGTCCAATTCTGAGAAGATTGATCGGGACGCTATTTTGGCGGGCCCACAATCCCACTAAACGGGCGATTTTGTGCACAACCCACCGAAATCCAAAATTGGACATACCGTTGGGTTCATCTCATCAAAAAAAATTCTTAGACATGTAGTTTGACGACTTTAGAGACCGTAGATTCTGGCACACATTTCGGTGCAAAGCGGGTCCAACGGTGGACATCGTTTTGACCCAAAAATTCTGATTTTGTCCTTGTTCTAGAATTTAACTTTTGGACAGGCGTTTCCTAGGCATATCTTATATTCCAAACTCGCTCGTGATGTTTGTTGCAGCATCCGGAGTCACCTGCAGAATTTGGCTTTTCTTGCCTCGTTTATTTGTCTGTTCGAGCTACTGGATTATTCCCTTTTGTACATAACCTCAGGCAAGATACCTTGCCATTATACTGTTTACATTCAGTCTGCATTTTATTACATATCACTGTTCATTATTTTCAGTTATTACAGTTCTTGATTTACTACATGCTCAGTGATTGTTAGTTACTTTGTTATTATCCTTTGACTGCATATGGACTTAGAGTTAAGAGACTACCGTTTGTAGTGTGTCGCATATACTTTGACACAGTTGTACCACGAGGATGTGTGAGATGAGTAGCATGTAGAGGTTCTTGTGTGTGGGCTGATCCCCCATGCGCATGCGTTAGGGCTAACTGCTAATAGAGGCATGTGAGGAGACTTAGCAGTTAGTAGAGGTATACGAGACATGGATGTGACTCTATTAGGCATTGGATGGGAAGAACAATTCCTTAACGTATGGGCCAAGTATGCACTTCCCTATTGCCGGTTATCTTCGTGGGAGATACGGTCCTGGATCCTGATACTGATTTACTGCTGGCCTCTGACATTCGATGGATGTTATGTTTTGAGGTCCCTGGTATCCTGATGGGCTATACCTGAGATTACTGCTACTGAGCCAGAGTGCCCATACGTTGGAGGTTTGTTCTTAACTGCATAAATACGGTAGTACGGTTAGATTACCTTATTGATGTCTTGCCACTTACTTTCTTTGTGGCATATTTTGTATTCAGTTATGTTGCATGTTCTTCATGTATCTTGTTACGTCCCTCTGAGGACCTGGTTATCTCTCCAGGTGTGTGTGCTTCTGTGATATTGCAGGTGTTCAAGCCAAGGCCGTGATCTTCTCCATTCTTTCGAAGACGATTGCGCTTGGTTCGTATCGTTATTCTATCGATCACTTCTTGTACATTTTGTTTGAGGTAGTTGGTAGGGGACTTTGTTTCCGCCCAACGATTGTATACATGACAAATTCAAAGTTGCTTTTATATCATTTATTTATCTAGTGGATGAGATTTAGTTTTTTTTATGGTTCTACTGCATTTTATAGCTTATGTATTCATACGAGATTTCCATATATTGGAGTATACTTCGTATGTATACAGCTGGCATGTCGACGTACCTAGTCCTACGTATTTTGGGACTGGGGCGTTACACAACTCGACCGTCCAGCTCTGTGAGTTGATAGGCTCCATTTGAGAAGACTTTGCTCACGATATATGGACCTTCCCACTTTGCGTCGAATTTGCCCTTGCTCATATGAGTCATAGTCATAGGACGTCTGACGGTTAGAACCAATTCTCCTTTTTGAAAAGCTCTGACTTTAACTTTGCGATTAAAAGCTTTTGAGATTCGGGCTTGATATAACTCAATATGCTGTTGAGCCAATAACCTTTTCTCGTCGAGCGCTTCTAATTCTTGAAGTCGAAGGAGATCGTTGTTCTCTGTGGTGAGCTCGTTGGCAATGGCAATCCGCAGGGATGGGATTTGAAGTTCCAAAGGTAGAACTGCTTCACAACCATACATAAGAGAAAAAGGTGTACAAACTGTAGGGTTACGGACAGTAGTGTGATAGGCCCATAGATATTCTTCGAGTTTCTCACTCCAATTCCATTTGTTAGAAGATACAAACTTCTTAAGGAGTTTGATAATAGTCTTGTTAAATGCTTCAGCTAAACCATTAGCAGCAGGATTGTAAGCTGTCGAAGCAACATTGTCAATCCGATGATCGTCACAAAACCTGGTAAACTTCTGGCTAATGAAATGTGGTCCATTGTCGTGAAAGATCCTTCGAGGTACACCAAATCTATAGATGATATGGTGTTTGACAAAGATGATGACGCTACTGGTCTTAACTTCAGCCAGAGGTATAGCTTCAGCCCATTTGGAGAAGTAATCGGTTATAGCTAGTATGAACCGATGTCCTTTAGAAGAAGGAGGGTTGATAGGACCTATAATATCCATGCCCCAGGCTTCAAAAGGCCAGAAAGCAGCAGTTGGATGCAGAAATTCCGACGGTTGATGGATGAAATCTGCATGAATTTGACAGGCTGGATATTTTCTTGCATATTCGATGGCATCTGACACCATAGAGGGCCAGTAGTAACACATTCGTCGGATACGATCCTACAGTTTAGGGCCGGGTTGATGTGCTTCGCAAACACCGTCGTGAGTTTCACGTAATACTTGTTTTGCTTCATCACCAGCAAGACAGCGCAAGAGTAGGCCGTCATAAGTCCGTCGATAGAGGGTCTTGGTAGTCTGGTTGTAGTAGAATCGAAGAGATCGCCTGTCACACCCTGAGTCGGCAACGTTCGTCCCCAATGTTAATTTTGCAGATTCGATCGTCCTCGCTAAGGCGTGATGCCGTACGAGTCTGGAATTACACACGTACAAGACAGAACGTTACGTTGGATTTGATATTAATACGCCAAGTTGAAACTTCACAAATCACATCAGAATTTAAGATGCAGTATAGGAAGATAGAAATGCCTTTCATTCATAGATTGCAACGAAGTGCAAGTCGTAATTACATTGGATGCCGTTGCAGCTACATTGATTGAAAATAGAAAGAAATACCTTCGACAAGTTGCCTGAACTACGCTTGCCGTCCCATACATTCGCCCCTTTATACATAAGCCGTCGACTTGAATTGGCTTCAAAATACTTCAGTATAGGAAGAGCTTCAAAACGCCTCTCCGCACTTCAGCTTCGTTTTAGGTCAGAGCGCCCGCCGCACCTGGGGAAATTGGGGGAGGGGATTAGCACACTTGCTAAGTGGACGAGACGAACCAACTCGTCTAAACCGACTCTGATTGTTAGGGTAGGCATGATTTAGAGTTGTCTTTCTATTAGAACTAAATGAATTCAGTTCATATTCGATAGCCGTCTTTTGAGTAATAAAGCATACAGTATAACATCGCAGTTTATCATATTTCTTACCACGACCGTGCTCGTCCCTGTATGAAAACAGAGATAATAGTTACCCTGCATAAGACAATAGGTGAGCATACAACTATCTTATATGCGGTCATTGGTGATACGCACCACTAGGGACTTAATCGAAGTTGGCATGCGATGCTACCCTTTCAGCCTAGGTTGCAAGCCTTACTGAAGGTCCTGCATGCCTCGCGCCGAAGCACGATAAATTATTCCCCCTAGGACGAATCGGTTCCGATGCCCCGGATACCGTTTCGAGGAAAACGAACTTGTGCACAAGCTGTCCATGACCATGCCTATGTGCGAACAGTTTAATATATATACAACCAGTTTCGTATAGCGCGGATAGTATCGAACGACATTATCATTTCTCGTAACTCATGCAACGATTCATTTTCTCCAAAGCCGTACACCGATTTAGCGTCCTGTGGGCACCAAATTGTCCGAGGTATCATAACCCATGATCGACGTTTCACATTATTTTGCGGCACTTGAAACAGTCTATCTTTTTACTAGAACCTTAAACTTTTCCGTTTATATGAGAAACTTGTACTTTTCAGAGTAGAATACTCAAAATCAATACTTTTTTCCTGAGTTCTTGACTTAGTGGATTGGCATGCAATTAACTTGGCATCGTTCGATTTGAATGAATTCGAAGCAAGGAATAAGTTTGCGGGACAAAGTAGAAAAGAAGGGTCGAATTAGCCACCGATTACTTTGCTTCGTACCGATCGTCCAAGTGCTACGCAATGTCAATCCTTAGTTACGCGAGCTCCTGCAATGGCATCAATGTTTTGTTAGAATTCCTTCTTTTCCCCTTGCATCGAAATTGTAATTGCATCCATGAAAATGACGCGAAAGCACTTCATCAAGTCCAGCGGCAAAGCTCCAAGAAAACCATACAGCGGTCCAGTCCCGTCGAAGGGACTCTTATAGAAAGCTCACTCGTTGAGACGCAGCCCACTGCATCTAGGACTTATTCCAACAGAAGTCGTTCCATTAGTTGGATCGATTCTCGTAACTTCCGTCCAAATCGATTTGAATCGATGCCACAAGGCGTTATTCGTTTACCAAGCTTAGCGATCGAGTCAGATGGCCATCTAAGTTTCCGGCCGATCTGACTCGACGCAAGCATATTATGAAGTTTCGTCGCCTATCGAAAGCGGGGCGCTACATAATATACTACTAAGAAAAAGTTTTGTCCCAAAACTTAAGAACAAGGGTCTGACCTTAATTTAGACAAACAACGCGAGGTACTTCTCTTTCATCTCCGCCTTCATCTCCCACGTCGACTCCTCAACTGAATGGTTCTGCCAAAGCGCGCGGACCAAGGACATCGACCGATTGTGTAGCACTTTCTTCTTGCGGTCCAAAATTTGAATCGGCTCCTCCGAGTAAGACAAGTCAGTACGTAGCTCCAACTGATCGAAGCTAACCACATGACTTGGATCGTGCACATATTTTTAAAGTTGTGAAACGTGGAAAACATCGTGCACATCAGCTAAGGCAGGAGGTAGTACGATCCGATAAGCAACCGTTGCAACTCGTCCAATGATCTCGAAGGGGCCTACAAATCTCGGGCTCAACTTACCCTTAACGCCAAATCGCATCACACCGTGCATGGGCGTTACTTTCAGAAACACATGGTCCCCGACTTAGAACTCTAGCGGTCGTCGACGAAGATCTGTGTAGCTCTTTTATCGACTTTGTGCGATGCGGAGTCTATCTCGAATCTAGCGGACCTTTTCGACGGCCTGCTCCACCAGTTCCGGTCCAAGCACTTGTCGCTCTCCGACTTCATCCCAGCATATCGGCGAACGACACTTCCTCCCGTAGAGCGCTTCGTATGGAGCCATCTGATTGCTCGACTGATAACTGTTGTTATACGCAAACTCCGCAAGCGGCAAATGCGTATCCCAACTAGTCTTTAGGTCGATCGTACACAGACGCATCATGTCTTCTAGGATTTGATTTACCCTCTCCGTCTGACCGTCTGTTTGGGGATGGTACGCCGAACTAAAGTTCAGTTTGGTCCCCATCTTCGCTTGGAGGCTCGTCCAGAAACGCGATAGAAATCATCCGTCTCTATCCGAAATTATTGAGGCTGGTACCCCATGTAGTCGAACAATCTCATCAACGTAGATGATTTGTGCTAACCGATCGACGCTCCATCCTACTTTAATTGCGATGAAGTGAGCCGACTTGGTCAATCTATCAACAATGACCCAAATCACGTCATTCCCTCGCGACGTCTTCGAAAATCTCACAATAAAATCCATCGAGATATTGTCCCACTTCTACTCGGGAATGGCGATGTTCTGCAGCTCTTCGCCTGGCCGTTGGTGTTCCGCCTTCACCTGCTGACACGCCATACATTATGATACGAACATAGCCACGTCTTTATTCATGCCGTGCCACCAAAAATTTGTGCGCAATTCATTGTACATCTTGGTGCTTCCAGGATGTAACGAGTACTTCGCATAATGCACCTCCGTCAGAATTTCTTTTCTGAGTTCGGCAGTTTCAGGAATGCAGAGCCTTCCCTTTAATCGCATCATCCCGTCTCTGTCTTCCGCAAAGTCAGTCGTCCTTTCCGTTGATATCAGCTCACGTATTTTCTTCAGGAATAAGTCGTGCGGTCTTTATCTTGCTAAGCAGGCTCGATCCTAACTTCAGCTGAGCTAGGTGCAGGTGTCGATACTCAATTCCGAGTTCGATATCCATCGCTTCAAGGTCTCGCTGTATCTCCTTGTTTATGGCCAGTGTTCCCATAAACATTCTGCTGAGTGCATTGGCCACCACATTTCCCTTGCCCGGCGTATACTCGATCGTTAGCTCGTAATCTTTTATGAGTTCGAGCCAACGTCACTATCGTAGGTTGAGTTCCCATTGCATAAATAAGTACTTCAGCCTTTTGTGATCTATATAGATTCTGCATGCCACACCATAGAGGTAGTGCCGCCATAACTTCAACGCAAAGACGATCACCGCCAATTCTAGGTCGTGCGTCGGGTAGTTTTTCTCGTGCTGCTTCAACTGCCGTGAAGCGTAGGAGATGACTTTGTCTCTCTGTATGAGTATGCACCCGAGGCCAGTTCCCGATGCGTCGCTGAATATCTAAAAGCCTTCTGGACCGTCTGGATGTGCAAGAATTGGAGCTGAGACGAGTCGTTGCTTCAACTCTTGAAAGCTGAATTCACAGTTGTCGCTCCATTCAAATAATACTCCCTTCTGGGTGAGGCGAGTCAGAGGCAACGCTAGTTTTGAAAAGCTTCGCACGAACCTACGATAGTAGCCCGCTAAGCCCAGGAAACTCCGAATGTCGCTAGCCGAGGCAGGTCGTTTCCAATCTACCACCGCATCAATCTTCTTTGGGTCTATCGCGACACCTTCGGCAGAGATTACGTGTCCGAAGAATGTCACGCTACTCATCCAGAACTCGCACTTACTCTGCTTCGCGTATAATTTGTTTTCACGCAGAATCTGCAGTACCGTCTTCAAATGTTCCGCATGTTCTTCATGATTCTTTGGGTAGACAAGGATATCATCGATGAATACGACTACAAATTTATCTATTTGGGGTCGGAAGACTCGGTTCTTCAGATCCATGAACACGGCTGTAGCATTCGTCAAACCGAACAGCATGACGCGGAATTCGTAATGACCATATCGAGTGCGGTTGGCAGACTTCGATATGTCGTCGGACTTGATCTTCAATTGATGATAGCTTGAACGAAGATCGATTTTTGAAAATATTGTCGTACCTTGCAGTTGGTCAAACAAGTCGTCGATTCGCGGCAAAGGATGCTTGTTTCGTACGGTCGTCTTGTTGAGTTCCCGATAGTCGATGCATAGCCGCAACGACCCATCCTTCTTCTTCACGAACAGTACGGGAGCTCTCCACGGAGAGACGCTAGGGCGAATAAATCCACGGTCTAGTAACTCTTGTAATTGCACCTTCAGCTCCTTCAGTTCTGCTGGAGCCATTCGGTAAGGCGCCTTCGATATCGGCCGTGTATCCGAAAAGGTGTCGATGCTGAATTCAATTTCTCGATCGGGCGGCATCCCGGGCATCTCGTCAGGAAAAACGTCGAGAAAATCTGTCACAACATTAGTCTATATTGTGTTTTTATTATCCGTCCGCGTGTCTCGAACTGATGCCAAGTATCCTGCACAGCCGAAACGCAGCATACGCCTCGTCGAGATTGCCGATACCATCATCGCCGTCTTCGAGGCCGTACCGCACGAATATGAGAACTCTGTCTCGCCAGGAAGACGAAACACCACTCTCTTCTCCGTACAATCGATCGTTACACGACAAGCACCCAACCAATCCATGCCCAAGATTATGTCGTAATCTTTGATGTCTAGCACGACGGCATCCAAGGATAGATATCTTCCCCCTACGCAAAGGTGGCCATCCCTGCAAATAAAGTTCGCAGGCATATCAACTCCCGACGGAGTGCTAACGCTAATATTTATATCTAGTATTGCATGGTTATTTTATTTTCTTTCGCATAATCAGCAGATATAAAGCTATGCATCGTACTCGAGTCGAATAGTACTCGAGGAGGTATATCTTTGTAGAGTAATATACCTGTTACAACCGTATCGGACGCGTATGCCTCGTCCCGAGTTAAGGCATAAACTCGGCCTTGAGCTCCGTGGCGTTGATTCTGCGGGTTCACAGGCACCGTATTTGCGCCTTGTAGTGTAGGCGCTTTATATGGATTCGGAGTGTTCCTTGGTGGGTTGTGTTGATTCGGCTTCCCCGCCTGACAATATTGACCGAAGTGGCCTAGCTCACCATACTTGAAGCATGATCTCAGTCTACAATCGGGTGCTCGGTGCCCACGCTTGCCGCATCTGTTACAATTTACTGTGACAAAGTGACCACGATTCTCAGACGTATTTGGGCACTTTTGTACTCCCGATCCTCCAGCATCATTAGGACGCTTGTTGAAGTTGTTGCGAACGACAGGCACGGCCCTTTATGACATACAATCGAAGATCCACTCACTATCAAGTGCTGCTTCGTAGGATTCACGATATGTTTGGCATCATTTGTTCATGACGTCCCTACACAGTTCGTCGTTGAGGCCTTGCTGAAAACGCTCGCACCATTCTTCTTTGTTAGGCAGAAAGGTGCCGATAAATTTTGCAAGTTTCGAGAAGCTTGCATTATAATCTTCAACACTCATATTCCCCTGCCTCAACATCATGAACTCATCCCCCTTCTATCGACGGATGGCGCGAGGAACGTACTGCTCAAGGAAGGTTGTCTTAAACATTTCCCAAAAAATCTTTTTGTTGGAATCAGTTTCACAGATCTCTTATTTCTTCGTCGCCCACCAGTCATGTGCTCTTAGTTGTAACTGCAGCACCGCACAGGCCACCCTCTGGGACCCTTCGATTCAGAGGAGATCGAATAAGTCCTCCATCTCTGCGTGCCATCCTACTATCACGTCGGGCTCTGCTCGGCCGTTGAACTTCGGCGGGTTCATTTTGCGAAACTCCTTCACTTTGAGCATGGAAGGAGAATTTATCATTTGTGGGGAGGCTTCTTCCTCCTCATCTTCTTCTTGATCACCGTGCTTTCCCTCGAGTACCGCATCCGTCTCCTTGGTATCATCCGCCATCCTGCTCACTATCTGAGTCAGGGCGGCTATCTGCTTCTGCTGCACATCAAATTGGACTTTGAATTGCCTCTGAAGCTGTTGCTGCTGCAGTTCCATCAACTATAGCATCTTCACCTTAGTCGTCTCGCTTGGGCCAGTGCTTTTTGTGCTCGACGTACTATCCACAGTTTGGGTTGTTGCGCCGACGATTTTCTTATCTCGCTTAGTCATTCCTACAAATAGTGCAAACCCGTTAGTATTTTTTTAAAAAATATATACGGGCTTACCTGTATGTAACTTGTATTACATGCAGCATGCCGACAAGCATTCAATCGAGCCATCGTAACGGACATTCCAACAATGAAACATATTTCGAAAATCCGAGGAAACATAACTGTGCTCTGATACCAATTTGTCATGCCCCGAGTCGGCAACGTTCGCCCCCAATGTTAATTTTGCCGATTCGATCATCCTCGCTAAGGCATGATGTCGTACGAGTCTAGAATTGCACTCGTATAAGGCAGAACGTTATGTTGGATTTGATATTAATACGCCAAGTTGAAACTTCACAAATCACATCAGAATTTAAGACGCGGTATAGGAAGATAGAAATGCTTTTCATTCATAGCTTGCAACGAAGTACAAGTCGTAATTACATTGGATGCCGTTGCGACTACATTTATTAAAAACAGAAAGAAAATACATTCGACAAGTTGCATGAACTACGCTTGCCGTCCCATACATTCGCCCCTTTATACATAAGCCGTCGACTTGAATTGGCTTCAAAATACTTCAGTATAGGAAGAGCTTCAAAATGCCTCTCCACACTTCAGCTTCATTTTAGGTCAGAGCGGCCGCCGCAACTGGGGAAATTGGGGGAGGGGATTAGCACACTTGCTAAATGGACGAGACGAACCAACTCGTCTAAACCGACTCTGATTGTTAGGGTAGGCATGCTTTAGAGTTGTCTTTCTATTAGAACTAAATGAATTCAGTTCATATTCGATAGCCGTCTTTTGAGTAATAAAGCATACAATATAACATCGCAGTTTATCATATTTCTTACCACGGCCGTGCTCGTCCCTGCATAAAAACAGAGATAATATTTATCCTGCATAAGATAATAGGTGAGCATGCAACTATCTTATATGCGGTCATTGGTGCTACGCACCACTAGGGACTTAATCGAAGTTGGCATGCGACGTTACCCTTTCAGCCTAGGTTGCAAGCCTTACTGAAGGTCCCGCATGCCTCGCGCCAAAGCACGATAAATTATTCCCCCTAGGACGAGTCGGTTCCGATGCCCCGGATACCGTTTCGAGAAAAACGAACTTGTGCACAAGCTGTCCATGACCATGCCTATGTGCGAACAGTTTAATATATATACAACCAGTTTCGTATAGCGCGGATAGTATCGAACGACATTATCATTTCTCGCAACTCATGCAACAATTCATTTTCCCCAAAGCTGTACACCGATTTAGAGTCCCGTGGGCACCAAATTGTCCGAAGCATCATAACCCATGATCGACGTTTCACATTATTTTGCAGCACTTGAAATAGTCTATCTTTTTACTAGAACCTTAAACTTTTCTATTTATATGAGAAACTTGTATTTTTCAGAGTAGATTACTAAAAATCAATACGTTTTTTCCGAGTTCTTGACTTAGTAGATTGGCATGCAATTAACTTGGCATCGTTCGATTTGAATGAATTCGAAGCAAGGAATAAGTTTGCGGGACATAGTAGAAAAGAAGGGTCGAATCACCCACCGATTTCTTTGCTTCGTGCCGATCGTCCAAGTGCTACACAACGTCAATCCTTAGTTATGCGAGCTCCTGCAATGGCATTAACGCTTTGTTAGAATTCCTTCTTTTCCCCTTGCATCGAAATTGTAATTGTATCTATGAAAACGACGCGAAAGTACTTCATCAAGCCCAGCGGCAAAGCTCCAAGAAAACCATACAGCGGTCCGGTCCCATCGAAGGGACTCTTATAGAGAGCTCACTCGCCGAGACGCAGCCCGCTGCATCTAGGACTTATTCCAACAGAAGTCGTTCCATTAGTTGGATCGATTCTCGTAACTTCCGTCCAAATCGATTTGAATCGATGCCGCAAGGCGTTATTCGTTTACCAAGCTTAGCGATCGAGTCAGATGGCCATCTAAGTTCCCGGCCGATCTGACTCGACACAAGCATATTATGAAGTTTTATCGCCTATCGAAAGCGGGGCGCTACATCGCCGACGAATACTCGTTGCCTCCTTAGGATCTTCATGGAGTATATCATGAACCACAATGTCAATAAAAGGAGTTCTCCAATCTTCACTGATAACATTGGCTTCAGTAAGATTACTGAACTCAATATTACGATTGTTTTCGATACAAAACAATTCCCGATTATAGACAACGACTACCTGCTATCTTTTGACAGGGATGGCTAAGACTGCTGCAAGATTGGCTAAAGCATCTGCTTCGGTATTGCAAGCTCGGCAAACATATTCGATGAAGAAGGCTTTGAATGATGTAGCCATATTGATTGCCGCTTCATGATAAGGTACTAGATCGCGATGAAGAACTTCATAGGTTCCTCTAACCTAGTTAAAAACCAGCTTGGAGTCGCCACAGACTTCAAGATATTCGATGTCTAATTGTTTAGCTAATTGAAGGCCAATGAGTAGAGCATTATATTCTGCCACGTTGTTGGAGAAGGGTTCATCTAGGGAATAGGCTCTTTGGATAGTTGACCCGTCTAGAGAAACAAGAACAACCCTAACTCCTGCGACAATGGCACCATTCGGCCCGATCCTGGATTCTCCGTCGAAGAACAGACGCCAAGTAGGAAATTCTTCGGAGATCTTGTTTGATTCCAATGTCTCATCTAGAATTTCATCATAAAGTTTGGATGTCTCTGGAACAGGGTGAGCTGCTAAAAAGTCAGCCAGTGCTTGACCCTTAACAGACTTTTGTGGAACATATACCATGTCATATTGGGCTAGCAGGATGGCCCATGTAGCTAACCGAGAATTGAGTGTGCTAGGTGTCAGGACCCGTACCCATTTTTTTTAAACGGATACGAGACGTGTCCAAGCCAGCCTACATAGGGTTGGGTTCGACTTGGAAGAGGTTTGGAAAGGTTTGGTGCAACCGGGTCTCCTAAAAAGTCATAAAGGCTTTCTTACTAATTATTTAAATAAAAATTATGACTTGTTCCATGATTTGAATGGTTAACATGCAAGGGACTACTATATGACTATGGCACTCCTAACATGGCTAGCATGCTAGTTAAAGCACCCAACAATGCTAGGCATGCCATACTTTCTAGTCGTCTTGTATATTCAAACTCAACCATGGCTAAGGTCATCTATAATAATAACTATTTAATTTAAAGATATTCACAAATTTCAAAAAAATCCTATTTAAGCCAAATAAATAAATAAATAAAATAATCCAAAAAAAATTCTAGGGTTTTACATCCTACCCACCTTAAAAGAATTTCGTCCTCGAATTAAAATTAGGCTCACTAACAAAGAATTGCGCTAGTGTAACTAGGAATAGTTCAAAGAATACGCTATGTCACTACGGTGTCTCCTAATAACTCAAGTAATAATCAATCCTAAATAATTTGGTTTACTACATCTCTATCATAAACTATTGATGGTTATATCTAGTCGCTATTCTTGGTACCAACGGTCTTAAAATAATGACGTTGAAGGTTTGCCCTTCTAACCATATTATTGTCACAACTATATAAGTCTCATGTCACCTAATCAATCTAAGTGATACCCACCAATCGGTCTAATCCTAACTTTACAACTTATAGGGCATAATTCTAAATGGGTTGGGTTAGCCTATATTTAGGTTCTTCTAATAAAGGGTCAGTCTCTACTCTAAAACTACTACTCTATTCTTGATCAAGTGAATACCATAAAGGGCGTAACCTAGTATGATCATTTAGCCATTTCTAGAATGTCTACCCACATTTGGTCAAACTACCTCATCAAACACATGATGCCCTAAGGCATATGGAATATGGCATCTATAATTCTCCTTATCTATCAAGCAATCACAATACAATAAGCAAACTTACACTATAACTTAAGAATTCTTTTTTATAAATCCTATATAGCACGATTATTCGTCGCTCCGAAATAGGAAGAGACGAGAATCAATGGTACGAAAAAGCAAGGAAGAATAATCGAGAACAAATACGAGATTTTAAAGACGGTAGAGAAATTTTTAAGGGAATTTGCAAGGCAGAGTGGATTGAGATTCTAAGGTTTAGTCATATTCGCAGGCTCGTATCAGTACAGTTACGTAACTGATACGATATGCTCTGCCCTGCATGGGCCACCACAAAAACTTATCACGATCTGCACCCGTTTTTTTAAAATGGATACGAGACGTGTCCAAGCCAGCCTACATAGGGTTGGGTTCGACTTGGAAGAGGTTTGGGAAGGTTTGGTGCAACCGGGTCTCCTAAAATGTCATAAAGGCTTTCTTACTAATTATTTAAATAAAAATTATGACTTGTTCCATGATTTGAATGGTTAACATGCAAGGGACTACTATATGACCATGGCACTCCTAACATGGCTAGCACGCTAGTTAAAGCACCCAACAATGCTAGGCATGCCATACTTTCTAGTCGTCTTGCATATTCAAACTCAACCATGGCTAAGGTCATCTATAATAATAACTATTTAATTTAAAGATATTCACAAATTTCAAAAAATCTTATTTAAGCCAAATAAATAAATAAATAAAATAATCCAAAAAAATTCTGGGGTTTTACACTAGGTTTCTTCATTAATACCCGAAGAGGATTAACTCGGGATATGACATGAATAGTTTATCCAATGATATAATGCCTTGTCTTTTGAACATAAAACATAAGAGCTAAGCATTCTTTCTCAACCGGACTATAACGGTGTTCAGCACCAATCACAGTACGACTAAGATAGTAGATGGCTTGTTCATGGCCTTCTTTATTCTTCTGGGCAAGTAAAGCACCCAAGGAATGGTCCATAGCACGGACATACATTAAGAATGGTATGCCCAAAATTGGTGGCACCAAGACTGGTGGGTTCATGAGATATTGCTTTATATCGTCAAATGCTCGCTGACATTCTTCGGTCCAAATGAAAGATACATCCTTCTTCATTAACTGGGTAAATGGTCTGCAGCGTCTAGACAGATTCGAAATGAACCTCCTGATGTACGCAAGTCGACCTTGGAATCCTCGTAGCTCTTTTAGGTTGCGTGGAGGACGCATCTCTTGAATGACTTTGATCTTCTCGGGATCTACGTGTATACCTTAGAGGTAATGACGAAGCCGAGAAATTTGCCACTAGAGACACCCAAGAATGACTTGGTGGGATTCATTTTGAGTTGATGTTGGCGCATTAGGTTGAAGATAGTTCTTAAATCTTGGATGTGATCTTCCTTTAGATAACTCTTGACAGCAATATCGTCGACATAGCATTCGACATTCTTGCACAAATGATCTCAAAAAATGGTACTCATAGCTCGTTGGTAAGTTGCACCAGCGTTCTTGAGACCAAATAACATCACGGTATAGCAGTAAACTCCACGAGGGGTGCGGAAAGAGGTATTTTTTTATCTTCAGGATTCATCCGAATCTGATTGTATCCAGAGAATCCATCCATGAAGGATATCCTTTCGAACCCACAAGTGTTGTCAATCATGACGTCTGTGATAGGAAGAGAAAACTCATCTTTTGGACAGGCTTCATTAAGATCCCGGAAGTCGATGCAAACTCGAACTTTGCCAGTTTTCTTCAAGACTGGGACAACGTTAGCTACCCAATCAGGATGTTATTCTTCTCGAATAAAGCCACAAGCTATAAGCTTTTTGACTTCATCATCAATCACGTCCATCATTTCTGGCTTGAATCGCCTTTGATGCTGTTTAACTGGCTTTGCATTAGGCAAAATATTCAGTTTATGAGTAGCAATTTTGGGATCTAAACCTGGCATGTCTTCGTAACTCCAAGCAAAGACATCAATGTATTCTCGAATAAGAAGAATTAATTCTTGCTTATCTGTCTCTGGAAGGTTCTTGCTGATGAATATTGGACGAGGCGACCCACTCTCTCCTACATCAATTTGAACTAATTGATCTTCGGTAGGAGGTTCTCGTTGTCCGAATCAGAGTTCCCATTGGGTGTCCATTCGTTGAGCCCAAGGATCTGTTTCAGGATTTTCTTCAATGTCTTTATTATAGCCTTCTGGGAGTTCTGCAGAGACCATATTAGAAGATACGATCAGCTGATGAACCTGACCAATGCTGGTGTCAGAGTCCCATGATCTGGAATCATAAGAGTTAGAGCGCTCCTCGCTATCGGACTCGAAGACTGCTGGAGATAAGACTGGAGGTGAAGCATATCCGAGACCTCTTTTCGTCCTGCTGTAGTACATCTCTGATTTTACTTTTGGAACAACCGTATGGATAGAAGTTCGTCTACCCTTACCATAGTTGAGGCCATTTTTGAAGTCATAACCCATCTTTCGAATAATGTCTTTTGATTGTTGGCTATAACGACGTAGTTGGAGACGTCCTGTATCATTACTTTTGCTATCATCTGTATAGCTAAATTGCTGTTCTGGTCCTTTACTAAAGAGTATTGGACTCTTACCTCTCTTTCGAGAAGGGACAACAAAGTATGAATCATCTGGGTGTACGAGTAAGACCTCTATTTGAAGAGACTGTACAACTCCCATTGTAAATGACTGAAAGTTATCTAACATATCCAAATAGCACTTAGCATGATAAATGACATCAGTATATTGGAAAGTAGATGATTTTTTTATTGATTTGTACATCTGTATTTACAACAGGACCTTTAGCCTTAGCAGGCTTGGTCAGATTGATTACAAGAGGGGAAGAAGAAAAACGTGGAGGAGGCTTGCTACGACGAAGGTCAATAACAAGTGGCTCAGAAGAGGTGAGCTCCCTTTTATCCTTGTTACGAGATAAATCAATAACAAGTGGCTCAGAAGAGGTGAGCTACCTTTTATCTGTATTACGACGTAGGTCGATAACAAGTGGCTCAGAAGAGGTGAGCTCCCTTTGATCTTGATCACCATCGGATGGTTGCTTCCGGACTGGCAAGTGAATAGCCAGTGGTTTGGAGGACTGAGGATGAGAAACACGCCCTTTAACGGGTATGATGAGGGTGTCATTGGGCACTGCTTCTTGTTCTTCTTTAGTGTCCAAAGCCAGTACTACCTTCATGAACTTATTTTTATACATGCGAGCATCATTACAATATGCTTCGACACCTTTAAAAGGATAGAGATCTGCGACCTCTTTTTGAACCTCACCATTTTCATCAACGTACTTGAAACATTGTTGGAGAGTTGAAGGAACAATGTTGTGTTCATGAAGGAATGGTCTCCCCAAAAGAGCATTATAAGAACAACCATGGTTGTCTATAATATAGAAGGTCACTTTTGTGCGGAGATTGCCTATTTAGAGTTTTAGGCAAATCTTGCCCAAAGGCTCACTCCTTCCCTGGTTGAAACCCCAGGATGGTGGTGATTGTACCGGAAAGACTATGCACTGGGATCTTCAGTACATCTAGTATTGTCTTCGGCATGATGCTGAGTGCTGACCCGGGATCTATCAAAATACGATCGACCTTCATTGTGTCGATGTATCCTGTATAGTATAGAGGACGGTCATGTCTATTATCTTCCATCAGCATATCATCCTGTGTGAAAGTAATGTTTGGAATTAATTCTAACACACTGTGACAATGGAGGCAAGATACAGGCTCTGATTTCGGCTTTTTTAGAAGGGTTAGACAGGTTTCTGCCTGCATTAAAGCTTCACTCAGAGTTTCTCGAGTCTCTTTGGAGAGGCGCAAGAGCTCGAAGATCGACAGCCTGGCCGGTGTATTGGCTAGTTGGGCCAAAATATGAAAGTTGTATGGTTTCTCAAGTCCAGAAGGAGATGACTTCTTCAAAGGCTTGTCGAAGCGGACTTGTTGTTTGCCTTTGTCGGCTGCCATCGGCTTAGGGGGAATGGGTTCTAAAACCGGTAAAGACACAGCAGGGATGCCCTCAGTAGAAGCAGGTTGCACTGGAGCGGACTCAGAAGAAGAAGCAGGATTTTCGAGATTCTCAGAAAGTTCTCGAAAGTAGGCTTTTCCTGACCTGATGCCCAACAGGATTTCCTCTGCAACTATGGGGTCAAAAGACACCATATTGTAGACCTTTGTTCTGCCCTTGGAGCAGTCTTTTTGCTTAGAAGGAGCCTCGAAGTCTGCAACAAGGTCCGGATGGATCTACATAATCTCGCCGTTATCAAGAGATAGGGGAACGAGACCTTCACTCCGTGGAGGAGGGAGATTCTCGATCTCAAGGATGGCCTTGGGGATAGGGATGACACCATGCTGTACCATCTATAGAAGAAAGTTACCGAACTGTACTGAGACCATGTTCGCGATAACAGTCTTCTCATCTTGTTGAAGGGTGACAACACCAGCGTTGACTAGCTCTTGAATCTTGCCTTTGAGCACATAACATGCTCGAGTGGGATGCCCAATGAACCTGTGATAAATACAATATTTGGGATGATCAGTCTTACCAACCTCATCAGGCTTCTTCAGGTCTGGGTGTTGGAGCTTATTGCTTTTGATCAAGCAATCGAAGATGCTCACAGTGTCGTTCTCGTCAAAGGAGTATTCTACTTTCAGACGAGGTTCCCTTGGTGGAGGGACAGAAGGAGTAAAAGTAGACGTAGGTGGAGCTACGTTGACAGCCAGAGATTCTTTGTTCTTCAAATTGATGTTCAAAGTTTCTTTACCCTTGCGGTTGTTCTGGCGATTACTGCTACTAGATGCCGGGTGTTCATCTTGGTCGGAGTTATACATGTGTA
Source organism: Iris pallida (assembly GCA_029216955.1). NCBI lineage: Eukaryota > Viridiplantae > Streptophyta > Magnoliopsida > Asparagales > Iridaceae > Iris > Iris pallida. The sequence continues at coordinate 16,151,957 of JANAVB010021600.1, read as the reverse complement.
CCCCCAACTGCTTGAACTTGTCAGCGCTAACTTCAGCTGCTTTAGCATTGACAATGAATGATGGCCAGTCTTGAAATTGAGTTGACCCGTCCACATGCTGATGATAGACAAAAGATTTGCCTTGCAGGTATCTATAGTGACAGCGGCCGGAGTTCCAGGAGGCATCTTTAAAGCTTCTCGGCGGAATCTTTCAATGAAACTATCAGCGGTTTCATTATTTCTTTGTTTGATCTTGTTGAGGGCCGACATGGTCATGTCGTTGATTCCCTCGTAGAATCGCTCCAAGAAGATTTGTTTAAGACCCGAAAAAGAAGTGATACAGCCATCAGGCAAACTTCTGTACCAATCGTATGCTACACCGGCTAAACAGCCGACGAATACTCTGGTAAGAAGAGCGTTATTTAGCTGAAGTTGAACAGTCATTACCTCAAAGTGGTTAATGAACTGACTTGGAGAAGTGCTGCCGTCAAACAGCAAAATTGTGGAAATCTTGTACTTTGGAGGGAATGGGACTTACTTCCATTCAACCGGATAGGGTTGTTTGATCCCCAATCTCTGTAAATTATCCTTCTCTTTAAAATCCTCGAATTGAGTGCACAAGAGTTTAACAACTTCATTAGCATCCTCCGATGATGCAGAAGGAGCAGGCTGAATTATAGTGTTAGGGGGAGGAACAGCGTGGTGAGTGCTACCCCCAGCTCCTGACTGACTGGGTATGGGTTAAATTTGTACAGGGGGTATTTGAGGAGATACTACCCCCAGACCTGCATTAACAGGTACCGACGATGCTATAATCTCAAGATTTACAACAGGCGCGGTCGGTAGTACTGTATGTTGGGCCACGATGATAGAATGCATACTTGCGACCATTTCAGCCATGGTCTTCAGCTTGTCCTCCAGTGCAGCTATTCGTTGTTCTTGATTTGCTGAACTAGAAGCATCTGGGTCTTTAGTGACAACATAAACTGTCACTTCTCTAGGTACAGTAGAAGATACTGTCTGTTTAGAACTTTCGCTGTATGCATCATAGTCAGAGAAGGAATCATCTCCTGAATGAAAAATAGGAAGACGACCAGAGAGATCTTGGAGAAGATTCCCATGCCCCATTGTGTCTCGACTTCGGGATCGGGTGTGTTGAAATACTCCTTCAGAAGATTCTTGGAGTAAATCTAAATACCGCTGGCTGGGCCTGCGAGGCTTGCCGTGTTTGGAGCACTTTCTACCCCCAGTGTCTCGAGAAGCCATGTTGACGGAAGCATACAACACTTCGTCTTTATCTTCTGACATTGGTTTCGAAGTTGCAAAATTTCGACGATCGAAGACAGATCGTTTTGTTGTCTGGCAATAGCACTTGATGACAACCTTGTGATTACAATGGTATTCAAGTGGTTGAACTAGAGGTGTTGAGATATTGTCCCACTTTTGCCTGAGGTGCTCTCGGAGGTCAGGAATAATGACGGGACGAGAAGAAGTCTGAGGGATATGTTCTTTGACCACATTCAGAACATAGTTCCGGTTATTTAGATATTTATTCCCGTGAGTATATAGAGAAGTACTCACTTCGTTAGCATAGGTATCAGGATTTTTTATCCTGGAAATTTGCCTCTGATGCATGTTCATCTTCGGCATTGGCTGCTTGCATTTCATAGAAGCTGGTCTATTGAGATAAGTCCGTAGATCAGCAAACTCACCCCCAGGGGTTTCTGTCTGAGACACCAGTAATTTTCCTTGTTTTGAGCGGGATATCCGGAGAGTTGGGAGATCTTAGAATTCTGCTAACGGAGTAGGCAGAATACCACTTTAATCAGTACATTTCCCTTTGGCAGGGAAGGATGAGCTCTTGTTTGAGAGAGTTCTTGTACTGATTGGTGCCGAGGCACGTTCAGATGGATCTTCTACGATAAAAATCGGAGAAGACTGAGAAAAGACCAAAGGACCTTTTCCCTTATTTTGTGAAGAAGGGTTGGCTAAAAAGCGTTTCCCTCTGTTGTCTTCCAAGTCGTGGAACGAGGAAGTTCAAGAAAAGACCAACGGGCCTTTTCCTTTCTTCTGAGGAGGAGGAGGAACAGTCAACAGACTACCTCCAGTGGATTGTGCTGGAGCAACAGGGTGCTTGGGAAGAGGAGCAGAGTTCTTCTTCTTGCTGTAAGAGGAAGGGAGATTAGCCAAAGGGCTATCCCTATTAGACTGCGCTGGAACAGCTTGCGCAGAGGTTGAAATGGCAATAGGCGCATTGGCTGATTGCTCTTGGAAAGCTTTGACAGATGGCTTTTTGGCCACAGAAACTGTAGTTTGTGCAGCAGGAGTCCTGGCTTCAGAATGTTTAAGTTGCACTCTGGTTGCAGGAGAAGTGGATTGTGCACGAGCAAAAGTGGCCGCCAACTGCGCTAGGGGGAGAGTAGTCTTGCACTTTGCCAGAGTAGCATAGGAAGTGGGTTGCGCTGTGGCAGAATGAGCAGTGTATTGCGCATGGGCAGAAGTGGCTACTGGTTCCTTGGCAGCAGAGACAGCAGGTTGCGCAGATGATTGCACAGAGGACTGCACAGAGGACTGCACAGAGGACTTTGGAGTCCACACTGAACGAACTTTGCTCTTGGCAGAGGTTACAGTGCGACGAGTAGCCCCAGAGCTGATCATCACCTCGTAGGCAGTCTGGTTGACCTTCACAACCAGCGTCTTCTGCGTCTTTCCGATAGACGCAACATCACATTGAGTTGTCACTTCCTTGTCGGAGGAGAAAGTCGTCCCCAGCAGAGTCGCCATTTTGTTTGCAAAAACAAAAGTCTTTATTTCACAAACTTTGTAAGAAAATTATAATTGAATTCTGGGAAAGTACAACTATAGGAATTCGATCTGAAGACGATCGCTTTATCCCTTGGACGATGTGAACTTTGAAGACGATAGCCTCTGAAGAATGCAGCTGCACTTGGGCAAGAACTCCTGATCTCTGATGATAATAATGATCTAATCTCCTCAATGAAGGACTTGAAACTCTATTTATAGAGTTCTAGAAATAACTAATTTGTAGTTATTCTGAGTTGTGCAGGCTGGATTACGCAGGCATTGGACTGCACATAATACCAGTTGCGCTGGCTTTTGGTGGTTACTCAATTATGGGTTAACTGTATTTAGACGTGTGGCATTGTCCGATTGAAATACGCTTGGTCGTGTACAGGAAGCTGCCACATGTTGAGCAATTGATGGCATGTAAGCCACGTACAAAATGTCAGTTATCTTGATGGATCGCGCCACTTGAACAGCGCTAGCTTCAGACTGCGCTGGAATCGAACTGCGCTGAAGAGGATCTGGCAGACTGCGCTTCGGTTGGGCTAGCAGATTGTGCTGGGAGTTGACAGCTGGACCGTTCTAGAATTTGGACAGCTGTCCTAGAATGCGACGCGGCTCGAGAAACGAAGAGGTTCCTCGCCTTTCGGGCTGTCAGTTGTCAGAAGATCTGATTTTGTGTCAGGTAATGATGATGTTGCCACGTCAGCATAGCGCGCTTGGATATTGGCGTAGTTCAACCTCGCGCAGTTGATTTATTGTGCAGTCTGCTTCCTGCGCAGTTCATTGAAGGGTGCACAATTTGGTTTTCATTGCTTTTTTGATGGGTGCAACTTGATTTTTAGGACCTACATGGAACAAGGAAGTTAATCGCAGCCAGATGCACACTAGCGCGATAGTAACTTCATGTGACATAATTATGGAGGTATATGGTTCTTAAGTTTTACTTCGACTACGTCATATGCATCTCATTTGGCCTCGTACTATTCTTGGAAATATTTCGACAATCTTTCCTGTCTTGCTTGACCCTTACCTTGTCTGAATATTGATATGGATTGCTAGACCAAGTCTTAGGCCCTTGTTACCTTCTATTTTTGATGGTTGTATAGCCAGACCTTGTTAACAGATTATGTAGTGTAATTATAATATGTTAATGTGTGATTGTGGTGAGTATATTTTTCCTACAGATTTATTGGGTTAAGCTTATAGGACAGATATGAGTGACTAACTATAGTGGACTTAGAAACCATTAAGAATGATTAGTTTGATAGTATAGATTGATTTTAAGGTATCTAAGAAGGAGTAATAAAATATTATATTTTATGACTACAGAATCTTGTGCTTAGATTCTAAGGGGTAAAATGATATAGTTTTAAATGAAATAAGTTTGTTGAACCTGAACCAAAATACCTGTAGAGATAAACAACATAGATGATCACAAGGGTGGCAGATTGGGTACTGTAGCCATAGCAGTTGTATGTTTTAGCTTGACCTATTAGATAATTTTTAATTTCGAGGACGAAATTTTTATAAGGTGGGTAGGATGTAAGCCCCATGAATTTAGGGCTTATTTTTTTTTTCAATTTTATAAATCAATTATTTGCAAAAGATATTATTATTTGATTGTTATTTGATTTAAGGCTCTTTACCGTGACTTTGACTTCTGGAGCGTCAGGGATGCCAATCTCTAGAAACTCTCCTCATCAGTGTGTAGTAGACAAGATTACCTTCATGTTGATATATCATGTCCCACCCAAACTTGTTCCCTTGTACACTTTTTGCTTCACACAACTTCGGGTCAATTTAGACCATTTGATCATTAATTAATTTTCTCACTTTTATCTTTGATCATTTTATGCACGTTACCATGACTTTTAATTTAGGAGCACAAGGCTAGTCATTTTCTTGTAACCAACTCCTCATGCATGATCTTCTCGAGACGCCCTACACCCATGACCTTCGTGTCCCACTCAGACACCATCTTGTGCTTCATTTGCTTCGTACAACTTTTAGGTTATTTTAGGCCAATTAATTATCCACCGTAGAATGTGACCTGACTTCCAATTTAATTTTGGGACCCGACATCGATCCAACCTAGCCGACCCAAAATATTTACATAGCCCACACGAAGCCTACTACCCACTTGACACTTGTGTCTCATTTATTTGAGTCCTCACATGTTACTTATTTATCCATGATCATAATTACTTATTTAAATTCAATTATTGCACCATGTCCGATTTTGACCGACCCGGCTCAACCAAACCCAACCCAAACTTCATGTTGCCCCCTCATGAATACCCACACACACTTTTTTCTACCAAAAATATTAAAAACCTAGTCTACCATTTTTTATATTTAATGGACAACCCCCTTGATTTGAATCCCTAGAGAATAATCTAATTCTCATTAAAATCCTAGCCTATGGTTTATATCCATCAATCCTAACCCTCCATCTCACACATGGTAGTCAACAACACACACACCCCTCATTATGGTCGGCCCTAAAAACTAGGTAGAAATCTACTTTTTTTTATCTCTCTCTCCTCCCTTTAATTACTCACACACACACATAATAATAATTCTCTCTCCCTCTCTCATTTGACAACAACAAGCTCCTCCCCTCATTCATGGCCGACTCACCATCCCCTCCATGGCCGGCCGGCCTCCACCTCTATGGCCGACCTCCAGCATCCCCTCTCCAGCCCCTTTCTCCTACTCCTCATCATCATCATCATCATCATCATCTAACATCACCATCACCATTCCATCACCACCACCATCAACCACACCCTCAATCGCCACCACCACCGAGCTCCACCACCTCTCCTCCCTTCTCTTTGTCGTGCCCTGCCGTTGCGCCGCTACCGCCGTAGCCACGGCCGTGCCGTCGCGTGGCCAGCAACCCCCGCAGCAGCAGTAGCGGCAACATCGCATGGCAGTCGCGCGTCGCTACGGCCGCCGCCATCGCTGGCGAGCCCCTCCGGGCTGCACGTGGGCCGGGGGCACCTCCCCATTGCGGCCACCGTCCTCCGGGATGCGCCATCTAGGCGATTTGTGCATTTTACACGGGATCCCGTCGGCGCGAGCTCGAAATCAACTCAGAAATTGCGTTTCGGAGCAGCAACTTTGTGCTCATTTTTTGGAAAATTCGACTATTAGATCGGCGAACTCTTTACTCCGTCACAATCTTGGTATATCCCTCTTCAATCCCCTTAAGTTTCGTCCGTTAATTTTATCGTTTGATACATCAAAACCGGCCACCAAGTTGACGCTTTAAATTGTGTTATTTTTGGACCATTTTGTGGAGCCAACTTCGTCGGTTCGTATCTCCTCCATCGCAGCTCCGTCTAGCGTGCCACTGGTTCCTATGCGTAGCTGGTATAACCCTCTTCCTATCCCTTAAGTTTTGTTTTATTGTGAGCACGTTTGATTGGTTGAATTTGACGCCAAATTTGGCCGTCCGAATTCGTAATTTCCAACTTGTTAAATTCCATTTTTGAACCTGGGGCTTTAGTTTCAATTTCTGACACCACCAGTAGACTCGTGGCGTCGTTCTGACACGCTTTTATATAAAGTTTGTTAGATTTGGAGGACGTGAGCCCTGATATGCATTTCGGTGCAAAGTAGGCCCCACAGTCCGGGTTAACTGGACTTTTTGACGTTGGCTCATCGGAATCCAATTATGAATATATCGTTGAATTCGTATCGTCATTCTGGACTCATTGACATATAATTTGCTAGGTTTTAGTGGACATTGGTTCCGGCAGGCATTTCGGTGCAAGTCGGATACCAATATCCGGGTCAACGGGTTAATTTGAGATCGGCTCATCGGAATCCAATTCTGGATATACCATTGAGTTTGTATCATCATTCTGGACTCATTGACATATAATTTTATAGGTTTTAGTGGACATTGGTTCCGACACGCATTTCGGTGCAAGTCGGATACCAATATTCGGATCAACGGGTCAATTTGATATCGGCTCATCGGAATCCAATTATGGACATACCGTTAACTTCGTATTGTCATTTTGGACTCGTTGACATATAATTTGCTGAGTCTTGAGGACATTGGCTCCGATACGCTTTTCCGTGCAAATCAAAATTTAAATGTCCTGGTCAACGGACCAATTTGAGATCGGGTCAACGGAATCCAATTCTGGATATACCGTTGGGTTCGTATCGTCATTCTGGATTTGTGGACATATAATTTGTTAGGTTTAGTGGACTAGTATCCTTGCATGTTTTTCGGTGCAAATTGGGTCCGACACGGACACCGTTTTGACCCGAAATTACTTTTTTGCCCCTGTGTCCAAATTGGACATATGGACAGGCTATCCTAGATGATTTGACCATTCTGGACACGTTGGTGATATTTGTTTCATCATCCGACAATGTTTGTAGATATTTCTCTGTGTATTAACCTTTTATTATAATTAATTCTTATTAAGTTCGTATTTCGGAATTAGTACAACGAAACTGAGATCAGTCGATTCCAGTGATCTCACATCGCTGAAATTAAAATTGGCAAGATGATCATGTGGATCACTGTGATAAGATTATTAACCTTACCGTTGATTATCTTATCTCGATTTGCAGAATTAGTACAACTTGATATTTTAATTCTTAAATTAGAGTTGATCCTGTTTGACCAATATATATGGTATCTTGGTAGGTAAACATTAGGAATAGTATGCTTAGGCTAGTTTTTATCCAGAGTTGACTAGTTGACCAAAAGTCAACTGTTAGTCAACATTAGCCTAGTTTAACCTAGAGTTGACTAGTTGACCAAAAGTCAACTGTAAGTTAACCTTTGACCCAGTTTGACCTAGTTTGACTTGGTTTGACTTTCTGTGACCTAGTTTGATTTAGTTGGATTGAGATTGACCTAGATTACATAGCTTATACTATATAATCCTGCCTAACACTGTTGAACCCTGATTAGCTTATATATATCTCATCTTTAGGTTTGTGGCATTACTCTGAGCACACTATTGAACCCTAATTTCCCTTATATTGGGAATCATTTTCTTTTTCTCTTCAATTCCTTTGGCACCCAAACTTAGGAAAGTAGTCACTTTCCTTTCCTAGCCCTATGATTCCGCGAACCAAATGAGTGAAGGCACCTTTCGGCTAGGTAGATACATCTTTTTCAAGGAAAGTAGTAGTAGAAATGAAATAACACAAGATATCTAACCTATCCCATGTAGAACTTCAAGTATTAGTTTAATGAGATGTGAAACTGTAAAAAAAATAAGAAACTTGTATTTTAAATACCATGGCAATTTGAACAGAACCCTTAGAACATGAAAATATCCTACCAGCCAGTTCACTTCTCACAATAATTTGAACATCACACGAGTTACTATATTAGAACGCAATAAGTTAAAATAGAAAATTACCCAATAAGCCAGTTCACCTTCCCACAGCAAACACAGTAGAAATGTATTGACAAACTACTACCAAGATAAGCACCAGTTTAGGAAGTTAGGCGGGAAGAGGTATCCTGATCCACATTATACCTTCTGTTTGGGGCCAACATAAAACAAGAAAGGGCGATCCTTGAGTTGTTATTTATAGTGCAGAAATATGTGTTTCCTACCCTTACTGAATAACAGTACAAAGATGGTCAAAGTAACACTTGAAGCATTCCTCATTCAACCAAACCCTTCTTTTGTCATTTGCTCAGAAGCCAATTAACTAGAGAAGGTAAAAGAATGCAAATCAAATTACATTCCCTCGTAATCACATTCATGAAAGGAAGTGTATGTACATGCATCAATGCACGAAAGATAAAGCCAAAATTATGTTATTAGTAATCATGATGAATTATTCATGCACATAAATCACAATTATCAATAATAAAAATAATCTTTAATCATAATTTTCTTCATCCATCTATCTATCTGCTCTGCTCTGCTCTGTCTGAACAACCTATTTCTTCATATATAGCTTTGTAGAAGGGCTATCAGCTCCTCATCCTCTAGCAAATCAAAGATCTCCTCATCGTCCCCAGAATAGCCAACAAAACCACTAGAACCACTCGCAGGAGGAATAAGACAAGTAGTTTCGTCCTCGAGGAGTTCCGATGGAGTGGAAAGGGCTATCAGCTCCTCGTCCTCCAGCAGAAAATTGAATATCCCGTCCTCAGAATTGCCGACAACCCCACCGCTATAACCAATAGGAAGAGGAAGAAGACCAGTAGCTTCGTCCTCGAGTCCTGACGACGAGAGAGTGGAAAGGGCTATCAGCTCCTCATACTCCAGAAAATCAGATATCTCGTCCTCACGATCGCCAACAAGACCGCCACTACAACCACCACTAGTAAGAGGTAGAAGATCAGTACTTTCGTCCTCCTCGATTCCTCCTAACGAAGAAGGAGTGGGAAAAGCAGGTGGCGGTACTGTAGCAGTAGCAGCATCAGCATCAACAAAGACATGGGCTTTCTGGGACATGACCGAGGCAGCGGCATTGCGGTTGGCCATAAGTAGCTCTATCTCGAGCTGGGACTTGGTGAGTGCAGCAAGCTTCTTTGCGAGGTCGTCGCACCCCATTCTCTCCAACCTGGTATAGTCCAACTCCATACCATGGCCACCGCCGGCGGCACCAGTGCCGAGCAGTAGACCATGGACGAGCGAAGGCCGCCCTGCGGCGAAGACGGTGCCGGCTTCGGAGACGGAGATGACTGCGGTATCGGAACCGCAGAGCACGTCGAGTTCGACAGCTTTCTTGAAGAGTCCCTTCCTCCTCTTGGAGAAGGTGACCCTTCTTTTGGGCTTCTCGACGATCCTCGTGATCTCGATCTTCTTCTTCCCCTTTCCGCCTACCATGGTGTTCGACACAATGTCTGCTGCTTTGTTTGATCGATCGATCGACAGGAGAAGAAGAAGAAGAGAACGTGTGATTGAGAGAGAGAGAGAGAGAGTAATGATTAAGAACGAGAAAACAAAAGGATTTGAAAGAAAGTTGAAAGAGGAATTAGGAAAGAATTTGAATGAAATAGGCCAGCCGAATATGACCGTTAGCAGGGGACGGGCGGTGGGTTTCCCGCCACTTCTCTCCCCCGCCATTGACCAACTTGACCGCGCCGTGGTGAGTGAAGATGTAGAGAGAGAGAAGGGGGATTCGAATCAAATCCAAAAGATTTTTCTCTCTCTCTCTCTCTCTCTCTCTCTCTTTTCCTACCAATTAGATATTTATTTAAAACCTAGGATTGTATTTATACGGCTCCCTAATTATAATCTCATGATCTAATTACTTCACCAACTCTTCATCCATCTACTGGAAATTATCATTTTTTTAAAAAAGAAAAGAAAATGTTGGATCTTGCTACGAGAAGATGAGCAAGGAGGAAGGGGGAGCAAAAATATTTTTTTTTTGACCAATAAATATAACCTACATTCAAGAATGACCTAAAGTTTGGTTAACCGACCTAGTTGGTTCGGTCCAACAAATCAAAATGGTTCCTTTATGACTTTTAAATAATTCTACGAGCTGGTTACAGTTTGTAATTTTCTCTTTATTTAAGAGACATGGCTAATTCAATTTAATCGACTCTTATATATCCTTTTATTTTATTTTTCTACTGTCGAAAATATGGATCATGTGTTATTATATAAAAATGGATTAATAGGTTACATATATAAAAATGGATTAATTTAGCAACAAAAATCTAAAAAACTAAAAAAATATGAAAATATATTGTAGAAATGATTGTCACTGGTTTAGCTAAAATTGGATTGAAATTAGAAGCAATAAAGAAAAAAAAATGACCACCTTTGAGGGTACCAAAACAAAGATATTATCTTCATCTGAAAAACAAATTGAAGATAAAGTTGGAATGGATGAGAAGACCTTTCATAAATTTACAAAATAGAAACAGATGAGATCATAAAATAATAAATTTATAAAAGAATTATATAGACAAATTTCAAATATATATGATTTGATTTTTGGTTCGGTTCCAAAATTTTAAAATTGAACTCAATCAAAACAAAAAGTCGACCATACTGTTGAAAATCGAACATAATCACTATTTCGGCTCAGATCGATTTTATTGAAAACTGACGTCACCCCTACTTACCCTCATTCTTTCTTTCCTCACGATTTTGGCTCGGTATGGTTTTCGGTTTAAAACCAACGTCACCCCTACTTACGCTAATTCTTTCTCTCTACATTTATGTACATAAACAATATCATATTTCCTTTTTCAGGGGGTTTTATGCAAAATAAAATAAAAATAAAATGCTTTCATTCTTCTGTTGTTACCAAAAAAAGAATAAGCGCAACAACAACAGGGGATGGGGAGGTCGAGGCCAAACAGGAGGATCATATGTAGGTGATGGTGGTGGTGATGAAGATATGGAAAAATAAAAGGGCTATTAGGGAGGGGGTTGGATAGGAATTTATTAGTTAATAGAATTTTGGAGGATAGATTAAATAGGGAGATTAGCGGGAAAAACTATTTTAATATGTTTGATAATATTTATAGTACGTTATTATTGACGCTCCTAAAACCTTATCATGCACTTCTCTATAATTTTCTATTATTCAAATTTCAAATTATCACCCATGCATTAAATCTGACATTAATTTGTATATACATGGAGGGAGGAGTGATTTTAAGGGAGGAGTGCATGATGACATTTTAGGAGTGTCAATAATATTAATGCAGGACAAATTATATATATATATATATATATATATATATATATATATTTTTTTTTTTTTTTTTATTTTATATATATATTTTATATATATTATATATATATATATATATATATATATATATATATATATATATATATATATATATATATTATATATAAAATATATATATATATATATATATATATATATATATATATATTTTATTTTTTATTTTATATATATATATATATATATATATATATATAAAATAAAAAAATAAATATATATATATATATATATATATATATATATATATATATATATATATATATATATATATATATATATATATATATATATATATATATATATATATATATATATATATATATATATATATATATTTTATATATATATATATATATATATATATATATATATATATATATATATATATATATATATATATATATTCTTTTTTTTTTTTTGATTTTATTTGAGCATGTTGAAAATATATATATATATATATATATATATATATATATATATATATATATATATATATATATATATATTTTATATATATATATATATATATATATATATATATATATATATATATATATATATATATATATATATATATATATATATATATATATATATATATATATATATATATAGGAAGCGGATCAAAAGTCCCCCTTAGAAAACTCCCTAAAAAATATATATATATATATATAGGAAGCGGATCAAAAGTCCCCCTTAGAAAACTCCCTAAAAACCCCCTCACTCTTAGCCGTCTATTTAATGTTAATATTAATATTAATTTTAAATACTAAAATTAACATTAAACTTAACATTAAAATTAATATTAATATTAACATTAACATTAACATTAACATTAATATTAACATTAACATTAACATTAATATAAAAATAAAATAAAAATTAATATTAACATTAACATTAACATTAATATTAATATTAACATTAATAATGTTTAACATTAACATTAATATTAACATTAATATTAACATTAAATGGACGGCTGAGAGTGAGGAGGTTTTTAGGAGATTTTCTAAGGGGGGCTGTTGATCCGCTCCCATATATATATATATATATATATATATATATATATATATATATATATATATTAATATGTTATATAGATAATCTTAGCTAATATTTTATATATTAGTTGGTAGTATTAGCTATCCTTGAATAGTTAGCTATTAGTATTAATTATAGATTATAGATTATTAGTTAATAATAATATTATAATATAATTAGTTACTTAATTAGTTAAGTGTTTAGAACTTGCTGAATGGTTTAGAAGAAATTAGGAAGATTTTGAATTAAAAATGTAGCTTAATATTGTCTCATTATTTTCTAGGTGGATTAGTGCAACCTCATACCCATTGTGGTAAAGGTAAGTACACTACATCTTGGACTATACTTGTATTACTACTTTGCATTTCATATTGGACACTTGGTCAACATGGAGTTGGTGATATTGATTGTACTTATTGTTCCAAAAAATTTACTTATTGATCATTGATTGATTGATTGTGTGTCATGATTTTGGAGAAATATTTAATTTGCATGTGATCAAGTGAAATATTGTTAATAGCTTAATCACACATCGTGCACGTGTGGTTAAGCTATACCGTATTCTATTATCCTACTGTACTTACCAGTCGATCACATATATATTAATATTTTAGTAACTATTACATTAATTGATTACTCATTGTTTTAGTTTTTGTATTATTGTCCAGTTACATGTTAGTCCATATCATTATTGTTATATTACAATTTTACATTGTACATGTTCATTTCATAGGGTTGTAATTTGGTCCTTTTCTGACTTGATACGTTACAGGTATCGATGATTTCTCCCTTAGCTTTTATAGCTTACATGATGAGATGGTAGTGATAGTTGGAATGGATGCTACACGAAGATCTAATGATGACTTAGAACTGTTGGTATATAGATTACTTCAGCTTTGATGTTGTACTCAGTGATATGCTTGAGGATGTTGTCTTTACTATTTCACCGAATTTGTCTCCGAATATTTTTGTAAAGATGTACTAAAGGAATAGTGAAATGTGTGATGTAGTGATTTGATATCTAGATACGTAATTAGTAGATGTGATGAGCAAATTGATTATCGTGATCATTGACAATTATTGAAGTTTAGACAGCTAACTACTGTCGATTCTGCGACGTAAGCTAGACGTATCCACGCTCTCGTAACCGGTCATATGGACACGGTTCGTGACAGATAATAATTAGAATATATGTACATAGGATTGTTTGTAAGTGTTAGACTTCATCATTAGGGAGGCAGAGAACATTAATACTATAAGAAATAAACTGAAAATGCTATTGACACAATAAAATGAATGATGGATGTTGTCACGGCCCGCTCCCGCTTTTTGGAATACGAGTACGTAGCCAAGTCCAGCCTACGTCGTAGCATCGGCGGTAGTAGCTGTCTAGGTCTCAATGTCAATCTCAAATACAACAAAATCATATCTAATTGCTCATTCACAACAACTATATCATTTATAAATCTGATAATACATTAAAATGACATTCGACGACAAATTCGCTAAATGTTTAAATAAAAGAACTATCTAAGCTATCTAGAATCTAAGGTCGGCCTCCAAGATCATTATATCCTCTGTATGGACCATAACGCAAAAGTAGGAAGCATGTCAAGTCACTTGTAACGATCCAGTCAGAAAGGGAGCAAAGTACAACCCTATTACGATAATATAACTTAATACAAAATAAGCTAGACAAGTAGAGATTCAATAGAGAATAAAGGAAACATGTATATGGACTGGAAATAATAATATGTACAAGAACTACTGGCAAGAGCATATATGAATAAGGCAACTAGCAATGAACATATACAGACAGTGCGTTTGAAATACTTTTCAACATGTGAAAAGCTTGGGCTAATACGACACATCATAGATGGCTATCCACAATAAAATGTACGAATAACCCATACGTGAGGTGTATGACTTAGATATTCATAATAACAATCATTGGACTTTGTTCACATACCTACTGAGCATTTTCCTTCCCGACTGTAACGTCCAGTCCCAAAATACTTTGGACCAAGTACGTAGACAAGCCAGCTGTATACATACGAAGTATACTCCAATATATGGAATCCTCGTATGTATACATAAGCTATAAATGCAGTAAAACCAAGACTAACTAATCTCATCAACAAGACGAAAGAATAAAAGATATCATATAATCAATTATGAATTGACTTTGTACAAGATGTTGGACGGAGACAAATCCACTACCAACTATGAAAAGAAATACATAACAAAAGAAAGAGTTTAGCGAGCAAAGTAAGGGACGATGCAAGAAATCATCTTCGAAGGAATAGAGAAGATCAAGGCCTTGGCTAGAACACCTGCGAAAAGATAAGAGCACATACCTGGAGAGATCACCAGGTCCTCAGAGGGACATAACAAGATACATAAAGAACATGCCATATAACTGAATATAAATTGCTCCATAATAATAAGTCAAATCGGATCATAACAAGGTCCAATATCAACCTTTGAATTAGCGTACCATCCCCCAACCAAACAAGGACAGAAGATGGAACCCTAATCCACGATGAAGTATCTTTCCATGCCGTGAATCCAATATGGTATCCGGACCACAACAAGGTTCAGTACATTCTCATCAAAGCAGTGAACCACACCTACAACTAAACAAGAACAAGGTGTGGCAAACTAGTCCGCGACAAGTTACTGTTCCAAGCTACGATCAGATATAAGTACCCAAACCAAAGGTACCTATACCCAACGGATAATGGTCACCAAACCACTTTAAGTGAAAATACATTTTGCGAATAATGCATGGTCGCATAACCTCCAAGTCAAGTCAAGATAAAACATTACAATACAATATAATGCAATACAATACAATACAATATAATACAATACAATACAATACAATACAATACAATACAATACAATACAATACAATACAATACAATACAATACAATACAATACAATACAATACAATACAATACTCAGTAGCGAGTCTAAATACTATATACCATTACTCATTATCGAGCGAGTGTATAGTATATAGTCTACCTATTGTTCCTTAGTTTCGAGCGAGTCTACGATAGATAGGGAGGAAGTCAACGTCCACTTGTATTCTCCCCGCCCAATGCTCTAACTCTAATAACTACAAGTCTTCTATCATGTAATCCTAATAGTAGTTATAGCCTAACGAACGTCCCCACGTATCGGTGGCCTGCCGACCACGCAAGTACGAGACCTATATGCGACTCGTGACTCGTGGCCAACCTGTGTCAAGGTCAATGAATGCAGGTAGTCTCTCTAATCTAGGTTTAATTGGCATAATACAAGCAACATAGAATATAAATAAGCAGTAGAATTGTATAAAGATAAGATTATTTAGCATAGCTTATCTTGCAGTAAATAAATAAGAAATAAATACATGCAATAAATATGCTAAAGTACATAGATAGTAGATGGCAAGATATCTTGCCTGAGGATGGTGCGAGAGGTAGCAAAATCTAACAGTCAGAATCATCATCAATGAAGTAAAAATCCACAAACGTCCTCGGAAGCTGAACTAAACACCACAAACATTTTCATAATGAGGAAAATAACTACGATAGACTACCCATAAGTCCAATTCTGGACACAGGGGCAAATCATAATTTTGGGTCAAAATAATGTCCGCCGTTGGATCCATTTTGCACCGAAAAGTGTGCTAGTACCTACGGTCTCTAAAGTCGTCAAACTATATGCCTAAAGGTCTGGTTTGATGAGATGAATCCAATCGTATGTTCAAAATTGGATTCCAGTGGGCAGTGCACAACTTTGCCCGTTGGATCGGGTCGCAGGCCTGCCAAAAAGGCATTCCGGTCGACCTTCCCAGAATCGGACCAAACTTGGTATACAGGACCAAAAAATGATTCGGTCCCGTTGGCATAAGTTTTGTCTCGATACGACGAACGTGCACAAAGTTATGGCTTAATTTGCAAATGGTCGATACGGGGGTATCTTGACGGATACGCACTAGTTTTATCGCGTACGCACGAAATCGAGTTCCGTCAGTTTTCACACGTCGACAACATTAATACGTGCCTTTCGATGCTTATGGGTTGCGACCACGTCGCCCGGTTTGACGGGACGCACGGCGTATCTGAAACTTTTTTCTTATTTCTTCAGTTTTTCTGGGATTTTGAAATCAAATAACTCTCTATACAATAGATGAAAAATAATTGTACCAGAAATGTTTTCATCTCCTATATGTTGGAATTAAATTTGTTCAAACACATTTTTGAAAATGTCGAGGAATTGGCAAAGTTTTGTCTTCCAAATAAGGGTTTGGGACTGTCTATGCCCTGCTTTCGGTCAAGTTTTTGGCCATCTTTACATCAATTTTTTCGGATTGATGGCTAAATGATTTCAATTCCATTTACTGGGTTATTGAAAGGGTCAAGTAGGCCTTCTATGCGAGTTCATAGCTTTGAAAATAGTCAAGTAAAAGTCGAGAAACTAGGTCTTGAAGAGTGGTACCTGTGGTCGGTTATGACAGAGGTGTGCTCTGTTTTATTGCTACATACAGATGCATGGCTATGTTCCTGGCCGGCGGTGAGTGATGGCGACCGCGTGCAGGCGGCCGAGACTGGGCGCGGAGGTGTTGGAGTTCGTCAGGAGTCAGGAATTTGGGTCGATAAGGTGTATCGATGGGGAAATTAGTTGAAGACTCTCTCGACTGCTACGTGTTTACACTCGGGTTTTTTTTTGGTTCTGTTTCTATATTGATTCTGCGTTGGACTACCTAGGGTTGGAGAGAATCCAATAGGATTTGGATTAGGGAAGAATTTGGATGGAGATTTGTTCCAAATATGATTTGATCAAATCCCTATGGAGTGCTCCGTTCCTTGGAATGAATATGAAGGCTATCGAGTTAGCCTATCTACTGTTCCTTTTGGGAATAGTAGAGAAGGGATATTACTAACTATATATATATATATATATATATATATATATATATATATATATATATATTTATATATATATATATATATATATATATATATATTTTTATATATATATATATATATACATATATATATATATATATATATATATATATATATATATATATATATATATATATATATAAAATATATATATATATATATATATATATATATATATATATATATATATATATATATATATATATATATGGACACAAAAATATATATATATGGGAGCGGATCAAAAGCCCCCCTTAGAAAACCCCCTAAAAAACCCCTCACTCTCAGCCGTCCATTTAATGTTAATATTAATGTTAATGTTAATATTATTGTTAATATTAATGTTAATGTTAATGTTAATATTAATTTTTATTTTTATTTTTATATTAATGTTAATGTTAATATTAATGTTAACGTTAATATTAATTTTAATGTTAAGTTTAATATTAATTTTAGTATTTAACATTAATATTAACATTAAATGGACGGCTGAGAGTGAGGGGGGTTTTAGGGGGTTTTCTAAGGGGGGATTTTGATCCGCTTCCTATATATATATATATATATATATATATATATATATATATATATATAAAATATATATATATATATATATATATATATATATATATATATATATATATATATATATATATATATATATTAAGGAGACATTTTATTGAAAATGAAAAGTGGCTCACGAAGAGCAATACAGACAGGTGCGGGACCCAGAAACACAAAAGGGGTCCCGATAAACAAGGTTGGAAATTGAAAAGTTTGAAATTTCAAAATTTCGGGAGGCCGAAATTTCTACAGAATTAGAAATTAAGAAAACCGAAGTTCCAAAAATAACAAAAGATAAAACAGTGGGGAAATCGAGGCAGGCGCTGCACTCGAGGGTTGACCGGGCGCGCAGTCCAAGGGGAGTGGGCACGCTGCATGCGGCAGGGGCGCTCTACCCAAGGCAGATGGCGCGCGAGCCGAGGTGCCCCCAGCGCGCGTGGGCCAAGCGCTGGTGGAGGCGCCGGCGGCGGAAAGCAGGCTCGGCACGGGGGTGATCTGCTCCAGGGAGCTCGGCAGGGACGAAATAGGGGCGTCCGCACGGTGGAGGGGACTGGCGGGAGGCTCTACACCAGGGGGGACTCGACCCGAGGAGGGGGAGCGGAGGCCTCACCACGGCGGAGGGAGCGACTGTGACCCACGGCGGAGGGGAGGGGAGTCTCGAACCCGAGGGGAGAGGGAAGGAGGGGGGCCCGACCGGGGGGCGCTCGACCTGGGAGGGAGCCACGGAGCCACGGCGGAGGCGGCTCGACCCGGGGGAGCCGGAGGGGAGAGGCTCGACCACGGGGAGGGGGCGGGGAGCCGCGGCGGAGGAAATGCTCGACCCGGGGGAGCCGGAGGAGAGGCTCAAACCCCAGGGAGGGGGCTCGACCCCGAGGAGGGGGAGCGGAGGCCTCACCACGGCGGAGGGAGCGGCGGTGACTCACGGCGGAGGGGAGGGGAGTCACGAACCCGGGGGGAGAGGGAAGGAGGGGGGCCCGACCGGGGGGCGCTCGACCTGGGAGGGAGCCGGCGGAGGGGGCTCGACCTGGGAGGGAGCCGCGGAGCCACGACGGAGGAGGAGGCTCGACCCGGGGGAGCCGGAGGGGAATATATATATATATATATATATATATATATATATATATATATATATATATATATATATATATGTATTTGTATAAATCTCTATATACACATGTATATATTTTCATATACGCACTTGTATATGCATAAAAAAAATTTATAACAATTATTATAATAATCTAAAGTGAAGTTTTAATTAGGATATCAAAAAGCTTTTATTTTTAAAAAAAACATTTACTCCTTTACTTATTTTTAGACAAAAATACTAAATATATATAACCAGTATTTACTTTACAAAATAATAAGGTGAGTCTAATGAATTCTCAAATATCTGAAGTATTCTTATAACAATATTTAACATCTATGAAGCTGGTAGAAATAATTATATATCAAAATTTAATACATAAAACATGGTATTTTGTATATACAAATTATAAAATATGATATAACTAAAATCTAGAGTTGAATAATATATAAATATTTATCTATATATACAAATTAACATTTGGTATGAATACTAATAATAATAATAATAATAATAATAATAATCAAAGTAAAAATAAATAATAATAATGGTAAAAATTTGGGTGTTTACATCCTACCCAACTTATAAAAATTTCGTCCTCGAAATTAAGAATAATCTAATATAAAAATCATAACAATAAATCTTAATATAAAAAAATATAACAATAAATCTTAATATCAAAATAGTATGGTTGAATACGAAGGGAGCGTAAGTATGTCAATCATACACGGGTTCCGAAAGACGGATGAGGTAGTTATAGAAGGAATCCAAACTGACACCATATTCTACATGATAGGATATTCTTAATCTTACATGGATCATGGGTATCCAGTTCGTTTGAGGGAATGGCTCGATATTGCTTGGTTAAAATCAATGGACGAGAATGGGCATCTGTGGTTTGTTCTAAGAAAAAATAGGTCATACATGTGGTGTAGTTAAAATGGAGCATAAGATGGTACGTTTGTGTGGGACCTGTATGTCATGTGTGTAGAGGGACTTGTCTAATTCATGGGAGTGAAACTTGTTGGAAGGAAAAGGCTAGTATTGTGCTTCAAATGCCAAAGTCATGGTAGAGGTATCAAGATGATATAGATAGAAATATACGTTATAAACCAATGACTTATTAGTTCCATTGGAACCAATCTTTGATTAATTTAAGTCTTAGATTTTAATCTATATTGGTTGGACAAGATCCCAAAAATATATCTGAACCATTCCTATTAGGTTAGGGCAACCTATAATAGGTTTCAACTAAAGTGGTTGGGCTAATTGACAGTCGGGTTGGTTAAGAAGGTTCTGTAAGTCTTGAGATGCGCCTTCCGTGACTTTTGTGTTTAAGTTGCACAAGGGGCCTCTATTGAGTGGCACACTAGTGGCATGTGTGTAGAGAGCTTCGAGTAGATCACAACCATATATTGGGTCGAAAGATTTGAGTCGAGGTTAGATCTCTAATTGAGGTCCGAACGTACACTGATATTACGATAAGGGTTATAACTAGCATTTTTGACATAAAAGTCGCATCATGAAAATAGAGTACAAAAGGACATGTTTGAGTGGGACATGATATGCCCAAATGAAGGTGGGATCCTCTAGGTCTTGTACATGAAATTTGTTGTAGGGTAACAGCTGTTCTCGTACTCCGAATAGCAATGTCACGGTCGAGGACACCAAATGATCTAAATAGAAAGTGGGTGTTCATGGCGCATTAATTTATCATCGACCAACTTATCCTAAGCAATCGATAATACTAGAAAATCCTAAAATTTAGAGGGCTTACAATCTATACTCTACAAAACTAAGACACGGTTTAGGTTTAATGAGGTTAGAAAATTTTAAAGTCGTGATGTAGTACCTCGACTCTTGATTATAAAAGAATACTACACGACGTAATAGAAATTATGATGCGGTAGATATGAATCAAGTTTAAGACAGTTTTCCAATTTCGAATAGATAGATACGATTGTGTATATCTAGCTTTCATGGCCACATGGGAATGCCTTATGTCTACGAGCGTTTGTTTTTCGAAATAGGTGACGAGAAACAATAAGAGTTCGAGGGAGATGGGATCAAATTATAAATATGAGTTTCAAGGGCGATTGAATAGTTCAAAAGGAAGTTGTCAAGACCATTACAGATGAGATCCTAATATCGAGTTTAACCATATCTCAATCCACATAAAATAATCGAAGAACAAACCAAGTGCACTAGGTTGATCAGGCCATCATACACCGATTCTGATTAGACAATATGTTAGTGGATGCGCCCAATAGCATATGTCTTGAAACAAACTCGATAAAAGAGTAAGCTTGTAAAATTAGGATATACTATCAGTATTGGTCAAGATGGTAAAATATGAGTACGCGAGATAATGATCAAGAAATTACAAATAATTCAAGTTCCTTAAGAATCTAGGTCTTGTCCGGGTTTGTGCCTATATAGTCGTCCTACTGTTTTCTTGTCTAAGGCTTTGGTCGACAAAATGAGGTATGGTCCCCTTAGGATTCATAGTCTACATAATCCAAGTAGTATCCTCTACAATGGATCATAAGGACGAAGGGAATACTAGGTCATGGGACACTCTACCCAACTTATAAGAGTTAAACTAGTAGTGTGATGGTATATTGGAACATGTCTATCTAGTGTGAGTCATCTTCCTAACCTCTATCAAGCACGAAGGAAGGGATAAAAATTACGATAGACGGAATCAAGCAAGATGCAATTCAAGTAGTCAGGCAAAAGTTTGAAAATTGAATCGAGGAAGGAGGTCAAGTATGTGGATGAGATTCTAGACTCTAATCCTATGCGCAGGCATGCTTGGTACAGTAAAGTAACCAAACAATTTATCTTGACCTGCATGGGCCACCACAAAAACATGTAACGCTCCAGTACCAAAATACTTAGGACTAAGTACGTAGACATGCCAGCTGTAAAAATACGAAGTATACTCCAATATATGGAATCTTCGTTTGTATACATAAGCTGTAAATGCAGTAAAACCAAGGCTAACTAATCTCATCCACAAAACGAAAGAATAAAAGATATTATATAATCAACTATGAATTGAATTTGTACAAGATGTTGGGCAGAGACAAATCTACTACCAACTATGAAAAGAAATACATAACAAAAGAAAGAGTTTGGCGAGCGAAGTAAGGGACGATCCAAGAGAAATCATCTTCGAAAAATAGAGAAGATCACGGCCTTGGCTAGAACACCTGCGAAAAGACAAGAGAACACACCTGGTGAGATCACCAGGTCCTCAGAGGGACGTAACAAGATACAGGAAGAACATGCCATATAACTGAATATAAACTGCTCAATAATAATAAATCAAATCGGATCATAACAAGATCCAATACCCACCTTTGAATTAGCGTACCATCCCCCCAACCAAATAAGGACAAGAGATGGCACCCTAATCTACGATGAAGTATCTTTTTATGCCGTGAATCCAATATGGTATCCGGACCACAACAAGGTTCTGTACTTTCTCATCGAAGCAGTGAACCACACCTACAACCAAACAAGGACAAGGTGTGACTGTAAAACCTCTAAATTTCTACTATTTTTAAAAAAAAATATTTTGTATATTGTACGTCGCATAGTTGCATTGTTCGTCGCGCGCAAAATTTTGCTTTTCGTAATTGCTCGACGAGTGCGAATATGTACGAACGTACATATTTTTGAAAAATATTTTTCTATTTTTATAGTTTTGAAATAATATATGTAATAATTATTTTAGCTATCATACCAACATTTCCAAGTCCATTATTTTATTTATAAAAAGCCTTTCATTTATAGAGTTATAATAATAAATAATATTCTTATAAAATGGTATACTATAAAAGTATATTTATGTAAATATTATTTGTGCATACATATATTTTGTAATTATTTATTAGTTTATTTTAAATAATAATATAATTTTTGAAATTATTATTATTAGTATTTTTGGAAAATATATTTTAAAATTATGGATTTATTTAAATAGTTTAATATCTATATTTGAAAGTTGATTTATCGTATTTGATTTTTAAACTAAAAGATATAATGTAATTATATTTAAATTGATTTAGATTTGGATTTAAAATTTTTGAATAGATTTAAATTAATAGATAAATTATCTAAGGGGAATTAAACTACTCCTAATCATTATCCAACTAGGAATTCCCACATCCTATAAAAGGCAGGTACTCATCCATAAATTTCTATTTCTCCACAAATTCTACCATAATGTGCGTGCATCGTGTCTGTGCCCATTCGTTCTTATTCCATAAAATATAGATACATTATTTCTCCTCCCCGTGTCCACAACCCGGACACGACGCACCCCTGTCACATAGCCCATTTGAACACATCCCCCTAGTCTCAAACCTAACCCGAACCCTAAACCGCGCCGCTGATCTTTGTCCACGACCACCTTTATCACGCCACCGTAAAACCGCCATCACCACCTCCTCCAATTCTCACCCCCGACCAAATCCCCTGGCCTCGGCCCATGCCCGACTACTCCCTTCTCCTTTCCATTGAAACCCCGTACCGTCGCCCCACAAATCCATGTCTCCACGGCACCTATTCCTACCGCTACCAACGCCACTAGAGCAGTCTCCCAACTCCGTCCCGACCGTCGGACCTCCGCCACACGGACCCCCACCAAATCAACCCGGCTACCATCAAACCGACACCAACCTCGCCACCACCACAATCCCTGCCACCGCCACCACGACCATCGTCGGCCGGCGCCACCATCAAAAACCACCAAAACCCCAATTAAAAACAAAATCACCGCCACCATCTACTCACCTCGTCGGAAACTCTGCCGAACGTCGTGGGCAAGCCCAGCCGCTCATCGAGCTCGATTCTTCTCGCCGTGGCACCGTCTCCAGCCGCCCAGACCCATCGATCGCTGCCCCATGTCCGTCGCGCGTGCGCCGATCTTCCCGCCAGCCTTCGCCTCCTCGCGGTTGGTCGCGCTTTGCCGTGCCGTCCGCCGACGATCTCCGGTCGAGTTACTCCCTCCTTCTCGTGACCATCGCCCGCCGGAGAAGCCCCTAACTTCTTTCCTTTCCCCAGCTCAATAGCACCTCCCCCGCGCTCACTTCTCCTCTGCCACCACCGAGAGTCGCACCTGACCGCCGCCTCCGCGGAGCTCTCCACCGCGTGCGCCGCCGTCGCTCCTTCTCCAGCTCCGATCATATCCTCCCTCCTCCTCTTCCCGAGCCCCTCCGAGTCTCCCTCCACGAACGCCGCTGGAGCGATGAGCCCCGACGACCCTCACTCTCCCTCGCTCGCTCACTCTCCAACCCTCTTTCTCTCTCATCTTCTTTACTTCTGTTGACTGTTTTGATTGTTTAGCTTTTATTTATTTATTTATTTTTATTTTTTTGAAATTTATGATTATAATTTTAGTGCATAACAAATGGATTTTAGGTATTAATAATAATAATAATAATAATTTGGTAATTATTATTATTTCTGTTCTTGTTTCCTGTCTCTTAAAAATTACTACCAATATGAGTATTTTTTTCTCATTATTATCTATTACTATTAAGTACTGTTACATTGGCATTATTTTATAATGTAGGGTTTTTATTGATAAAGGGTATATTTATTACTATTATTATAAAACTTTAGTACATTTATTAGTACAATAATATCATGATAGTACTTCTAGTATTGTTATCATTATTATTATTATTATAAATTATTTTGCAAAAAGATATATATGTAATAAAAATAGTGGAAGTGACTTGACTTACCAATAGATCTCAATTTTAGTTTTAAACCTACAATAAATATTCTAGATTATTTATTCAAAATATTTTTGACCTACAAAAATATATAGTTTCCAAACTATAGAATAACTAGTCATAACCCGTGCCCATAGGGCATGGTTCATTTAAGGTATTCTCCCTCAAAATATTGGACCCCCAATTTTAAACCAACAATAATAATTTTGAGGCCCCCATCAAAATATTAATTCCCAACCACTGCTGGATGTAAATTTTCTTTAGATTCCCCATAAAATCCTACTCTCAATAATGCTCATCCACAACCATTATGAGGCCCCCATCAAAATATTAAATCCCAACCATCAAAATATTAAATCCCTATCTTTGGATTTCCCATAAAACCCTACTCCCAATAATGCTCTTCCCCATAAAACCCCACTCCCAATAATGCTCTTCCCCATAAAACCCCACAACCGTTGATTCATCAAGATTAAATCCCAACCACTCTTTATCTTGGCACAGTCAGCCCTAGGATTCAAAAACCTTTGTGTTTTGTATAATAGATTTTCTAGTATTTTTGCATTGTTTCTTGTTTGTAAAAACAAAAGTCGAAGAACTTTATTGATACAAACTTTGTAAAAGATTACAATTTGAATTCTGGGAATGGTACAACTTTAGGAATCCAATCTAGATGACGATTGCTTTATCCCTTGGACGATGTGAACTCTGAAGATGATGCCTCTGAAGTTGAAAACAACTCTAGAATTAAAGGCAGAAAGCCTCGAAAGTTGAAGGCAAAAGCCTCGGAAGAATGCAGCAGCACTTGGGCAAGAACTCCTGAACTCTCTGATCTCTGATTATTGATTCGTGATCCCCTTGAATGGAGACTTGAAACTCTATTTATAGAGTTCTGGGAAATAACTAACTTTTAGTTATTCTGGACTGCGCATGATGGATTGTACAGCAATTGGTTTGCGCAGCAATGGACTGTGCAGGCAGTTGCTGGATCATGGGTTAACTGTCTGGGACACATGACATCATTTGATTGAAATACGCATGATCGTGCATAAGCAGTTGCCACGAAATGAGCAATTGATGGCATGAATGCCACGTGTACTTTATCATTTGTACTGGTAGAATGCGTACATTGAACTGCGCAGACTTTGGATTGCGTCGACTTCATTTGCGCAGGAAATGGATTGCACCAACTTGATTTGCGCAAACATGGATTGCGCTGGCAGCTGTCCTCAAGCGCCGTGCTGCACGATTAAACGAACGGCCGCCTCGATCTCCGTACTGTCAGTTGTCAGAAGATTTGATTGTGTCAGGTAATGATGACTTGTGCCACGTCAGCTTGCGCAGTTGAGAGTGTGCGCAATCGATCCTGCGCAATCTGAATGGTGTGCAATCTGTTGTCTGCGCAAGTCATCTGAAAGTTGTATTTCTTGATTTTCTGACTTTGTTGATATGTGCCATTTGATTTTTTAGGAACTACAAGACCCCCTTCAAAGTTTTCGAAAGTTGAATTTATTCAAAATTTTGAAATACTTTGAATTTTGAATTTTGAATTTTGAATCAATTTGCGCATGATGTAAGCTGGCTGCACAATCTGAAGGATTCTCCCCAATTTTAGGCGCAAACTGAGGCAGCCGTTTCATTTTCGAAAACTATAAATAGCTCTCTTCTTCATTTCATTTCTTTACTTTGCCTTCTTTGTGTTTGAGAGAAAGAAATTTCTGAGAGAACTTCGACTTTCTTCTCCGACGATCTTCATGGCACCCCGACGATCCTCCGCAGCCGATAAGGGCAAGGCCCCGGCCGAGTCATCAGACAGAGTTGCGCGACGAGCTTCTCGTCATGAATCCGTGCACCCCGCAATGTCAGGTAGAGAACTTTGAATCAAAAACCCTTTTTAGGGTTTTGATCTTACTGTTCTTCAAAATCCATCTCTATTTAGAGATATAATTATACTGCGCCACCCTCTTTAGGGTTCTGGTTGCACAAATCAGTTAACTCTTCATTTTTATGAAGAGTGACTTTCTGCGCAATCGGTTGAACTGTGCTGGCAGATGTCAGCACAATCTGCTGATTTGCACGAAATAGTCAGCGTAAACTGATGGCTGTTTGTTTGCGCAGTCTGACGTTTGCGCAAAGTGATGCTGCACAATCTGCTGTTACGCATTCTGATTCTGCGCAAACTGATGCCAGAAACTTTGACTTAACTTGTACTGATCTTTATTTTCTCTGTTTGATGCAGTTAATGTGAGAGAAGATCCAGAATATGAAACTTTTGTGGGAACTCTTTCAGAGTCTGAGTATAAAGAGGATCTCTCTCATGTACATTATCCCCAGTATGATTTACCGACTTCCCGTCAAGCGATTCTGATATCTCAAGACAATGAGACTCTACTGTGTTTAATGAATGGACAGCCCTTGGAATCAGCAGACGCTGTTATTCATAAGAAACCTTTATTCTTGTTTGGTGAGGCTTTTGAGAAAAGCTCACAACCAAGGCCGAGGATGGAGGAAAGAATAGTCCATCAGGAAGATAGGTCTTTCTTCATACCGGATATTGCCCGTTGCCTCCCTTTATCCCGGTATGCTCATGCGAGCTATCCGAGGAAGATGGAGTGGAACATCTCTTTTTCAAGACGCCCGTGCAGGGAAAATTTTTGTGAAGAAGGGGCCAAATAAGAAGGATATGTTCTACAGCTCCTCTGATCGATACAGTGTCTTGTTGAGAGGATTGAGACCAGGTTGCATTCCGCCAGAGAACTCCTCTTTGTTGATGCCTGTCAGAACACCGATATTTGCAAATAAATTTGCAAAAGCTGAAGGGAAGTACCCCGAACAGGATATCAGATTAACTGGATTAGTGAATCCAGATTACAGGAGATGGAACTGTATTGCCAATTAGATTCTGACAACATTTAAAGAAAGACTTCAACAGATCAATCTGTATTAAGCAGTGTACGCCACTGTTTATGGTTTTGCACCCAATCCACACATGTTCTTGGCCTTGGCTGAAAGATACAATTATAGAACGGGAACTTTCATGACCCCTGGTGGAGAAATTGGATTTGCACTCCACGAGATGAAATATATCTCATACTTGCCAATGGCAGACGCTCCATATGAAGAGTTTGTTCCAACCAATGATGAGTTGGACAAACTTAGAAGGGAAAATGCAGCGATGGTAGCAGTATTCGAGGAACTGCTATGCCATTACAAGATCTGCTCCTTGTTTTATAAAAGTGCTACAGCCAACACCTGTTATTCTTCGAAATGGCTTCCTTATCTGTTCCTTAACCACATAGAAGAGAAGAAGACTAAGGAAAACGACAAATGCTATCCAATTTTCTTCAAACCTTTGAGCAATACAGAAGTTATAAAGCTGATGGAAGAGAGTGGTAATTTTGATAAAGAAATGAAAGATGATTATCAATATCCTCCTTTAAAGAAAGGGGACACTCTGGAGAGTTACTTGAGAATGGGTTATAGACCCATGTCAAAAGAAGCCCAACTGGCAGGATTTCTGACATACTGGCTTCGGCAATTTGTAGTCCCCGGATCCAGTGCTGTGGATCGTTTTCACCACGGTGTTCTTTTTGCCGTTGTCAAGTTAGTCTTCGGCTACAAGGTGGACTTGTTATCAGCAATGACTTGCAAATTAAATGCCAGTCTTCGTCTATATGTCGATTTGATGCTGAAGGCAAAAGGAGAGAAAGAGTTTCCTCGCCTAGAACTGCCATACACATATCTATTTGGATGGTTGCTTCTCCACTATCCCACTTTAATGGACCCCGGCATGGGACCGGTTGATGGCAGCTTTCTGCGAAGGTACTCTCATGGAAAATGGAAGTACACTTCTTTGAGCGAGTGTAGATATGTTCTAAATCTGAATAGAGGATGGAACTTTTGTTGTGCTCCTCTCCCTGCTGGATATAATCAGATGCCAACAAACATGGTGGACTCAAAGATGCAACCTCTAAACCGTGCAGCCTTTGAATGGTTGAAGACAATTCGACCGTCTCATCTGGTATATCGGTTCGAAGAGGAATGTTACTTAGAACCATATCTCCCCAGCCGATTTGCTCGGCAGTTTGGATATGATTAATTCCATGTGGGGAATGCAATCACCTGCCTCCAAGGCAAGGGTTTTTTGATAGACGGAGCCCGAGCCTGGGCTTACTATAATGTCCGTGATACGAAGGCCATATTCTCGATGCCAGCAAATAGCACTCATGGTCCTCGGATGCTATATACTTATACAGTATTTTATACATCCGCGAATACTTTTGCTGAGAACTTTAATCTCGCAGATAGTTTTGCTTCTTCGACGAGATTGAAGAAAGGAAGAATTGCTCTGTCGATCCCTATAAATGATGAGGTGCACGAGCCAGCAGATGCAACTTTGGAAGTTTCGAGGGATATGATGTTCCCTCAAGAAGTAAACATAGCAATACGTATCTCCTTGAAAGTGGGTAGATCTCCAGCAAAAAAAGGAGAAGAGAGGAGCCTCCTGCTCCAGCAGCAAAGAAGAAGTTGATCCTAGATCATTCTTCTGAAAGGATCACCACTCGATCTCAGTCTCGGCAACTAGCCGGGTCAACTCAACAAGAAGAGGCTATAACACCAACTTCCATCCAGAAACAAGTTGAAACTATCAATATAGAGAGCCCTGATAGGCCATTGAAAAGAAAGAAGTTGGCCCAGAGAAAGAATCGAGCCTTGTCTTCAATGGTTATGGATGCTGCAGCTGGATTAATTTTGCCCTCTCCTACTCCTGTTTCAGAGCCTAGGAATAGAACTCCTAGTCCTGAACATAGAGAGGAGGTTGAACAAAGGATAAATCTTGCTCCGAAAACTGAAGCCGAAGAGCCTAGAGGAAGTACTACGGAGGAAGTGAGGGAAAAGCAGCTACAGATTATTGAACTTCCGCCTACTCCGAGAACCCTTCGCGAAGAAGAAGATCGCGAAGTAATTGCAGCTTTAGAAGATTGTATCTACAGTCCTCTGGAAGACTATGGTGACCAAGCCGCGACTACCAGCGAGAAGGCACCAGAAGAAGACGAGGATGAGGAGAGCTCTTCATATGAGAATGTTGATGACTACATACAAGATATTAAAGAAGATGATGAAGTGCACACATCTCCTACTGCTGCCGATGATACTTCAGATCCTAAAAAGGATATTGAAGTGGAGGCGTCTTCAGAAAAAAGTTGCTGATACTTTAAATCCTGAAGAGGATGCTGAGATAGAAATATCTCCAGAAGAAGCAGCAAATGAAAAAGCTCCGGAAGAAACTCCCGCCACCGGTCCTCAAGGTATAAAATGAAATTAGCAATTTTCTTTAAAATAGATTTGATAGCTAATATTTTTATTTGTATTTCTTGCAGATCTTGATACTCTTCCAGCACCTCCGACGGACTTGGCTATAGTGCCCGTAACAACGGTGGTTGTTAGTAGTAGTCATCATCTATCTTGTGGTTCTGAGGTGGGCAGTAGCCAAGCTATTGCGGCTGAAGTGACTTCTGCTCAGCTGGAGTCTATTCCTGCAGGGGATAAGCTCATTGCTGGACCGAACCAAGGTAAGATTACCTCCGTTTGATCTTTTTAGTTATTTGGCAAACGACTAGCAAAATAACAATTTTACTTTTGCAGAGGAACAAACAGGAGGGGCGACTAGCTCCACTCTGGCTCCTTTGTTTAAAGAGCCTGCCATCCAGACACAAAGGATCGAGCATCCTGCTGTCTCGTCTTCAACAGGAGTAGCTGTGACTCCTGGAACTCTGGCAATTAACCAACAAGTTGTTTAATCATTCACCAGATGTTTCTTTGAATCGTTGAGACCCCTAGTCAACAAAATGATGGACAAAGAGGGAGCTGATTTCTTTATGGTTAGAAAACCAACTTCCCTCTTGGTGAGGGCTGTAAGGGAGCAAGGTGATGAAGCTCAAGCTACTCTCCTTGAGCATATACTGGATGAATTAGAAGTCTCCATAAAGAAATATAAGGAGCTCAAACAGAAGAAAGTAGAATCTCTAGTGCAGGCTGAGTTCGAGCGAATGGCCCAAGCAGCTAATATAGAAAGGATGAATCTTCAAAATCTTTTGGAAGCTTATTCCACAAAGTCTGTTGAATACAATTCCAAGCTAGAATCAGTAACTTTGATGGCTGAAAGAAAAGGACAGAGAACTGCTGAACTGAGAGCAGAGATTGTTCGTCTCCAGCAAGAATTAGAAGAGGAAACTGCTAATAATCAACTTGTGATTGAACAATTCAATGCCTTGCTTCAGGAGAAGGCTGAGTACGATGCAACTCATTACCCGTCGGACTGTAGAGATGCCCGTCTTTAATGAAGAAACCGGGATGGAAGAGGCCAGAAGGAGGGTGACATCCACTCATGAAGAAAAGCTGCAGACTCTGAAGCAGCAAATCGACAATTTGATCATTCCTCCTTCTTAATAGAACTTTTTGTATCTTTTGTCGTAGATGTGTTTTTTTGTAATGCCTCGTATTTTGATAAATAAAAGACATTTTGCTGTGGCTCCCTTATTTATTGCATATCTTTATTAGATATAAATAAATGAGATAGAAAATATATTCAGAGGTGAAGACATGATATATTTCTTGTAGAAAATAATTATATTCATTATATCTGCTCAGAGGTAATATGGACGTGGCAGAATATATTGAATACTATTATTTCAATTGACAACTTAATCGAAAACGACAAGTTGCTGATATGGATGTGAGATGAACGAAAAAATTGTCAAATAATAAAACGAACGGATAAACCGTCAAGTGATAATGAATGAACGGGCGAACCGTCGGATGAATGTGAATGGGTGAACCATCGGATGAATGTAATGAAAGGACGAACCGTTAGGTGATGATGAATGAACGGGTGAACCGTCGGATAAATGTGATGAACGGATGAACCGTCGGGTGGTAATAAATGAATGAATGAACGGGTGAACCGTCAGATGAATGTGTCGCTTCGTTGTTTGAGAAATCTCTGTCTATAAATAGGACAGAAATCTGACAGGAATGAGCACTTTCACTTTTCAACAACATAAAAATGTCGTCTGAAGATGCACTCAAGAAGACTGAGCTCGCCCCAAAGGTTGAAGAAGACGTTAAAGAACGTCCTGTCGATCCAAATCAGCCAAAGGAAGCAGAAGCAGGCGAAGGTTCGTCTGTACCCAAGCCACCGAGAGACATCCTGAACTTTCTGCTTGAACCAGGAAAGACTGAAGAAGAAGAATGCATGAGGATGGCTGCCTGCAAGTTCCTCGTGGGCTCCAGCAAGGAGGTTCTCGGTTCTTTTGCTGACCGTGTTTTTGAAAAGGACGGTAGTGGTCCATGTCCAAATGTAGAGAAGGATGATAGTGATCTTCCTTAATATCATGTACTATCATTCATGATTAACTAAAATTTTATTTATGAACATGAACTTGTCTGATGATTTACAAACATTTACATTTACACATAGTACTTTTTAAGGAATTTGCCATTGATAGGCATCATTGCAATTCGTCCATCCAGTTCTGCAAGTTGATACGCTCCATTTAAGAAAACTTTGCTCACAACGTATGGACCTTCCCACTTTGCGTCGAACTTGCCTTTGCTCATATGAGTCATAGTCATAGGACGTCTGACCGTTAAAACAAGTTCTCCTTGCTGAAAGGCTCTGACCTTCACTTTACGATTGAAAGTCTTCGAAATGCGGGCTTGATATAACTCAATATGTTGTTGAGCCATTAATCGCTTTTCGTCGAGTGCCTCCAATTCTTGAAGTCGAAGAAGGTCATTGTTCTCTGTAGTGAGCTCGTTAGCAATGGCAATCCTTAAAGAAGGAATTTGAAGTTCCAGAGGAAGAACGGCTTCACAACCATATACCAAAGAGAAAGGTGTAAAACCCGTAGGATTGCGGACCGTAGTTCGATAGGCCCATAGACATTCGCCAAGCTTTTCACTCCAATTCCGTTTGTTAGTGGATACAAACTTTTTGAGAAGCTTGATAATAGTTTTGTTGAAGGCTTCGGCTAAACCATTAGCAGCAGGATTATAGGCAGTCGAAGCGATATTGTCAATCCGGTGATCATCACAGAATCTGGTAAACTTCTGGCTGATGAATTACGGTCCGTTGTCATGAATAATTCGTCGAGGGACACCAAATCGATAAATGACATGATGTTTAACGAAGTTGATAACGCTACTGGTTTTAACTTCAGCCAAGGGTATAGCTTCAGCCCACTTAGAGAAGTAGTCTGTTATTGCTAGAATGAACCGATGTCCTCTAGAAGAAGGAGGCTTAATAGGACCTATGACATCCATGCCTCGAGCTTCGAAAGGCCAAGAAGCAGCTATCGGATGTAGAAATTCCGAAGGTTGATGAATGAAGTCTGCATGGATTTGACAGGCTCGACATTTTCTTGCATATTTGATGGCATCTGATACCATAGAGGGCCAGTAATAACCCATTCTTCGGATACGATCCTGTAGTTTAGGACCGGGCTGATGTGCTCCGCAAACACCGTAGTGAGCTTCACACAGTACTTGTTTTGCCTCTTTACCAGCTAAACAGCGTAGAAGAAGACCGTCATAAGTCCTTCGATAGAGAGTCTTAGTGGTTTGATTGTAGTAGAATCGTAGAGATCGTCGTCGAATACTTGTAGCCTCCTTAGGATCTTCGGGGAGTATGTCATGAACCACGAAGTCGATGAAAGGAGTTCTCCAATCTTCATTGATAACATTAATTTTAGCAAAATTACTGAACTCAATGTTACGATTGTTTTCCACGCAAAACAATTCTCGATTAGAAATAACCACCACTTGTTGTCTTCGGATAGGGACAGCTAAGACTGCTGCAAGATTGGCTAAGGCATCTGCTTCAGTATTGCATGCTTGGCGTGCATATTCAATAAAGAAAGCTTTGAACGATGTAGCCATGTTGATTGCTGCCTCAAAGTAAGGTACCAGATCTTGATGACGGACTTCATAAGTTCCTCTAACCTGGTTGACAACCAACTTAGAATCGCCATAAACTTCAAGATATTCAATGTTCAATTGCTTGGCTAATTGAAGACCGATGAGTAGAGCATTGTACTCGGCTACGTTATTAGAGCAAGGCTCATCTAAAGAGTAGGCTCTTTGGATAGTTGATCCTTCTGGGGAAACGAGAACAACTCCAACTCCTGCTACAATAGCACCATTGGGTCTGATTCTGGATGCTCCATCAAAGAATAAACGCCAAGTTGGAAATTCTTCAGAGATCAAATTGACTTCTAACGTCTCGTCTGGAATTTCATCGTAAAGCTTGGATGTTTCTGGTACGGGATGAGCCGCCAAGAAATCTGCCAGTGCTTGACCTTTGACAGATTTTTGAGGAACATACACCATATCATATGGGGCTAGAAGGATGGCCCATGTAGCAAGCCGAGAGTTGAGTGTGCTAGGCTTCTTCATTAAAACCCGAAGAGGATTAACTCGGGATATGACATGAATGGTTTGACCTATGATGTAATGTCTGGTCTTTTGAACAGCGAACATAAGAGCTAGACATTCTTTTTCAACCGGACTATAACGGTGTTCAGCACCAATCATAGTACGACTGAGAAAGTAGATAGCCTGTTCGTGACCTTCTTTATTCTTTTGGGCGAGTAAAGCACCCAACGAATGATCCATAGCACGAACATACATTAAGAATGGAATGCCTGAGATTGGTGGCACCAAAACTGGTGGGTTCATGAGATATCGTTTGATGTCATCGAATGCTTGTTGACATTCTTCAGTACAAATAAAAGATACACCCTTCTTTATTATCTGAGTGAATGGTCTGCAGCGTCCAGACAAGTTCGAAATGAATCGCCTGATGTACGCAAGTCGGCCTTGGAATCCTCGTAGCTCTTTTAGGTTGCATGGAGGACGCATCTCTTGAATGGCTTTGATCTTCTCGGGATCTACGTGTATACCCATAGAGGTAATAACGAAGCCGAGAAATTTACCACTAGAGACACCCAAGAATGACTTGGTGGGATTCATCTTGAGCTGATGTTGACGCATGAGATTAAAGATTGTTCTCAAATCTTGGATATGATCTTCTTTTAGACGACTTTTAACAGCTATATCATCAACATAACATTCAACTGTTTTACGAAGATGTTCTCTGAAAATGGTACTCATGGCCCGTTGGTAAGTTGCACCAGCGTTCTTGAGACCAAATGGCATCACTGTATAGCAATAGACTCCCCGAGGAATACGGAAAGATGTGTGTTTTTCATCTTCGGGATTCATCTTGATCTGATTGTATCCAGAGAATCCATCCATAAAAGATATTTGCTCGAACCCACAGGTGTTGTCAATCATGACGTTAGTGATAGGAAGAAGAAATTCATCTTTCGGACATCATTAAGATCCCGAAAGTCAATGCAGACTCGAACTTTGCCGATTTTCTTCAGGACTGGAACAACGTTGGCTACCCAATCAGGATGTTGTTCTTCTCTGATAAAGCCACAAGCAATAAGCTTCTTGACTTCATCATCGATTGCGTCCATCATTTCAGGCTTGAATCGCCTTTGTTGCTGTTTGACTGGTTTAGCATTGGGAAGAATGTTCAGTTTGTGAGTAGCAATTTTGGGATCTAAACCTGGCATGTCTTCGTAACTCCAAGCAAAGACGTCAATGTATTCTTTAATGAGAAGAACCAACTCTTGCTTATCTGCTTCTGGAAGATTCTTGCTAATAAAGATTGGACGAGGTGATTCGCTTTCTCCTACATCAACTTGAACTAATTGATCTTCAGTAGGAGGTTCTCTTTGTTCAAATCGGAGTACCCACTGATTATCCATCTGTTGAGCCCAAGGATCTGTTTCAGAACTTTCTTCAATGTCTTCATCATATCCTTCCGGAAGTTCAGCGAAAACCATATTAGAAGATACAATTATACGATGGACTTCACCAATGCTAGTGTCAAAATCCTATGATCTGGAATCGAAAGAATTAGAACGTTCTTCGCTATCAGAATCAGAAATTGCTGGGGATAACATTGGAGGGGAAGCATATCCGAGACCTCTTTTGGTCCTGCTGTAATACATTTCTGACTTTTCTTGTGGAAAAGCGGTACGGAGAGGAGTCTTTCTTCCTTTACCGTAGTTGAGGCCGCTTTTGAAGTCGTAACCCATCTTTCGGACAATGTCTTTTGATTGTTGACTGTAACGACGGAATTGAAGATGTCCCATGTCGTTAACTTTGCTATCATCCGTGTAGCTAAATTTTTGTTTCGGTCTGTTACTAAAAAGTATTGGACGTTCACCTTTCTTGCGAGCAGGAACAATACGATATGAATCTTTTGGATGTTCACATGAAACTTCTGTTTGAAGGGATTGTACAACTCCCATTGTGAATGAATGAAAACAATCTAACATGTCCAAATAGTATTTAGTATGATAAATAACATCAGTATACTGGAAAGTAGATGCTTTTTCATTAATATGTACATCTGTATTTACAGCAGGACCTTTAGCCTTAGCAGGCTTGGTCAGATTGATTACAAGAGGGGGAGAAGAAGAACGTGGATGAGGCTTGTTACGACGAAGGTCGATAACAAGTGGCTCAGAAGAGGTGAGCTCCCTTTTTTCTTTGTTGTGAGTTAAATCAACAATAAGAGGCTCAGAAGAAGCGAGCTGCTTTTTGTCCTTATTACGACGTAAGTCGATAATAAGTGGCTCAGAAGAGGTGAGCTCCCTTTGATTTTGATCAGCGTCAACTGATTTTTCTTGAACCGACAAGTGAATAGCCAGTGGTTTAGAAGACTAAGGATGAGAAACACGCCCTTTGACAGGTATGATGAGAGTATCATTGGACATTGCTCTTTGATCTTCTTCAGTATCCATGGCCAATACCACTTTTATAAATTCCTTCTTGTACATACGAGCATCGTTGCAATACGCTTCAACGCCTTTGAAAGGATAAAGGTCTGCAACTTCCTTGTGAACTTGTCCTTTGTCATCAATGTATTTGAAGCATTGATGAAGAGTTGAGGGAACAACATTATGTTCATGGTGGAATGGTCTTCCCAGAATGATGAAGAGTTGAGGGAACTTGTCCTTTTACTATTGTTTGGTTTTAATTTCGAGGAATTTGTCACCCCCAGTTTTCAGGAACAAGAGTATTTTTGTCATTTTGTATTTTTGAAATTTATTTTATTATTTATGATATTATTTTGGGGTTATTTGAGTCGGGTTCGAATTTCAGCTCAATCCGACTTGAAACGGGGACCCGGGGGTAGTGTTGACTTAAGTAGACCCACACATTAGTTAGCCATGGCCCACATGATAGAAATATTTTAGTTAGAGGTTAGACTAATTATTATGGATAAGGTTAGTGTGATTAGAGACTTTAGAATGACTAATTTATCCCCAACCAATTAGCTCTTTCCTAATACTAATAGAATAGGTTAGTGGGGGCATTTTGGACCTTACCATAATAGGACAAATAGCCCCATATGGCCAGCCACTTTGGGAGAGGATAGGTTCAAGTTCATTTCATTATTCTCATCCACACTCTCTCTCTTGTTCTTCCCCAAATTCCTAGAGAGCAATCCCTAGCAATTTCTCCACCAAATCCTTCCATTTCGCCACCAAATCTCTTCAGTGGAAGCAGGTTGTGCTGGGGCAGGTTCAGAAGAAGAAGCAGTATTCTCTTGACCTTCAGAATGATCTTTCAAATAGGCTTTCCCTGATCTGGTGCCTAACAGAATCTCTTTGTCAACTATGGGATCAAAAGACACCATGTTGCAAATCTTGGTTTTGCCTTTAGAACGAGCTTTCTTCTTGGAAGAAGAGGGTACTTTGAATTCTGGAGCAAGATCGGGATGGATCCACATAATTTTACCATTGTCAAGAGACAAGGGAACAAGACCTTCATTTGGTGGAAGTGGGAGATTCTCGATCTCAAGAGTAGCTTTGGGAATTGGAATGACACCGTGCTGTATCATCTGCGGAGGAAAGTCACCAAACTGGACTGAAACCATGTTCGCAGTAACAGTCTTCTCATCTTGCTGCAGAGTGACGACACCAGCATTGACAAGCTCTTGAATTTTGCCCTTGAGCACATAGCATGCTCGAGTAGGATGTCCAATGAACCTGTGATAGACACAATATTTAGGATGATCTGTCTTACCGACTTCATCAGGTTTCTTTGGGTCTGGGAGTTGAATTTTATTGCTTTTGAGTAAACACTCAAAGATGCTTGCAGTGTCATTCTCGTCAAAGGAATATTCCACTTTCGGACGAGGTTCCCTTGGAGGAGGTACAGAAGGAGTAGGGGTGGAAGTAGGCGGAGCCACATTGACAGCTAAAGATTCTTTATTTTTGTTCAAATTAATGTTCAAAGTCTCTTTTGCTTTGCGATTGTTCTGGCGGTTGCCACTACCTGACGTCTGATGTTCATCTCGATCAGAGTTAGACATCTGTACCCCCAATTGTTTGAACTTCTCGGCACTCACTTCAGCAGCTTTGGCGTTGACAATGAATGAAGGCCAATCTTGGAATTGGGTAGATCCCGTCCACATATTGATAATAGGCAAAAGATTTGCCTTACAAGTATCAATAGTGACAGCAGCTGGAGTTCCGGGAGACATTTTCAAAGCTTCACGGCAGAACCGTTCGATAAAGCTCTCAGCAGTTTCATTATGTTTTTGTTTGATTTTGTTGAGAGCTGACATAGTCATGTCATTGAATCCTTCATAGAACCGTTCCAAGAAGATTTGTTTGAGACCTGAAAAGGAAGTGATACAACCATCGGGCAAACTTCTGTACTAGTCATATGCTACGCCGGCTAAACAACCGAAGAATACTCTGGTAAGAAGAGCGTCATTTGGCTGAAGTTGAACGGTCATTACCTCAAAATGATTGATGAATTGACTAGGGGAAGTACTGCCATCGAACAAAGAGAATATTGGGATTTTGTACTTCGGTGGGAACGGGACTTCCTTCTATTCAACTGGATAGGGCTGCTTGATCCCCAATCTTTGCAAGTTGTCTTTCTCTTTGAATGCTTCGAACTTGGTTCGCAAGAGTTTGACAGCTTCATTGGCGTTTTCTGATGACGAAGAAGGAGCAGGTTGAGTTAGAGTGGTAGGAGGAGGAACAACATTGTAAGCACTACCCCCAGCTCCTGATTGACTAGGTGTAGTTTGAACTTGTACTTGTACAGGAGGCATTTGAGAAGACACTACCCCCAACCCAGTATTGGTAGGTACCGAAGATGCTATGATCTCTGGACTAGTAGTAGGTACAGTTGGTGGTGTAGCATGTTGTGCCACAATGATAGAATGCATACTAGCAACCATTTCAACCATGGTTTTTAGTTTGTCTTCAAGTGCAGCAATTCGCTGTTCCTGATTTATAGAAGTTGAAGCATCTGGATCATCAGTGACAACATAAGCTGTCACTTCTCTTGGTACAGTAGAAGACACTGTCTGTTTGGAGCTTTCTCTATATGCATCATAGTCTGAAGAAGAATAACCTGAAGGATTTTGAGGAAGATTCCTTTGACCGATTGTATCTCGGCTTCGAGAACGGGTATGTTGAAACACTCCTTAGGAAGATTCTTGGAGTAATTCTAAATACCGCTGGCTTGGTTTGCGAAGTCTGCCATGCTTAGAGCATCTTTTACCCCCAGTGTCTCGGGAAGTCATGTTAACAGAAGCATACAAGACTTCGTCTTCCTCTGACATAGGTCCAGATTTAGCAAAAGTCAGACGATCGAAAACAGATCGTTTTATTATTTGACAACAACATTGGATGATGACTTTGTGATTGCAATGATGATCAGATGGTTGAGATGGAGGTGTTGAGATATTGTCCCATTTTTGTCTAAGATGTTCTCGAAGATCAGGAACAACAACAGGACGAGGAAAATTCTGAGGGACCTGTTCTTTGATAACATTCGGAACATGATTCTGATTCTTCAAATATTTAGTCCCTTGAGTATACAAGGAAGTGCTTACTTCATTGGCATACGTGTCAGGATTTTTGACCTTGGAGGTTTGTTTCTGATGATGTTTGATCTTCGGCATTGGCTGTTTGCGTTTTACCGAAGTGGGTCTGTTGAGATAAGTTCTGAGATCAGCAAATTCACCCCCAGGGGTTTCTGTCTGAGATACTAACAGTTTTCCCTGTCTGGAACGGGAAATCTTGAGAGTCGGGAGATCCTGGAATTCTGCTACCGGAGTAGGCAAAATACCTCTTTGATCAGTACAAGTTCTCTTGTTATAAAGGAAAGAAGAATCTTTATTTGAAAGAGTTCTAGTACTGATTGGTGCCAAGGCACATTCAGATGGATCTTCTTCAGTAAAGACTGAAGAAGATTGAGAAAAGACCAAAGGGCCTTTTCCTTTGTTTTGTGATAAAGGGTTAGCTAAAGAGCGTTTCCTTCTGTTGTCTTCCAAGTCATGGGACAAGGAAGTTTGAGAAAAGACCAACGGGCCTTTCCCTTTGTTTTGAAGAGAAAGAGGAATAGCCAAAGGACTACCTCCAGCGGATTGTGCAGGAGCAATAGTGTGTTTGGGAAGAGGAGCAGAATCTCTTCCTTTGTTGTGAGAAGAAGAGAGTTTAGCCAAAAGGCTGTCACTCTTGGATTGCGCAGGAATGCTTTGCGTATGAGTTCTGGCCACAGAAGCTGTAGTTTGCCATCAGGAGTTCTTGCCACAGAGTGTTTAGGTTGCACTCTGGTTGCTGGAATGTTGGTTTGCGCAGGAAGTTTGGCAGCCAATTGCGCCAGAGGCATAGGAGTTTTGTACTTAGCCATGGCAGCATATGAAGTCTTTTGTGCACTGGCCATAGCAGACTGCACAGCAGTAGCAGAGACAGATTGTGCACTGGACTTGGTGATAGAAGCTTTGGACTGCGCAGCAGACTTGCTGGCAGATTGTGCAGAAGACTTGCTGGCAACATTAACAGAATGCGCAGCAGTCTTTAGGATCCACTCTGAGCGCTCTTTGCTTGTGGCAGCAGTGGTTGCAGTACGAGGAGTGGTCTTGGAGTTGATCATGGATTCGTAGGCTGTCTGGTTGATCTTCACAACCAGTGTCTTCTGCGTCTTTCCGATAGACGCTACGTCACATTGAGTTGTCACTTCCTCGTCGGAGGAGAAAGTCGTCCCCAGCAGAGTCGCCATTTTGTTTGCAAAAACAAAAGTCGAAGAACTTTATTGATACAAACTTTGTAAAAGATTACAATTTGAATTCTGGGAATGGTACAACTTTAGGAATCCAATCTAGATGACGATTGCTTTATCCCTTGGACGATGTGAACTCTGAAGACGAAGCCTCTGAAGTTGAAAACAACTCTGGAATTGAAGGCAGAAAGCCTCGGAAGTTGAAGGCAAAAGCCTCGGAAGAATGCAGCAGCACTTGGGCAAGAACTCCTGAACTCTCTGATCTCTGATTATTGATTCGTGATCCCCTTGAATGAAGACTTGAAACTCTATTTATAGAGTTCTGAGAAATAACTAACTTTTAGTTATTCTGGACTGCGCATGATGGATTGCGCAGCAATGGACTGTGCAGGCAGTTGCTGGATCATGGGTTAACTG
Source organism: Iris pallida (assembly GCA_029216955.1). NCBI lineage: Eukaryota > Viridiplantae > Streptophyta > Magnoliopsida > Asparagales > Iridaceae > Iris > Iris pallida. The sequence goes on along the minus strand of JANAVB010021600.1, from coordinate 16,110,461 downwards.
TCTGGGACACATGGCATCATTTGATTGAAATACGCATGATCGTGCATAAGCAGTTGCCACGAAATGAGCAATTGATGGCATGAATGCCACATGTACTTTATCATTTGTACTGGTAGAACGCGCACATTGAACTGCACAGACTTTGGATTGCGCCGACTTTATTTGCGCAGGAAATGGATTGCGCCAACTTGATTTGCGCAAACATGGATTGTATTGCCAGCTGTCCTCGAGCGCCGTGCTGCACGATTAAACGAACGGCCGCCTCGATCTCCGTGCTGTCAGTTGTCAGAAGATTTGATTGTGTCAGGTAATGATGACTTGTGCCACGTCAGCTTGCGCAGTTGAGAGTGTGCGCAATCGATCCTGCGCAATCTGAATGGTGCGCAATCTGTTGTCTGCGCAAGTCATCTGAAAGTTGTATTTCTTGATTTTCTGACTTTGTTGATGTGTGCCATTTGATTTTTTAGGACCTACATTTCTGACTAATAAAATATAGTTTTTCTTCTTCTTTTTACTTAGAAATTCTATTTTAAAACTTAGAGCTTTTTTTTTCCAAAAACCATTTCCTTTTTTTTGCAGTATTTATTGGAAAGCATATTTTATCTAATAAAATTTTCTAGTATTATGAATATCTTTCAAAAGTCTTATATATATTATTTAGCCTATTTCCTTCGACTATCCTTTCGTTCATAACTAAATCCCCTTTACTTCTATTCCCTCGCCAATTCTAGACTATCTTGTGACGACCATAACTAAATTGGCCCTTCTGGACCCAATGGAACTGTCCATGCCACCACCCGAGGTAACCTTGCACAGTAGTTGCACAGAAGTCACAGTTCGTGCCACCGTAATTATCGCAGCACACCAGGCGTCCTATCAGGTAAGACACCTTGCCATTTGCTGTTTATTTTTTTTAGCTCATATTTCATGCATTATTCATTATTTTCTTTATGCAAAATAAACTGTGATACATGGCATAGCTTGTTAGAAATTACTGTTTATTTATATTTCTTGCTATGTATTAGTTTTCTTACACATTAAACCTAGATTTAAGGGACCACCTTGTGTGTTGCATTCATTAGCCTTGACACGTTGTACCACGAACTTGTGTGTCGCATGTAGTGTTGGCCCATTGGTCATATGGTCAACCTGATTTTAATAATTGATCAAACTCTGTCTGGATATACGAAGCTAGTCGGGACATCTCGGATTCTTGGACATGATCAAGATTGGCTATCCACTCCATTCAAGACCGAAGATCTGTTTGCCTACTCGAGTCTGTAATTTCTTATGCAATATATTTTTTATTTTATTTTAGTCTAGGAATATGTTGTACACCGAGTCGTACTGGCAAATAGGCTATCCCTAAATGAGTTCAAAATGTTTTTAAAATGACCTTTCAAAAAGGTTTACAAAAAGGTTTTCAAAAAGGTTTTCAAAAATCACCAAAAGCTTTTTCAAAAACCCTAACTAAACCCTGACTTAACCCTGACAGAACTCGGACCGAGTTCGGCCAGAGTTCGGCCAGAGTTCGGTTGGTGGCCTTTGTGATTTTGAATCTTTGGAACTTGGTCCTCCTGCAGTTGCGGATTTGACCGAGATTTGCTCAAAGAGTTCTGCCCGAATTCTGCCCGAATTCTGACAGAAGTCTGTCTTTGGAACTCCTATAAATAGAGAAGAATTTCGATCATTTCAATTCACTCATTCACTTTCAATCTTCTCTCTATCTAAAGCTTTCAGTCTTCCAAAGAGTTTTCTAGAGCTTTCAATTTCAGATCCCAAGCCAGTTACAATCCTCTAGTCAATTTGCCAGTGCGGTACGGTCTAGAAGTTTCTGAGAGATTGTAATCAGAAGGCTTGATTGAAGAATACCTCTTCACATTTGAAGTTGGACGAGTTCTTCGTATCAAAGCTCGTGTTGTAGAAGTTGCAAGGACTTCGTAAGAAAACTTGCAGTTTTTCCAATAGTGGATTCAACTGGTAGCAAGAGTTCTACCGACTGGATTAGTCCTCAACAGAGGGATACCAGTATACATCGCTGTCTTTGCGTTTGCTCTCTTAACTTTGCCTTTATATTATTTTAGTTGTGATTAATATTCTGTGATTGTGCTGCTAACTTTTTTAATTAGCATTATTCCGCTGCCAACTCTATTCACCCCCCTCTAGAGTATTACGCTTTACTATTTCGTTCCTACAATTGGTATCAGAGCAATTATTTATTCATTTTAATTAACTGTTATATAGATCACAGCACAACACATGGCAACTGTGAAATTCACAAGTGAAGGCCAGGCCACAAACAGACCCCCACTGTTTGATGGTACGAATTATACATATTGGAAAACACGGATGAGTTTCTTCTTGAAATATCTTGATTTTGATTTATGGTCCATTGTTCTTGATGGCTATCAAAAGTCACCTCGTATAAATGTTGATGGAGTTTTAGTTGAAAAACCCCATAGCAGATATACAGAGGAAGAAAAGAAAAGGGCCAGTCTTGACGCATGTGCCATTAATGCTCTCTTTTGTGCTTTAGACAGAACTGAATTTAACAGGGTGTCTATTTGCACAACGGCTAATGAAGTATGGAAGCTACTCGAAGTCACACATGAAGGCACGACTCAAGTCAAGGAATCTAAAGTCAGCAGACTTACTTAAGAGTACGAGGCGTTCAAAATGAAGCCCAACGAAATAGTTACACAAATGTTCGAGAGGTTCTTGGATATTGTAAATCCTTTGTCCTCCCTAGGCAAAGATTACAGTAACCATAAAAAGATTCGCAAACTCCTGCGAGCTCTCACCAAGAACTGGATTCCAAAGGCTACTGCAATCATTGAAGGGAACGACCTCACAACTATGTCCCTCGAAGTACTCATGGGTAAGCTACTCACTCATGAACTGGAGCTACAAGATTTTGAAGAGCCTGCACCAAAGGAGAAGACTATCGCCCTCAAGGCTCAGCACAGAAAAGCTGCTGAAGATGACTCAGACAGCAGTGGATCTGACGCTGAAGATCAAGCTCTCCTAGCAAGGAAGTTCAAAAGATTCATGAGACATGAGAAGAGAGTCAAAGAAAACAACAGCAACAACTGGTACCAAGAAGATGCTGTCTGCTATGGTTGCAAGAAGAAGGGACACATGAAGAAGGATTGTCCCACAAACTCATCATCAAGCAAGAAGAGCAACAGGTATGAAAAAGGGAACCTGAAGAGATCAACATCACGGAAATATGTCAACACCAGCATATGGCATAAAAGTGAAGCCAGCGACTCAGAAGACGAACAATCAGAAGACGCTGCAAACGTATGCTTTATGGCATCCGATCAGGTACCTACTGAACCTGTAGTTGATACTTATGATGACTTCACCTTTGAACAATTAGGAGATGCCTTCAGTGACCTGATGACTGATTACAGGAAACTGCATAGTAAGTATCAGACCTCTAAGAAGGTACTCAAAGAGTACAAAGGTAAAATAGGTAGACTTACCGACCTACTAGCTGAGGTTAGAAATAATGTTAGTGAGTCTGGTGAGCTTTCTTCAATAAAGCTCTTATTACACGAGACTACCAAGTCATCTGAAGGGAAAGACAAAATTATTGACCAACTCAAGGAAGAACTTTCTATAGTGAAGAAAAGTCTTCAATGTGCACAAATCAGAATGGAATCACTTACTTCTGATTATACTAAGTTGTATGACACTTCCAAAAGATTAGAAATTAGGTTAGAAAAACAGCCTGAGCCTGCTGCTTCCTACCCTAACACGTGTCACTTACCGAGAAATCGAAACATTTCCAAGCCAAATACTGTCAGACCTAACCCTATCAAACCTTTACCCCAAAAGGTTAAGCCCAAACAAGATTATAGGTATGCTTTCTTCTATACTAGAAAACCTAAACCTATCAACCATGTACACCACTCAGCTTTCAACACTCGACATGCACAATGTCATTATTGTGGCCTCATTGGTCATATATCATCTGCATGTAGAATGAGAAAGCTTGTAGATTTAAATATTTATGCTTGGATACCTAAAGCTAACAATTCAGGACCCTACAAGAAATGGGTACCAAAGGTTTCATCTGCAAACTGTTTTGTAGGTGGAACACCCTTCACATGCTAGAAGCAAATGGATCCTCGACAGCGGTTGCTCACGGCATATGACCGGTGACGCTACCCTATTTGCAACACTGTCGAAGAAAAAGAAGGAAGGCTATGTCTCCTTCGGTAATAATTTGAAAGGGTACATTATTGGTATCGGTGATGTTGGTAAGTCTCCCTATCCTGTAATTAAGGATGTCTGTCTGGTTACCGAGTTGAAACATAACCTACTCAGCATAAGTCATCTAGCTGATCATGGTTATGGCATCAACTTTGGCAAAGACAAATGTACTATAGTTGATAGCTCAACTGGTAGTACTATCTTTGAAGGTATCAGGGAAGACAATATATATGTTTTCTATTTGTTAGAAGAAACTAACATTTCATGTAGATGCTTAATGGCCAAAACTGATGAGAGTCATCTGTGGCATATGAGACTCGGTCACGCAAATATGGATACAATATCAAGATTATCCACAAAGAAGCTAGTACACGGTTTACCGGACATTACATTCAAGAAGAATTCGGTATGCAGTCAATGTGAAAGGAACAAAGCTACCAGATCCACTTTCAAGTCAGTAAACGCAGTATGTACTACTAGACCTCTACAATTGCTTCATATGGACTTATTTGGTCCTAGCAGAGTTGCTAGCCTCGGAGGTAAACTTTATGCTTTCGTAATTGTAGATGATTTCTCTAGATACACGTGGGTATATTTCTTGACACGCAAGAATGATGCATTATCCGAATTTGTCTCCTTTTGTAAGAAAGTTCAGAATGAAAAAGGTTACATGATCACTCGCATTAGAAGCGATCATGGTGGCGAATTCGAGAATGCTGATTTTGAGCAATTTTGTGACACACACGATTTTATACACGAGTTCTCCTGTCCTAGGACTCCACAACAAAATAGAGTTGTGGAACGTAAGAACAGAACTCTAACCGAAATGGCCAGAGTGATGTTAAACCAGTTTAGTCTACCCAAATATTTCTGGGCTGAAGCTGTCAACACATCTTGCTTTGTTCTCAATAGAGTTCTAATTCGACCCAAATCGAAGAAGACTCCATTTGAGTTATGGTTTGATAGAATTCCCTCAGTTTTTTACTTTAGAATTTTTGGTTGTAAATGTTTTATTCTTAATACAAAAGACAATTTGGGAAAATTTGATGAAAAGGCCGATGAAGGTATATTTTTAGGTTATGCGGCCAAGAACAAAGGATACAGAGTCTTCAACAAACGTACCATGATCATCGAAGAGTCAATCAATGTCACTTTTGATGAATTGAATCAAATGACAATTGATGACAATGACGAAGATACATCTCTACCAAGCTCAACTCCAGCTGATTCTCAACCAAGCTCTGCACTAGCTGAACCTCCTAGAGAAGATCCAGGAACCAGCTACCTTCAGAATGAAGCGAAAAGGTTGAAATTTACAGCTAATCATCCAAAGGATTTGGTAATTGGTGATATTACCAAGGGAGTAAGTACTCGTACATCCTGTAGAGATATTATTTCTAGTGTTGCATTTATTTCACAGCTAGAACCCAAAATTATTGATGAAGCATGTAGTGATAGTTTTTGGATAGATGCTATACAAGAGAAATTAAACCAATTTGAACGGAATTAAGTTTGGAAACTTGTTCCCAGGCCTGTTGATCATCCGGTCATTGGCACCCGTTGGGTATTCCGAAACAAACTGAATGAGAATGGTTTAGTGACTCGTAATAAGGCTCGACTCGTAGCTCAAGGATACAATCAAGAAGAAGGTATCGACTACGATGAGACTTATGCCCCAGTTGCGAGATTAGAATCCATTCGCATGTTATGTGCATTTGCATATTTTCATGATTTCAAACTTTTTCAAATGGATGTGAAAAGTGCTTTTTTAAATGGATTTATAAAAGAAGAAGTTTTTGTAGCACAACCTCCAGGTTTCACGGATTTCAAAAACCCAGATCATGTTTTCAAGTTGAAGAAAGCTCTATACGGTTTAAAACAAGCCCCTCGTGCTTGGTATGATCGTCTAAGCTCTTTTCTACTTGACAACGGTTTTTCAAAAGGGAAGGTTGACACTACATTGTTTATTAAATCTTTTAATGGCAAGCTGCTTTTAATTCAAATCTATGTTGATGATATTATATTTGGATCTACTGATGAATCTCTGTGTCAAGAATTTTCTAAGTGTATGCAGAATGAGTTTGAGATGAGCATGATGGAAGAGCTGTAATTCTTTCTCGGATTGTAAATCAAACAAACTGATAATGGGATATTCATAAATCAAGCCAAGTACACAAAAGACTTGCTAAAGAAGTTCGATCTGGACAATGTCAAACCTATTGGCACTCCAATGGCAACTTCAACAAAGCTTGATTCAGATGAACAAGGCAAGCCAGTCGACACACGTAAGTATCGAGGTATGATTGGTAGTTTACTTTATTTAACTGCTAGTCGTCCAGATATAATGTTTAGTGTTTGCCTGTGTGCACGTTTTCAAGCTAACCCAAAGGAATCACATCTGTCTGCAGTTAAGCGTATCTTTCGATACCTTAAAAGCACTTCTTCTGTTGGCTTGTGGTATCCCAAAACTAAGTCCTTTGACCTTATTGGTTATTCGGATGCAGATTTTGCTGGATGCAAAGTTGATAGAAAAAGTACAAGTGGCACATGTCATTTCTTAGGCAAAGCTTTAGTCTCTTGGTTTAGTAAAAAGCAAAATTTTGTAGCCCTATCAACAACAGAGGCTGAGTACATCGCCGCAGGACGTTGTTGTGCTCAGATTTTGTGGATAAAACAAACCCTAGAAGACTATGATTTATTTTACACACATATTCCCATTTTCTGTGATAACACGAGCACTATTAATTTGACTAAGAATCCAGTATGTCACTCTCGTACTAAATATATCGAGATTCGACATCATTTTCTTAGAGATCATCATCAAAATGGAGATATAAACCTTGTGTACATAGATACTGAAAATCAACTAGCTGACATCTTCACTAAACCTCTAGCGGAAGATCGTTTCAATTATTTACGTCGAAAATTAGGAATTTTGGACGTCAATAATATTAATTGATTTTGTTTTATGATTATATATCATTATACAAAAACTGTGTTAGAGACAAGCCAATAAAGAGTCTGTCTGTCACCACAACTACGGTTGAAGCGAAGCGGTACTTAAGAGTTCCCCGGTGAACCTCCGCCAGCTGGGACAGTACTCCTACAGCTAATCTGAGACAGTTGCTGTGTAACGACATTTAATTCATAAAATAATATTAATTATGTTAATTGAAGGCCAAAATAACTAATCTTTGAATTAAATATTTGACATGAGACAATGAAAAAGAATGGCAAAAATCAACTTTGAAGAACCCTAGGCGAATTCGGCCAGAGCTCTGACCGAATTCGGCACAAGTTCGGTTGAGGGTGTCTGGTTATATATACAGAACCCGAGCAGCCCTTCTTCTTCATTGCTTCTAAATTATTCCAAACAGCAGCAGCCGACCCGAGCATCAAAACCCTAGTTCTTCACCATCCTATTCCATCCAATCTAAGTGGTGAAATCTCTCCAAAATTTGGAATCGTGCGGAGATCGTCGTTCTCTACGACATATCTTGATTTCATGAGGTATAACTCCATCTCTCTCCACCTTTCAATTAGTGCATTTTTATTCCAATTTGCACATATGGCTCCTAAATTCAATCCATCTAAGAGGAAGAAGACGACCCCTAGTGAGGAAGGGTCATCTTCGCATCCACATACGGATTCACTTTTTTCATCGGTCCAAACGAGCGACGGTGCGTTCGACGGGTTTTTCTTTCAAACCCTCGACCAAGCCCTACTGTGGTATGGTGATTTTTCTATGCGATCCATATGCACAGGCGCTCCAGTCAAATGGACTGTGTTTCCTAATCATCGTCATTTGTTTGAGGCATTAGGGTTACACTTATTTGTTAAAATATGCTTTCCTATAGCAACTAATGCCATTAGATTGTTCTATTACAATCTCATATTAGACACTTTCGATGTGACCACACGTGTTGGAGGTATTGATATCAATTTCGATGATAGCCTCTTAGCGGAGATCCTTGGTATCCCGAACGAAGGTGAACCGCTAGTCGATATCACTGATTTTGACTTTTCCGAAGGCACGACACTCGCAAGTTTCAAAGCGGAACTCTGTACACCTGATAGAGTACACTCTGGAAAGTTCAAGGCTAACAACCTGAACTTGTTTAACTATGAATTGCATCGCATCATCTATTCCACTATTCTTCCTAAATCCACTTCAAAGGATGATGTGACTTCTCTTGAGCTGTCCGCCATGTACCACATTATTAAGGGGATTCCATTTTCTGCCCCTAAGACCATGATTCAGATGATGGGTCATTTTCGTGCAAGAGATAGAAATCTCTCTTACGTGATGATTCTCCCACGCATCTTTCAGCACTTTGACATCGATCTGTCGACTTGTACTCAGGACCCTGAGCCCAAGTTTCTTCAATTATCTCGTCGTAGCATGACTGCTACAGCTCCACCTACTGCACCTCCTCCACCACCTCATCAGTATGCCATGACATTTGAGGGCATACATCAGCACTTATCTGCTTTGCACGTCTCGATGACGGACATGGCTCGCGAGCGTGAGTTCCGCAATGTCACCCGTTATCAGGCGATGGCAAACTCCTTGGCTGATCTTCGTTTTGCTCAGACTGGTCATTCAGCCAGTTCCATCCTTCGAGATCCAGCTTTTTTGGGTTACCGCTGTGAGGATGAGGCTGTCCATGCCTACTTCCAGCCAGGTATCGCCTATGATTGGTATCGTGCACCTCGTGACTACGTTGGTGAGTTCTATGCTGGCGCCCCTACTCATCCTTCTGGCGCTGGTACTTCTGGTGCTGGTCCTTCAGGACATGCTGGTCGAGCTGACGTTGGTGATGACGAGGATAGTGATGAGGAGATGTGATTTGATTTTTTAGTGACATTCTATTGTATACTTGGAAATGCTCCAATATTCCAAGTTTTTATCAGTATTTCTTTTTATCAGTACTTTCTAGTATTTATCAGCACTTTGTAGTATGCTTTCAGTACTTTTATCTTCATGGACATGCTTATGGTGTTTCGTTTATGATATTTCAGTTTATTTCAAGCACTTTGTTTTAGCACTATCTCTTTATACTGCTTCTTCATTACAAGCTGCCTGTGAAATAGCATGCCTGAGATTTCTTTTATGTTTTTGAAACAATATCATGCCTGTGATAATATTCTTTAGAGACAATACATGCCTGCAATGATATCTCTCTAATTTTTATGCCTTATCTCTTTTATATGTTTTCTCACTATTTGTTCCTAATGCTTTAATTACGGGGGAGCCTTCTGCATTAAATGCGGGGGAGCTTTCTCTTTTTGCAATTATTTTGCTAAGTGACAAAGGGGGAAAAAATTAAAGATCTAACATTTCTTTTGAGATGTACAGGATATGAACAATTTCTACTTTTTGATATTTTGAACAAGCTTAGCTTAATGTTATATCATTCATAGTTTGTCAATTATCAAAATGGGGGAGATTGTTGGCCCATTGGTCATATGGTCAACCTGATTTTAATAATTGATCAAACTCTGTCTGGATATACGAAGCTAGTCGGGACATCTCAGATTCTTGGACATGATCAAGATTGGCTATCCACTCCATTCAAGACCGAAGATCTGTTTGCCTACTCGAGTCTGTAATTTCTTATGCAATGAATTTTTTATTTTATTTGAGTCTAGGAATATGTTGTACACCGAGTCGTACTGGCAAATAGGCTATCCCTAAATGAGTTCAAAATGTTTTTAAAATGACCTCTCAAAAAAGTTTACAAAAAGGTTTTCAAAAAGGTTTTCAAAAATCACCAAAAGCTTTTTCAAAAACCCTAACTAAACCCTGACTTAACCCTGACAGAACTCGGACCGAGTTCGGCCAGAGTTCGGCCAGAGTTCGGTTGGTGGCCGTTGTGATTTTGAATCTTTGGAACTTGGTCCTCCTGCAGTTGCGAATTTGACCGAGATTTGCTCAAAGAGTTCTGCCCGAATTCTGCCCGAATTCTGACAGAAGTCTGTCTTTGGAACTCCTATAAATAGAGAAGGATTTCGATCATTTCAATTCACTCATTCACTTTCAATCTTCTCTCTATCTAAAGCTTTTAGTCTTCCAAAGAGTTTTCTAGAGCTTTCAATTTCAGATCCCAAGCCAGTTACAATCCTCTAGTCAATTTGCCAGTGCGGTACGGTCTAGAAGTTTCTGAAAGATTGTAATCAGAAGGCTTGATTGAAGAATACCTCTTCACATTTGAAGTTGGACGAGTTCTTCGTATCAAAGCTCGCGTTGTAGAAGTTGCAAGGACTTCGTAAGAAAACTTGCGGTTTTTCTAATAGTGGATTCAACTGGTAGCAAGAGTTCTACCGACTGGATTAGTCCTCAACAGAGGGATACCAGTATACATCGCTGTCTTTGCGTTTGCTCTCTTAACTTTGCCTTTACATTATTTTAGTTGTGATTAATATTCTGTGATTGTGCTGCTAACTTTTTTAATTAGTATTATTCCGCTGCCAACTCTATTCACCCCCCCTCTAGAGTATTACGCTTTACTATTTCGTTCCTACATGTAGAACACGGACGTGCGTGATTGGCTGGCCACCGGTAAGTATAAGCCGTGTGATAGGATTAACCGCTAATAGAATTGCATGCTAGTTTGACTTAGCGGTTATAGAGGTTTACTGTTGTGGATACAACATAGTAGGCATTGGGCGGGGAGGACATTTCCTTAGCGTATGGGCTTCGATGCACTTTCCCTTATGACCCGGAAGCTCCGCTAGAGATACGGGGTTGATGACCCATGATTACTGACGGCCACTGGCGTTCTACGGAACGTTATGCTCTTACTGATTGGGCCTCTAGTACCCCAAGGGGGGACTAAGCCGATCCTATTTAGCCAGGGCCCATGCGTAGGAAGGATTGTTCTTAACTACATTTCACTTAGAACAGTTAGGCACCTTATCCGTTAGGTATGAGTACTTTTGGTTTGGGTACTTGTATCTGACCGTGGCTTGGAACAATAACTTGTCGCGGATTAGTTCATCACATCTTGTCCTTGTTTGGTTGTAGGTGTGGCTTACTACTTCGATGAGAAGGTATTGAACCTTGTTGGGTCCGGATACCATATTGGATTCATAGCATGGAAAGATACGTCACCGTGAATTAGTTTACCATCTCCTGTCCTTGTTTGGTTGGGGGATGGTAAGCTTATTCAATAGGTGTGTATTGGACCATGTTATAATTCAATTGACTTATTTATTTGAGCAATATTTATTCAGTTTATATGGCATGATATTATGTGTCTTGTTACGTCCCTCTGAGGACCTGGTTTTCTCGTTAGGTGTGTGCTCTTGTCTTTTGCAGGTATTCTAGCTCTAGCCGTGATCCTCTTTATTTTTTCGAGGATGATTGCACTTGGATCGTCTTCGCTTCGCTCGCCAAACTTATTTTATTTTTTATGTATTTTTTCCTTATTTGTTGGTAGTGGATTTGTCTCCGCCCAACATATTGTATCAAGACAATTCATTATCATTATAAGATATCTTTTATTTATTTATTTTGTGTGGATGAGATTAGTCATGGTTCTACTGCATTTTACAGCTTATGTATCCATACGAGGCCTATGTACTTCGTATGAATACAGCTGGCATGTCTACGTTCCTAGTTCTATGTATTTTAGGACTGGGGCGTTACAGTGACAAACTAGTCTGCGATAAGTTATTGTTCCAAGCCACGATCAAATACAAGCACCCAAACCAAAGGTACCTAGACCCAACGGATAAGAGTCACCTAACCACTCTAGGTGGAAATGCATTTTGAGAATAGTACATGGTCGCATAACCTCCAAGTCAAGTCAAGATAAAACAATACGATACAATACTCAGTAGCGAGTCTAAACACTATATACCATTCCTCAGTATCGAGCGAGTCTATAGTATATAGTCTACCTATTGTTCCTCAGTGCCGAGAGAGTCTACGATAGATAGGGAGGAGGTCAACGTCCACTTGTATTCTCCCCGTCCAATGCTCTAACTCTAATAACTACTAGTCTTCTATCATGTAATCCTAATAGTAGTTATAGCCTAACGAACGTCCCCACGTATCGATGGCCAGCCGACCACGCAAGTACGAGACCTATATGCGACTCGTGACTCATGGCAAACCTGTGTCAAGGCCAATGAATGCAGGTAGTCTCTCTAATCTAGGTTTAATTGGCATAGTGCAAGCAATAGGGAATATAAATAAGTAGTAGAATTGTATAAAAATAAGACTATTTAGCACAGTTTATCTTGTAGTAAATAAATAAGAAATAAACGCATGCATGCAATATATGAGCTCAAGTACATAGACAGTAGATGGCAAGGTATCTTGCCTGAGGGTGGTGCGAGAGGTAGCAAAATCCAACAGTCAGAATTATCATCAATGAAGTAAAAATCCACAAACGTCCTCAGATGCTGAAATAAACACCATGAACTTTTCTAGAATGAGAAAAATAGCTAGGATAGACTACCCATAAGTCCAATTCTGGACACAGGGACATATCATAATTTTGGGTTAAAATGATGTCCGTCGTTGGACCTGTTTTGTACCAAAAAGCGTGCCAGTACCTATGGTCTCTGAAGTCGTCAAACTATATGCCTACAGGTCCAGTTTGATGAGATAAACCCAACCGTATGTCCAAAGTTGGATTTCGGTGGGTCGTGCACAATTTCGTCCGTTGGATCAGGTCGCGGGTTCGCCATAAAGACGTTCCGGTCGACCTTCTCAGAATCGGACCAAACTTGGCATACAGGACCAAAAATAAATTTGGTCCTGTTAGAACAAGTTTCGTCTCGATACGACAAACGTGCACAAAGTTATGGCTTAATTTGCAAATAGTCGATATGGGGGTATCTTGACAGATACGTACTATTTTCGTCGCGTATGCACAACAAAATCGAGTTTCGTCAGTTCCCACACGTCGACAACATCCATATGCGCCTTTTGATGCTTATGGGTTGCGACCATGTCATCCGGTTTGATGGAACGCACGGCATATGTCACGCCCCAGAACCAGAATACTGGAGAGCGGGGGCGAACATAGCCAGCTATGTATATTGAAATAGAATACATCTCAACTATACGGTCACGGCTGTCTAGATATGAGGGTTTACTACAAGCCAACGGTCTCTTGAGGTCGAGCCTACTGTCTCAATCTCAAGCAAGTAATATAGTTACAAGATGTTTGACCATCAAATATACAATAAAAGGCGTCCCAGATATTACATATCAGTGTTGACACAAAGTCACAGTCAACCAAATATTGACTACATTGACTAAATAATATCTGTATAAATTCAATACGACACACGACGTCTGCTTTCAGTTCGGGACAAACGACAGCTCAGTTTCCGACTCTCAGTATATTTTCGAGTCTGTACTTTTTCATTTCATTGAGTCTAGAAGTATGTACTCTGAGTTATGCTGAGCTCTTGGAACTTAGTCTACAAGCCTACCCAAAATCCCAAGCTCCACCAAAACAAAATTGCCCACAAGTCCCACTTAGAATCACTCTGTGCTCTGGAGACAGAGTTCGGGCCGAACTCTGCCTCCACACAGAGTTCGGGCCGAACTCTGTCCCCTAGAAATCAGGAACCCTAATTTTAGGGTTAGCTGGTTGCTAGCTGTCCAACGGCCAAATTTTTTGAATTCTCCTACCCGAATTCTGGCCGAATTCTGCCTCAAAAATCAGTATAAATAGGGCATGAATTCTCTCATTTTGAATCACTCAATCTTCTCTTCTCTTCTCTCCTACAAGCTCTATAAGCCATACCCTTCCCATCTACTAGCCACAAGCATCCTAAGTCTCGAGTGCTCAGCATCTCTCAGTTAGGATTCTTGTGCAAGAGTGAAGAAATCGCTTGGACAATTCCAAGCAATCGCTACTGCGATTCTCTGTAAGAAGTTGACGTGCTCTTCTGAAGTAAAGGCACGGGTTGTAAGCTACTATTTCACAAATAGTGGATTTAATCCTGAGCTAGAGTTCTCAGGCCTGGACTAGTCCTCCACGAGGGAAACCAGGTTAAAATTGCTGTGTTTGCGTATGCTCTCTTGTCTTTCATTTACATTCCGCATTTTACTCTGATTATTCATTGTTCGTGAAAGAGTAATTTTTTAATTGGTCATTATATATATATACTCTATTCACCCCCCCTCTAGAGTTGCCAAACTGTTCTTGAATTGGTATCAGAGCTCTGTTCTCTTTACAAGGACTAACATCCTAAGAGCTGATCCATGGCAACCACACAATCCTTGATTTCCAATCATGGTGAAGGTCAGTCCACTCATAGGCCTCCCCTATTTGATGGGACTAACTACACATATTGGAAAACAAGGATGAGCTTCTATCTTAAGTCTCTAGACTTTGACCTGTGGACTGTCGTCACTGACGGTTACAAAAAGCCCGCCAGGATAGTTGTCGATGGTGACCTCATTGAGAAACCACACGACAAATATTTTGTCGAGGAGAAGAAACAGGCAAGTCTAGATGCTAGGGCTATTAATGCTTTATTCTGTGCTATAGACAGGAACGAGTTTAACAGGGTCTCTACATGCACCACTGCTCATGAAGTATGGAGACTTCTGGAAGTGACGCATGAAGGAACCACTCAAGTCAAGGAATCTAAGATAAGCCGTCTCACTCAAGAGTACGAAGCCTTCAAGATGAAGCCAAATGAGACGATCACTCAAATGTTTACAAGATTTCTCGACATCATCAACCCGTTATCCTCGCTTGGTAAGCAGTACTCAAACCATGAGAAGATCCGCAAGCTACTCAGAGGGCTACCAAAGATTTGGAACCCTAAGGTGACAGCCATCATAGAAGGAAATGATCTCACAAGTATGTCTATGGAGACTTTGATGGGCAAGCTCATGACTCACGAGCTTGACCTCAAGGACTTCGAAGAGCCTGCTCCGAAGACCAGGGAGATCGCACTCAAAGTTCATCGACGAAAGATTGATCACGATGAGACTGAAGACGATATCTCAGATGATGAAGACCAAGCTCTCATGGTACGTAACTTCAAGAAATTCCTTCGCTTCAATCAAAGAAAGAAGGAACCACAAGAAGACGATGAAGAAGAACCAATCTGCTATGGTTGCAAAAAGACTGGACACGTCAGAAGAGACTGTCCGCTCTTAAAGAAAAGCAACCGGTATGAAAAGCCCTACAAGAAGAACTCATCAAAAAGGTATGCCAACACAAGCATTTGGCATGAAAGCGAAGCAAGTGACTCCGAGGAAGAAAAGAACTCTCATCAAGACAAAGCAAATGTGTGCCTCATGGCAAATTCCACCAAGGTATCAAACGAAACTTTAGATGACTTCTCTTTTGATGAACTTGGCGATGCTTTCACCGATTTACTTGATGATCACAAAAAGGTTATCGGTAAATACAAGCATGCCAAGGACAAAATCAAAAGTCTAGAAGATGAGATACAAAGAATTTCTTTACTTCTTGATAATGTTAGAAACACATCACCCACAAATGACACTGATGAAGTATCCAAGCTTAAATTAAGCTTACATGATGCTGAAGCACGTATTGAGCAACAAACTCAAGAAATCACTACTCTCAACACGTTGCTTGCTGAAGAAAAGAGTAGACACAAGATTTCCATGACTAAGATTTATGGCTTAAATATCAAGATTGATGAACTGCAAGCTATGTCTAAAAGATTAGAAACCAAATTGGGTAAACAGGTTGTTCAACCTCAAACCCAATCACATGGGCACAACACCACTCATACTAGTCAACCACGTCATTCTCATGCAGCACATAACCATGCATTTATATACACAAACTTTCACAAACCACGTGCACGTAAGAACAATTCTCACTTAGTACACAAGCATCATGCACAAAGACACAATCAACATCACTCCACACATAAAAATCATCATGCCATGCCATATAGACGAGATCAACATGTCATGCCATCTAGACAATATCAGCATGTCACACATCATAGACAATACCATCATTCTATGCCTCATAAACACCATCACCATGCCACTTATTCCATGCATAATCATCTTCACCATGCTAACTCTTCACATCATGTCCATCCTCATCCTGCTGCTTATAGATATTATTCTCATGCTCCTAGTATAAATAAGAATGCTATCTGTACTTATTGTGGATTACATGGACACATCTCACCACAGTGCAGAGTTAGAAGACTTGTAGATAAAAGGATATATGCTTGGTTCCCAAAGACTAACTTTTCAGGATCCTCAAGAACTCGGGTACCAAAGGTCACATCTACTCTTGATGTAGGTGGACCTTCCCTCCTCAACTGAAAGTAAGTGGATTCTCGATAGTGGATGCTCGTGACATATGACGGGAGACGCAAATCTTTTTGCATCACTATCGATGAAAAGAGAAGGATACGTATCCTTCGGTAACAATCTCAAAGGGCACATAATAGGTAACGGTATCATTGGTCATCCTCCTTCTCCTGTTATAAAGGATGTCTGCCTAGTGACCGAGTTAAAGCATAACCTGCTCAGCATTAGCCATCTTGCTGATCATGGATATGATATTAACTTTGGACAAAACTGTTGCTATATCTATGATAGGTCAACAGGAGACATTGCTTTTGAAGGGAAAAGAGAGGACAATATCTATATTTTCTATCTCTCTATAAATACTAACCATACAGGTAGATGTTTATATGCCCACAAAGACGAACGACTACTTTGGCACCAGCGTCTCGGTCATGCCAACATGGATGCTATATCCAGGCTTTCTACCAAGAAGCTAGTGAGAGGATTGCCTGACATCACATTCAAAAAGGTCACGGTATGTGCCGAATGTGAACTAAACAAGGCAACTAAATCCTCATTTCATTCCATCAACTCTGTAAGTACTACTAGACCCTTGCAATTACTTCATATGGATTTATTTGGTCCTAGTAGAATAGGTAGCCTTGGTGGCAAACTTTATGCTTTTGTTATTGTTGATGATTTTTCGAGATTTACTTGGGTTTTCTTTCTCGCTAATAAGAGCGACGCTATCTCTGTTTTCAAAGTTTTTGTAAATAAAGTTCAAAACGAAAAAGGCTACATGATTACTCGAATCCGAAGTGATCATGGAGGCGAATTCGTAAATTCAGATTTTGAAAGTTTTTGTAATGCAAATGGTTTTAATCATGAATTTTCTTGTCCTAGAACTCCTCAACAAAATGGTGTTGTGGAGCGGAAGAATAGGACTCTTGGCGATATGGCTAGAGTCATGTTGAATAAATTTTCTCTTCCGAAATATTTTTGGGCAGAGGCTGTAAGTACAGCATGCCACATTTTGAATAGGGTGCTTATTCGTCCCATTTCGAAGAAAATACCCTATGAGCTTTGGTTTGGGAGAACCCCAAATGTTTCTTATTTTAGAGTTTTTGGCTGCAGATGTTTTATCCTTAACACCAAAGACAACTTAGGCAAATTTGATGCCAAAGCTGACGATGGTATCTTTCTTGGTTATGCCGCCAAGAGTAAGGGATATAGAGTTTTCAATAAACGCTCACTTATTGTGGAAGAGTCAACAAATGTGACTTTTGATGAAGACAACAGTACAGCAAATACTCTTAATAATGACATTGAGCCATCAACTTCTACTCCAATGAATACTTCAACCGAAACTAATTCTCTGGAGGGTTTGCCTAAGAAATTCTCTTTCAAACCTTCTCATCCAGAAAATTTAGTCATAGGTGAAGTTTCACGTGGAGTTACTACTAGATCATCATTAAGAGACTCTGTTGCTAGCACTGCCTTCATTTCACAAGTAGAGCCTAAAAATATTTCTGAAGCTTTTAATGATGAATTTTGGATTTCTGCTATGCAAGAAGAACTCAACCAATTCGAGAGAAGCCAAGTATGGGAACTCGTTCCTAGACCGGTTAATCACTCTATAATTGGTACTAAATGGGTTTTTAGAAACAAAGTAAATGAAGATGGTTCAGTCACACGTAACAAAGCTCGTCTAGTAGCTCAAGGATACAACCAAGAGGAAGGTATCGACTACGATGAGACGTATGCTCCTGTTGCTAGACTAGAATCCATTTGGATGCTTTGTGCTTTTGCTAATTTTCAAAACTTTAAATTATTTCAAATGGATGTTAAAAGTGCTTTCTTGAATGGCTTTATTAAGGAGGAAGTTTATGTCAAACAACCCCCTGGCTTTGAAAATCACAAATTTCCCGACCACGTGTTCAAGCTAAAGAAAGCGCTTTATGGCCTTAAACAAGCCCCCAGAGCTTGGTATGAAAGGCTAAGCAGCTTCTTGCTTGAGAAAGGTTTTTCTAAAGGGAAAATTGACACTACACTGTTTATCAAATCTTTCAAAGACACCATTTTATTAATTCAGATTTATGTTGATGATATTATTTTTGGATCTACTGATGAAACTCTTTGTCAAGAATTTGCCAAGTGTATGCAGACGGAATTTGAGATGAGCATGATGGGAGAGCTCAACTACTTTCTTGGTCTGCAAGTAAAACAACTGGCTAATGGAACTTTCATCTGCCAATCAAAGTACACCAAGGACATGCTGAAAAAGTTTGATCTTGACAACATCAAACCAATCAGCACGCCAATGGCCACTTCAACCAAACTCGAACCAGATGAAAGCGGCAAACCTGTTGATCAACGTAAGTATCGAGGTATGATAGGCAGCTTACTTTATTTAACTGCTAGTCGTCCCGATATCATGTTCAGTGTTTGCCTATGTGCTAGATATCAAGCTAATCCTAAGGAATCACACATGACCGCAGTTAAGCGTATCTTTAGATACCTTAAGGGTACGGTTACAGTAGGCCTATGGTATCCCAAGTCAACATCATTTGATCTTATTGGTTACTCTGATGCTGACTTCGCTGGATGCAAGGTCGACCGTAAAAGTACGAGCGGCACGTGTCATTTATTAGAAAAAGCTTTAGTCTCCTGGTTTAGCAAGAAACAGAACTCTGTTGCACTATCCACAACAGAAGCTGAATACATAGCAGCTGGGCGTTGTTGTGCACAAATTCTGTGGATGAAGCAAACCCTGGAAGACTATAAGTTATCTTTCATGCATATTCCTATATTCTGTGACAATACTAGTGCCATCAATTTGACTAAGAACCCTGTATGCCACTCACGCACTAAACACATTGAGATCAGACACCACTTTTTGCGTGATCATCAGCAAAATGACACGATTAACTTAGAATTTATTGACACTGATCATCAGCTGGCAGATTTCTTTACTAAGCCACTATCCGAAGAGCGTTTCAATTTTCTTTGTCGTGAACTTGGAATCTTAGATGAAGCATTCATAAATTGAAACTCACCTGCGTAAATATCGAGTATATTGTGATTCTTTTACGAAGAATTTGGTATGGGTACAAGCCGAAAGGGTCATTCTGACAACAAGGCGTAAAAGCCTAAGCGACACGGTGCACTAGTCCTCAGGACTACCGCTAGCTGGGATCCGGCCCCTGCAGCTAACCCATGGCAAATTTGGACTATTGAACCACAATATATATCCTTATTTATTATATGGCTCGTTTCGATTTAATATTGCCTAATTGATATTTTCTAAAAAGTTCATTCTGTTTTCTGTGTACCTCTCCTTCTCTATCTATTCTATTCTCTTTGGTGTCCTCAACTTTCTTTTGTTTAACTCTTAAATCTTTTTCTTTGTTATCATTTCTTGTTATTCTTCAACTTTTGTTTTCATTTTAGCCTTTGTTCTGTTCTGGACCAATGATCCAGAACTCGGGCCGAACTCTGCTCCTATCCGAGTTCGGGCCGAGTTCGGTCCCTTGGTTCCAGGGTCGGGATCTGGCTCTGCCGTTGGATCTATTCTAATCCAATGGTCAATATTTCACCCGACCAAAGACAAAACCCTACTTTATGTCGGGATTCTTTCTCTCCCCTTCACTATTACCACCTTTTCTCACCTATACACACTCTTTCCTTGAAACCCTAACCCTAGTTTTTGATCTAGAGTGCCTCATTGCTTCTCAAATCAAGAAAAAGGTGTCTCCTCTCCATTCTCCTCCATTGTTCTTTACCTGTTTGAGGTACCATTTTTTTTTTATCTTTTAATGGCTCCTTGCTTGTTCAATCGCGGGAAGAGGACTCGAGTTGAGAGTATTTCCTCTTCGGATTCTCCTCCATCAATTGAACAAATCATTGAACAACTTCAACCACCTCACCCTTTGTTCAATCCACCTCGTCCTCAACATCCTTCCACTTATGACAATAGACTTTTTGTCTCACTTGATGCATCAAACAACTGGTTTAGTGACTTTCGAAATCGTCAGGTATTCACAGGACATCCTATCAATTTTTCCATATTCTCTCAATATGATTCTTTATTCCATGACCTCTATTTTGATGAACTAGTCACTACATCTTCTGCTATTTATCGTCATGCCGTTCAAATGTTCTACTGCAACTTAACCTTTGATGACCTTCGTATTTATTCACGAGTTGCTGGTATCGATATCTCGTTTGATGACTTTGAACTAGCCGAATATCTTGATCTTCTTGAGCCAAGTTCTTGGGAAAGGCTTGTTGATGCTCGCTCGTTCCGTTTTCCCAACGGACTTTCACTTGAAAGCTTCAAGGACGATTTGTGCACTCCATACACACGTCCTCGAAAGCTCATGACGAAATATCTCAACCCATATTTTTCTGATCTTCATTGGATCATCTCTAATACCATTCTACCCAAGATCGGTTCCCCTGATGAAATCACTTATCTTGACATTTCTGCTCTTTATCATCTTCACTTTGGAATTCTTTTCAATCTTCTATGTACTATGATGGACTGGATGATTCGCTGTAGGAGGAAACCACGAGCTTTGGTTTATCCTCTGTATCTTCCTATGATCTTTCGTGCTTTTCGTATACCACTTGATGCTTGTCCGTTCCTGCCGGCACCTACCTTTCTATCTAAGGTACGACGCCTTCAGCCTGTTGCTACTACTGAGTTGTCTGCTGATGAGGAGCCTGACGCCCCTCCGCTCGGTCAGACTGCACCTCCTGCCAACCTGGATTCGCTTCAGACTATGCTTCGCGATCGTTTTGCTATTGAGGATGATCGCTGGACGCAGCAGGATTACCGTACCACTCTGCAGATTAGTGCCCTTGGGAACTCTCTGCATGATATGCGGTATTCGCTTGCTCGTCATCCTGATTTGCATGTGCCTATTGAGCGGGATCCACATCGCTCGGGTCATCGTTTAGACGATCCGTGGGTCATGCAGTATATGGATCCAGATGATACTTTTGTGGATCTTCAGATGTTCCAGGATCTTTTCGTTGGCTCTTTCCCTGGTCCTTCAGATGTTCCAGGACCTTCTGGTGCTCCGTGATGGAGACTGGCTTGTTATGCTGCTGCCACTGCTGATGGTCTTAGTTGCTTTATGTTTTTAGTTATTTAGTTATGGATTTATGTACTGGATTTTTATCTTAGAACCCTGATGATGTGTTTGACATTCTGGTTGGTGGATATCATTTTATGCTATTTCTCGTAGTTTCTTTTATGCCAATGCACTCTCTTGTCTAGTATTATACTATTTTTTTCTCTTGGTGTGGTTGCATTACTATTCATTGCTTATTTATATTGCTAACTGCCAAAAGGGGGAGAAACATATGTATATTTTTGTGCTGGCTTGTTTTGGGAAACTTTTACAGGTTCTATGCAGGTTCTATGCATTCATCTGTGTATATCTGTGCTCGTTCTGGGAATATGTTATCTATCAGGTTACAGGGTATATGCACTGTTTACGGGGGAGAGCTACTACTTCTAGCTCGGAACCGTTCACTGATTATGGGGGAGCTATGTTGTAATCAACTGTGTCAAGGTATGAATATTGAAATATACATATATTATTTTGTCAATTATCAATATGGGGGAGATTGTTGACACAAAGTCACAGTCAACAAAATATTGACTACATTGACTAAATAATATCTGTATAAATTCAATACGACACACGACGTCTGCTTTCAGTTCGGGACAAACGACAGCTCAGTTTCCGACTCTCAGTATATTTTCGAGTATGTACTTTTTCATTTCATTGAGTCTAGAAGTATGTACTCTGAGTTATGCTGAGCTCTTGGAACTTAGTCTACAAGCCTACCCAAAATTCCAAGCTCCACCAAAACAAAATTGCCCACAAGTCCCACTTAGAATCACTCTGTGCTCTGGAGACAGAGTTCGGGCCGAACTCTGCCTCCACACAGAGTTCGGGCCGAACTCTGTCCCCTAGAAATCAGGAACCCTAATTTTAGGGTTAGCTGGTTGCTAGCTGTCCAACGGCCAAATTTTTTGAATTCTCCTACCCGAATTCTGGCCGAATTCTGCCTCAAAAATCAGTATAAATAGGGCATGAATTCTCTCATTTTGAATCACTCAATCTTCTCTTCTCTTCTCTCCTACAAGCTCTATAAGCCATACCCTTCCCATCTACTAGCCACAAGCATCCTAAGTCTCGAGTGCTCAGCATCTCTCAGTTAGGATTCTTGTGCAAGAGTGAAGAAATCGCTTGGACAATTCCAAGCAATCGCCACTGCGATTCTCTGTAAGAAGTTGACGTGCTCTTCTGAAGTAAAGGCACGGGTTGTAAGCTACTATTTCACAAATAGTGGATTTAATCCTGAGCTAGAGTTCTCAGGCCTGGACTAGTCCTCCACGAGGGAAACCAGGTTAAAATTGCTGTGTTTGCGTATGCTCTCTTGTCTTTCATTTACATTCCGCATTTTACTCTGATTATTCATTGTTCGTGAAAGAGTAATTTTTTAATTGGTCATTATATATATATACTCTATTCACCCCCCCTCTAGAGTTGCCAAACCGTTCTTCAATCAGCTGATCATGAAGCTAGTCGTAAAAAATGCTAGGACAAGCAAAAGTTAAGTCATACATGATCAACCCTAGGATTTGTTAATCATGTTTACATCCCGTAGGCAGACAGTAAGTAAATGTGAATCGAGCTAACAGGTGCTCGTCGGCTAAACGCCTCAAAAGAATAATTTTACAATAGAGTGAGCGAAACAAAATGGAAAACCCACTCGTAGCCCGGGTTCCTTCTAGTCGCCACCATCGGGCTGGAGGTTCGGTAGATCCTCGGGTGCTGCTCCGAAATCTGGCCACACAAAACCAGCTGGGTCAAACCCCAGAAAGAGCAAGTGCCACAAAGGAGGCCACGAAATAAGAACAAAACCAGCATATCAGAACATAAAAAATTGGAAGAAAAGTACAAGTAAATAAAGTACAGTAGGACAATAAACGACTAGGAACATGAGACTACTCCGGAAGCCAGATTACAACCCGTAAACCAAACAAGGACCGGGGTTGTAACCCTTCGCCTGAATAGCACGTGTCCCTATCCATTTATTGTTAAAGATAAGTAAAACAATCATGTTCAGAAGGACCAGGTACTGGGACTAAACAAGACCTAGACAGGGCTAGACAACATCCATTCACAAGCGGCCATGCAATTACTACGGCTTACTACTTTAACTAACTAGGGTTATCACAAGCCTAATCACTAACAAGATGCAAGTGAGAATTTTCCAGTCCCAAGCCCTGCAGACCATCCAGTTATCCTTTTGCGGGTTGAGAGTATGGTTGGGTACATCGCCCAGGAGACGATATACCCTTAGGTGACTTAGAGGGTGCAACACATGACAGTATGCTGGAAATGCGCTCTAATCGTCGGCAAGCTACAAGTCCAATTAAAGCGCCTAGATAACGAGATTGCCTGTGACTGGAAATTCTCTATGAACTATAGTTTGATCTAATCATTAGCCTAATCCAGATTCAGTGTAAATCCCTGACCATGGGAACCAGGAAGTCACGTCCTAGACATGATGCAAGACAAGACGGGTGGATTGTACAAGCAAGCAAGCAGAAACACCCACGGTGTCAAGTTGATTATACGAGTAAAGTTAGCCGTCGCAACATCATCAAGATAAATCATCTCACGGTACTTGTCAGGAGTGCGCCACGACGGGCCACTATCATGTCAGGTTGGTCATGTCAGGAGTGCACCACTACGGGTCACTATCGTGTTATGCTAGTTCCTTGTCATACCATGCCATGTACAATAGTCATTCCAAACATATTAAGTAAAATGAAGTTCATGACAAAAGGGTCATTAGGGTCGGGTTGCGCAGGAGTCAAGTACGCCAGGGGCCAACTGCGCAGGAGTGAGCTGCACAAAAGTCGGCTTGCGCTGAGCTGGTTGGCGCAGGGGTCAGATTGCGCATGAGTGAAGTGTGCGGGAGGGATGGCGCATGGGTCAGATTGCGCGGGGAGCCAACTGCGCAGGGGTGAGCTACGCAGGGGTATAGGTGGCGTATGAGCAGACTGCGCATGAGCAGGCTGCGCATGAGCAGACTGCGCATGAGCAGACTGCACATGGATGGATGGCGCATGGGGCTGAGCGCAGTTCGCCAAGGGGCAAGCAGCGCGGTCGGCGCTACGCTAAAGAGCGCAGGCCGAGAGGAGGATGCGTAGTCCAGCACTGCGCTAAAGAGTGCAGGCTGTAGTCTGCTACTCCAGGCCGAGAGGAACTCATCAAGAACACCAAAGTTCGAATCTTCATATCTTGGTCAAATCAAAGCCAAATCTAGAATTTCAAAGTTTTAACTTGAGTAAAATTGAGTTCTCTTCCACATGGATGCATCAAAACCCACAAGAATCCAACCAAAATAGATCAAAACCATCTATATCCGAAAATAGTTAAAACCTAGATCTAGAACAATGGAGACTCCAAATCACAAAATGTCAAGCACTAATGTTGATCACCATGGCCTAATCTAGCTAATGAATAAATAAAATATGGTTCTCATGTGGTGGCAAGGTGCACTTGCCTATGGGTGATGGTGTTGTGTAGAGGAAGAAGAAGAAGATTTAATGGAAAAAAGTAATAAAGAGAGAGAGTGTTAGGTAGGGATTTTAATGGTGGAGGATAAGTTGAGTGTAGGGTGGAGGTTAGCTAAGGTGATCCAATGCAAAATAAACCAAACCAAACCAACCTTCTCTACAACATAAAACCAAGCCAGGTAAAACCCAATTACGAGAAATCTAAAATCTGCAAGTCAAGTAAATTACAAGTACAGGCCAAAATCCGAGAAAATAAAATACAGGTCCGAAATACGTATACGCCTGATAAAATACGTATTCCGAATATGGGTGTTACAACTCTACCCACCTTAAAAGAATTTCGTCCTCGGAATTTAATCAAGGAGCTAGAGAGACAAGGACAAGTTATACTATTCACATGCAAGCTATACTAAGCAGTCAATCAAACAATCATGTATGCAAGCAAGGACGGAAGGCATAAGGCATAAGGCATAAGAAAGACATTATACCTTATGAGTCAAACAGGTAGGGATATCGCGATCGGATGTCGTCCTTACGCTCCCACGTTGACTCACCTAGAGAGTGATGACCCCAAGCAACCCGGACTAAACTAATAGTCTTGTTCTTGAGTATCTTCTCTCTCCGGTCCAATATAGACACGGGCCTCTCCTCATACGAAAGGTTGGTACCAACAACTAATTCCGAATGGTCTAGGATATGGCTCGGGTCCGGGATGTACCGTCGTAATTGGGACACATGGAATACGTCATGCACCTCACTTAACGACGGCGGAAGACCAAGACGATAGGATACATCTCCTACTCGCTCCAGGATATCGAACGGCCCTATATACCTAGGACTAAGCTTTCCCCGTATGCCAAAATGAATGACGCCGCGGTTAGACGAGATCCTAAGGAACACATGGTCGCTGATAGCAAACTCTAGGGGTCGCCGATGAGCATCGGTCCAATGTCGCTGGCGGTCTTGGGAAACTCGAAGATGATCCCAGACTCTTCTGACTACTTCAACTGTCTGGGCAATCATTTCTGGACCGTGCATCTGCCTCTCTCCAACATCATCCCACGCTAGCGGGGATCTGCACTTCCTTCCGTACAGAGCCTCGAATGGTGCC
This sequence comes from Iris pallida, assembly GCA_029216955.1. NCBI lineage: Eukaryota > Viridiplantae > Streptophyta > Magnoliopsida > Asparagales > Iridaceae > Iris > Iris pallida. The sequence continues at coordinate 16,084,250 of JANAVB010021600.1, read as the reverse complement.
ATCTGGATGCTGGCCTGGAAGCTATTATTGTACGAGAATTCTACGAGATACAGATGATCCTCCTACGAACCACCGAAGTCAAGTGTGCAAGACCTCAACATGTCTTCAAGAATCTGGATTGTGCGCTCTGACTGGCCATCTGTCTGCGGATGATATGCTGAACTGAACTAGCGACGAGTCCCCAAACTCTTTTGCAAGCTACGCCAAAAGTGTGACGTAAACCTCGAATCTCGGTCCGAGGTGATACTGACGGACACACCGTGAAGCCTGACAATCTGTCTAAGTACTTCTCTGCCAACTGAGTCATTGACTGCCCAACTCTGAATGAGAGAAAATAAGCCACCTTCGTGAGCCTGTCAACTATAACCCAAATAGCATCTCGACCAGCTGGGATCTAGGCAATCCAGTCACAAAATCCATGGTCACATGCTCCCACTTCCATTCTGGAATCGACAAGGGCTGAAGAAGTCCAGCGGGCCTCTGATGTTCAGCTTTAACCTGCTGACAAACTAAACACCGAGAGACAAACCGGGCTATCTCCCTCTTCATGCCATTCCACCAGAAGTGCTGACGGATATCACGGTACATCTTCGTGCCACCGGGATGAATAAAATACTGCGAACTGTGAGCTTCTGCCATGACTTCCTGTCTGATATCTCCACTGGGTACACAAAGACGAAAGCCGTGTCGAAGTGTACCATCTTCATGAATGCACAACTCTGGCCTTCTTCCTGCCTCATACTCTGCTCTGAGCCGCTGAAGCTTAGAATCTGCAAACTGCGCCACTCGGATCCTCTCAACTATGCTGGACTGAACCTGTAGACTGGCTATCAATGCCACATTGGAAGGAAGAACCACTTCAATTCCCATCTTCTGAAAATCTGCCAATAACTCTGGCTGTGCCATTAGGAAATAAACTCCAGCTCTCCGGCTCAACGCATCTGCTACAACGTTGGCCTTTCCTGGATGATACTATAAATCCACATCGTAGTCCACCAGTAGCTCGAGCCATCTTCTCTGCCGCATATTAAGGTCCTTCTGGGTGAAAACATACTTCAGGCTCTTGTGATCAGTAAATATCTCCACTCTATCTTCGTACAAGTAGTACCTCCACAACTTAAGTGCAAACACTACTGCTGCTAGCTCCAAGTCGTGGGTGGGGTAACTCTTCTCATTGTCACGAAGTTGGCATGATGCATAAGATATTACCTTCCCATGCTGCATCAAGACACATCCCAATCCTCTGCCTGAAGCATCGCAATAAACTGTGAATCCTCCAGTCCCATCTGAAAGTGTGAGAATGGGAGCCGTTATCAAACCTCGCTTCAACTTGTCAAATAATTCCTGACACTCCACTGTCCAAGCGAACTGCACATCCTTGCGGGTCAACTGGGTCATCGGCGCTGAAATCCTTACAAAATCTAAAACGAATCGTCGGTAGTAGCCGGCCAATCCAAGGAAGCTGCGAACTTCTGCCACTGAGCTGGGTACTGGCCATGACTCGATAGCCACAATCTTCTGGGGATTTACTTCCACTCCTCCTCGGGTAATGATGTGACCCAAGTACGAAATACGATCGAGCCAGAACTCGTATTTACTGAACTTGGCATACAAGTGATGCTCTCTAAGCGTCTGAAGGACGATTCTGAAATGCTGCTCGTGCTCTGCTTCGCTCTTGCTATAGACCAAGATATCATCTAGGAATATGATCACGAACTGATCCAAGTAAGGCATGAAAATGCGATTCATGAGGTCCATGAATACGGCCGGCGCATTGGTCGTTCCAAAGGGCATAACAAGGAACTCCCAATGTCCATACCTCGATCTAAACGCTGTCTTCGGGATGTCCTGCTCTCTGGCTCTGATCTGGTGGTATCCTGATCGCAAGTCTATCTTCGAGAATACTGAAGCCCCTTTGAGTTGATCAAACAAGTCATCTATCCTCGGGAGAGGGTATCTGTTCTTGATTGTCACTGAGTTCAAGGTACGATAATCTATACATAGCCTGGACGTACCATCCTTCTTTTTTACAAGAAACATCGGGGCTCCCCAAGGCGATCCACTTGCACGAATGAATCCCTTGGTCCTGAGTTCTTCAATCATCTTGTACAAAATCTCTAACTCTGAAGGTGCCATTCTGTAGACTCGCTCTAATACTGGTGCTGTTCCGGGGATTAAGTCTATAGTGAACTCAATCTTCCGCTCTGGCAGCATCCCTAGAAGTTCTTCTGGGAAGACATCTGGGAACTCTTCAACTATCCTGGGTAACTGCTCTGCTGCTACTGTCATCCGCAACACTGGGGAAGATGGCTCCACTGCTCTTCTGGAAAATGAGAACTCTGGCTTGCCTGGAATGCTGAAAACAACTCTGCCTACATGGCAGTCTATCCTAGCATACTGGTTCCTCAACCAATCCATGCCTAAGACTACATCATAGTCTGCCATAGAAAATTTTATGAATCTAGCGGGGAACTCTCTACCCCTAACTACGATCCGACACGAGGAAAACACTCGATCTACTCCCACAAGACCATTACAGTAAGTATACTGAGTCTTACTGATAATAAATCTGGCTCCAATCCTATTTGTGTCGCGAATCGTGCAGACATGAATGAATGCGATGCACCAGAATCAAATAATACCAATGCTGGAGAGGAGTTGACGAGAATAGTAGCTGCCACTACCTCACCTGGTGCACCTTCTTCTTCCATAGCCATCATCATGGCCTGACCTCTAGCTGCGGGTCTCCTCTGCTGGAAACCTCTCTGCCTGCTCTGTACTTGGGCTTGGTTATACTGCTACTGGTTCTGCTGATAAAATGCCTGGGCCTGAGGCAATAAGGGCCTCGGGTACTTCTGATGCTACACAGGTACTGGTCCCCTAACCGATGGACTGGTTAGGTTGGAAGAGGATGAACTACCGCTATTCGGGCAAGCTCCTATCTTGTGATATGCCGCTCCACAAGCTAGGCACAATCCTTGCGCCCTACGACAATCTGCCACTACATGGCCTGGCTTCCCACAATGAGAACATCCCATCGCGGAAGTCTGCTTCTGCTGCTGCAGGTACGTCGGGGTCAAATGCTGAACCGACGTCAATGAGGCCGCCCGCCTCGGAGTTCCAATAGTCAAACTCCTAGCTGCCGGGGCTGGAGCTGATGATTGGTGCATCTGACTGTGGGACCGCTTCCTACCTCCGGTCCTATCCACTATCCTCTGGGAGGTGTACTCATGCCTCCTAGCCGCTCTCAATAGTGCATCGAACGTCTGGTGCTCGAACTGCTCAACTGCCAACAAAATCTCCAAATATAGTCCTTGTTGGAACCGCTGGGCCCTATCAAACTCGGTTGCCACCAAGGTGGGGGCAAACCTACTGAGTCTAGAAAACTCAGATGCATAACTGTCAATTGTTCTGCCTCCTTGCTTCAAGTTGGTAAATCTCGTCTGTAGGTCGTACCGAGCCACAGCATAAAAATACTTCATCTGGAATCTCTCTCTAAACACTGCCCAAGCAATGGGTGCCACTAATCCCATGGCTTGCGTGGCCCACCAACTGCAAGCTAAGTCCAGCAACTGTAGCCGTACCATGGCCACCTTTTCATTCTCGGGTGTTCTAGCTGCTTCCAGAATCACCTCGGTATCCTGAAGCCAAGCGTCCGCGACAATCGCATCTTCACTGCCGTCGAAGAAGGGAGGGTTCAGGCGCTTGAAGCCGTTGGCCGCGCTGTTCCCTGGATGACCGCCTCTGGTCAAAGCATATGCCACTACCTGGTGCAAGGCGTCTCCTCGACGATCCTGGGAAGCTATCAAGGTCCTGATAAGACCTACCAAAGTGCCATCATCCGGCTCGGCAGGCTGAACGGGATGAACTGGGGGCTCTCCTCCGGGAGGCACAACTCTGGAGGCTACTCCGGAGTGTTGGGCTTGATCTCCTGGTTGCTGGTCCACGAGAGGTGCTCTACCTTGCTGATCGACGAGGTCAGGTACAGTGCCGCTGAAGAAGATGACACAGGGAAAACAATAAGGAAGGACCAGGACAGATCAATGATACAAGCATATGATCAAGTCAAGATTCCAGAGATTCAGAGGATATGAACGGAGATCAAGAACGAGTACTGATTGAGACATCTATCGGTAAACCCTCACATTTCTTGATTGACAAGACCTGCATGGGCCACCACTTTAACTATGTCACGCCCCAGAACCAGAATACTGGAGAGTGGGGGCGAATATAGCCAGCTACGTATATTGAAATAGAATATATCTCAACTATACGGTCACGGCTGTCTAGATATGAGGGTTTACTACAAGCCAACGGTCTCTTAAGGTCGAGCCTACTGTCTCAATCTCAAGCAAGTAATATAGTTACAAGATGTTTGACCATCAAATATACAATAAAAGGCGTCCCAGATATTACATATCAGCTGATCATGAAGCTAGTCGTACAAAATGCTAGGACTAGCAAAAGTTAAGTCATACATGATCAACCCTAGGATTTGTTTATCATATTTACAGCCCGTAGGCAGACAGTAAGTAAATGTGCATCGAGCTAAAAGGTGCTCGTCGGCTAAACGCCTCAAAAGAATAATTTTATAATAGAGTAAGCGAAACAAAATAGAAAACCCACTCGTAGTCCGGGTTCCTTCTAGTCGCCACCATCGGGCTGGAGGTTCGGTAGATCCTCGGGTGCTGCTTCAAAATCTGGCCACACAAAACCAGCTGGGTCAAACCCCAGAAAGAGCAAGTGCCACAAATGAGGCCACGAAATAAGAATAAAACCAGCATATCAAAACATAAGAAATTAGAAGAAAAGTACAAGTAAATAAAGTACAGCAGGACAATAAACGACTAGGAATATGAGACTTCTCCGGAAGCCAGATTACAACCCGTAAACCAAACAAGGACCGGGGTTGTAACCCTTCGCCTGAATAGCACGTGTCCCTATCCATTTATTGTTCAAGATAAGTAAAACAATCATGTTCAGAAGGACCAGGTACTGGGACTAAACAAGACCTAGACAGGGCTAGACAACATCCATTCATAAGCGGCCAAGCAATTACTACGGCTTACTACATTAACTAACTAGGGTTATCACAAGCCTAATCACTAACAAGATGCAAGTGAGAATTTTCCAGTCCCAAGCCCTGCAGACCATCCAGTTATCCTTTCGCGGGTTGAGAGTATGGTTGGGTACATCGCCCACGAGACGATATACCCTTAGGTGACTTAGAGGATGCAACACATGATAGTGTGCTGGAAATGTGCTCTACTCGTCGGCAAGCTACAAGTCCAATTAAAGCGCCCAGATAACGAGATTGCATGTGACTGAAAATTCTCTATGAACTATAGTTTGAACTAATCATTAGCCTAATCCAGATTCAGTGTGAATCCCTGACCGTGGGAACCAGGCAGTCACATCCTAGACATGATGCAAGACAAGACAGGTGGATTGTACAAGCAAGCAAGCAGGAACACCCACGGTGTCAAGTTGATTATACGAGTCAAGTTAGCTGTCGCAACATCATCAAGATAAATCATCTCAGGGTACTTGTCAGGAGTGCGCCACGATGGGCCACAATCATGTCAGGTTGGTCATGTCAAGAGTGCACCACTACGGGTCACTGTCGTGTTATTCTAGTTCCTTGTCATACCATGCCATGTACAATAGTCATTCCAAACATATTAAGTAAAATCAAGTTCATGACAAAAGGCATAAGGATATAAATGGGCATAAAATATCTAATGAAATATCAATATACAGGACTATAGAAGAGCCAAGCTTCAGGAAAAATAAAACCAAATCTCTATGATTGGACAGATTGCGCAAGGGTCCCTGGGGTCGGGTTGCGCAGGAGTCAAGTACGCCAGGGGCCAACTGCGCAGGAGTGAGCTGCGTAAAAGTCGGTTTGCGCTGAGCTGGTTGGCGCAGGGGTTAGATTGCGCATAAGTGAAGTGCGCGGGAGGGATGGCGCATGGGTCAGATTGTACGGGGAGCCAACTGCGCAGGGGTGAGCTGTGCAGGGGTATAGGTGGCGCATGAGCAGACTGCGCATGAGCAGGCTGCGCATGAGCAGACTGCGCATGAGCAGACTGTACATGGATAGATGGCGCATGGGGCTGAGCGCAGTTCGCCAAGGGGTAAGCAGCGCGGTCGGCGCTGCGCTAAAGAGCGCAGGCCGAGAGGAGGATGCGCAGTCCAGCACTGCGCTAAAGTGCGCAGGCTGCAGTCTGCTACTCCAGGCCGAGAGGAACTCTTCAAGAACACCAAAGTTCGAATCTTCATATCTTGGTCAAATCAAAGCCAAATCTAGATTTTCAAAGTTCTAACTTGAGTAAAATTGAGTTCTCTTCCACATGGATGTATCAAAACCCACAAGAATCCAACCAAAATAGATCAAAACCATATATATCCAAAAATAGTTAAAACCTAGATCTAGAACAATGGAGACTCCAAATCATAAAATGTCAAGCACTAATGTTGATCACCATGGCCTAATCTAGCTAATGAATAAATAAAATATGGTTCTCATGTGGTGGCAAGGTGCACTTGCCTATGGGTGATGGTGTTGTGTAGAGAAAGAAGAAGAAGAATTAATGGAGGAAAGTAATGAAGAGAGAGTGTTAGGTAGGAATTTTAATGGTGGAGGATAAGTTGAGTGTAGGGTGGAGGTTAGCTAAGGTGATCCAATACAAAATAAACCAAACCAAACCAACCTTCTCCACAACATAAAACCAAGCCAGGTAAAACCCAATCACGAGAAATCCAAAATCCGCAAGTCAAGTAAATTACAAGTATAGGCCAAAATCCGAAAAAATAAAATACAGGTCCGAAATACATATACGCCTGATAAAATACGTATTCCGAATTTGGGTGTTACAGCATATCAGGGAATTCTTCTAATTTATTCAGTTTTTGAAAATAGTTTTTCTGGGATTTTTAAATCAAATAACTCTTTATACAATTGACGAAAAATAATTGTACCAGAAGTGTTTTCATCTCCTATATGTTGTAACTAAATCTATTCAAACATATTTTCGAAAATGTCGAGGAATTGGCAAAGTTTTGCCTTCCAAATAAGGGTTTGGGGCTGTCTATGCCCTGCTTTCGGTCAAGTTTTTGGCCATCTTTACATCAAATTTTTTGGTTTGATGGATAAATGATTTCAATTCCATTTACCAGGATTGAGAGGTTCAAGTAGGCCTTCTATGCGAGTTCATAGCTTCGAAAATAGTCAAGTAAAAGTCGAAAAACTAGGTCTTGAAGAGTGGTACCTGTGGTCGGTTATGACAGAGCTGTGCTCTGTTTTATTGCTACATACAGATGCGTGGTTGTGTTCCTGGCCGGCGGTGAACGGCGGCGGCCGCGTGCAGGTGGCCAAGACTGGGCGTGGGGGTGTTGGAGTTCGTCAGGAGTCAGGAATTTGGGTCGATAAGCTATATCAATGGGGAAATTAGTTGAAGACTCTCTCGACTGCTAGGTGTTTACACTCAGATTTTTTTCGGTTCTGTTTCTATATTGATTCTGTGTTGGACTACCTAGGGTTGGAGAGAATCCAGTAGGATTGGGAGTAGGGAAGAATTTGGATGGAGATTTGTTCCAAATTTGATTTGATAAAATCCCTACGAGTGCTCTGTTCCCTGGAATAAATATGAAGGCTATCGAGTTAGCCTATCTAATGTTCCTTTTGGGAACAGTAGAGGAGGGATATTACTAACTAACTAACTAACTAACTATAATTATATATATATATATATATATATATATATATATATATATATATATATATATATATATATATATATTTGAAAGAGAACTTTATTCAATAGATGGATCAAAAGTCAGGAGGTACAATAATTCAAAAGCAAAAGCTACATGAAATTGTTTGGAACATCTTTCTTGTGCTTGCATCTCTGTAGAGCCTTCGACACTTGCCTTCGAACCTCTTTTTCCAATTGGATCACAGTGAACGTGTACTCCTTATAGCGCCATTTATTCCTATTTTTCCAAAGTACCCACATGATCACTCTAATCACCACTTCCTTCAAGTGTAAGTTAGGTGGCCTCCACCAAGCGCCAAAGCGTTGAAGCAAATCCAAGTTCGGCATAGGCATCCCGAAATAAGTACTGACAATACTCCAGACCATTGATGCGAGCTCCCCCTCATGGAAAATATGTTCCAATGTTTCTTCGGCTGGCTGAACACAACAGTGACACTTGGATGTTAGGTGAAACCCCATCGTACGTACCTTGTCATCGGTTGGCATTTTCCCATGCAAGATACGCCAAAGGAAAATAGACCACTTCACAGGCATATACGAGCTCCATATATGCCCGAAATGATCCTGATTTGGAGCTGGCACTCGTGTTGCCGCCCAAGCAGCCGAGACAGTGAACCTACCAGAGTTGGTAGACGTCCAAAGCCAATCCCCATTTTCTGCTTGAACAATATATTATGCAGAGAGTTCGCGTCCCCTAAGAAGTCGACGCCAAATATGAGAACATTTCTGCGGAGCGTATGCCTCCTCCAAATTCTGAAATTTGTAGTAGCGCGCTCGAATGAATCGTTGCCACAAGCCATCTCAAGTTTTTAACTTCCACCACAACTTGACAGTAAATGCATTCATTGTCTCTTGCAAACTGCACACACCAAGGCCTGCTTCAGCAATTTGCCTCGCCATGGATGGCCAACTTGACCATATATGCTTCTGACATCCCTCCGCTGAACCCCAAAAAAATCTTACAAACATGTCTTCAAGGCGATTAAGAACAGTTTGTCGAGGGTTACAGGCCGCTAACGTATACATAGGAATTGAAGTCAGCACTGATTTAATAAGTGTCAACTTACCTCCATATAATAAGGTCTTTTGCTGCCAACCTTCTAGGCGTCGTCTAACTTTTTGAATAAGCTCATCATATATGGTAGCACTTCTCATGCCCACCGCCATCGGACAACCAAGATAAGTGAAAGGAAGAGTAGCAATCCCGAACCCCGTGATGGCTCTAAGCTCTTCCTGTCTGTCAAATACTTGAGGCACATAGATTGATGATTTTGTTGCATTAATTTGCTGACCCGAAACACTCTCATAACGGCACAGGAGTCCATGTATCAACTGAACAGATCTGACATCCACTGATGACAATATCAATATATCATTGGCAAAAGCCAAATGGCTTATCGCTGGACAACCACTAGGGGCATAATAGTGCGAGAAAGACTTGTGCTGCAGCAGCAAGTTCAGGTTGCGCGAGAGGACTTCAGCAGCAAGAATGAAAAGAGCTGGGGAAAGTGGATCACATTGGCGAACTCCCCTGAATGCCTGGAAAAATCCAGACGTAACACCATTGATCATTGTCGAAAACCATATATTGTTAATTAACCTGAATATTATACTAATCCATTTCTTATCAAAACTAAATTGCCGCATAACTGACATAAGAAAACCCCAGTCTAATCTGTCATAGGATTTGGTCATATCCAGCTTTATAGCTATATTGCCCCCTCGATACTTTGTGTTCATCATGCTAACCATCTCCTGTGTAAGAAGGATATTATCGACAATTTCCCTTCCTTTTACAAAACCACTTTGTTCCAATGAGATCAACCTAGGGAGGATAGCACTCAGTCTTCGTGCTAAGAGTTTTGACATGATTTTATTCAGCACATTACAAAGACTAATCGGTCTGAAGTCCAACATAGAAAAAGGGTTATTATGTTTAGGGATCAATACCAGAGCCGTGCTTGTAATGGCTTTGGGCCGCTCAAAGCCATCCATGAACAAGGAGACGGCCTCAACAATATCAGTAGCAATAATGTCCCAGCATTTAATGAAGAATAGGGCAGTGAAACCATCCAATCCCACAGCATTGTCAACATCGATACTCTTGATTGTCTCAAGTAACTCCTCCATAGTCGCTGTAGCAGTAAGCATATTATTGTCTTCATGTGTAACAAGATTAGGGATTGCCTCCATTAGCGTCTCATCTGCACCTGTTGAGCCACATTTGTATTGGTCTTCAAAGTACTCATTAGCCACCCTCTGGATATCCCCAATGTCCTCTCGACGGTTACCATCAGCGTCAATGATGTGGTGAATATGCAATTTTCGTTGCTTGTTGTTGACACAATCATGAAAGTATTCTGTGTTGCGATCACCTTCAACATCCCATCGGAGGCGTGCTTTTTGTTTCCAAAATAAATCTACAATACAGTGCTTTTGTTTCAATAGAGCCGTAGCTTTCTTCAAAGTTGCCCGGTTCAAACTGGACCTGTCACTATCGAAAGCCAACTCAGCTGCCAGTACTTGATCCTCCGCTTTAGAAACTTCCTGGAAAATATTGCCAAACGTATGATGACTCCAAGTAGATAGTGCCTTCCTGCAAGCAGTCATACGCTGACAAACCCTGACGAGCCCATTAGGATGTGTCACCGAGCACCAAGCCTGTTCAACCACCTGCATAAAATCTGCATGATTAACCCAAAAAGCAAAAAATTTGAAGCTACGACGACCCCCATCCTGGTGAGAGAGAAACTTGATGAGAAGCAGAGCTTGGTCAGATTCCGTCCTATTCAAGTGTTCTTCCATGGATGAAGCAGCCATCCGAAACCATTCGTTCGACACCAATATTCTATCCAATCGAGAACCTTGCCTTTCCCCCTCTTTTGATTTGAACCAAGTATACTTGCTTCCAGAGTAAGGTAGCTCAGTAAGCCCCGCAGCTGATTGAAAATTCATAAAATCTTGAATAGAGATCATACATGGTTCCCTCCCCCCAATTTTCTCGTCCAAGTGGGATATCGCATTGAAGTCTCCCCACACCGCCCAAGGATAACAGTGCGAAGTTCGAATAGCCAATGGGATTAGTCATTATATATATATATATATATATATATATATATATATATATATATACATATATAAAATATATATATATATATATATATATATATATATATATTTTATTTATATATATATATATATATATATTTTTTTTATATATATATATTTTATTTATATATATATATATATATATATATATATATATATATATATATATATATATATATATATATATATATATATATACATATATAATAATAAAAAATATACATATATAATATATACATATATCTATTAGTGCAAAGATATAGTAATATAAAATATATATATATATATATATATATATATATATATATATATATATATATATATATTTATATATCAATTCAATATGTATTTGTATAAATCTCTATATACACTTGTATATATTTTCATATACGCACTTTTATATGCATAAAAAAATATTTATAACAATTATTATAATAATCTAAAGTGAAGTTTTAATTAGGATATCAAAAACCTTTTTCTTTTTAACCTTTATTCCTTTACTTATTTTTAGACAAAAATACTAAATATATATAACCAATATTTACTTTACAAAATAATAAGGTGAGTTTAACAAATTCTCAAATATCTGAAGTATTCTTATAACAATATTTAACATCTATGAAGCTGGTAGAAATAATTATATATCAAAATTTAATACCTAAAACATGGTATTTTGTATATACAACTTATAAAATAGGATATAACTAAAATCTAGAGTTGAATAATATTTATATATTTATCTATATATGCAAATTAACATTTGGTATGAATACTAATAATTAAAATAATAATAATAATAATAATAATAAGTAAAAATAAATAATAATTAAAATAGTAAAAATTTGGGGGTTTACACCGACTCACTAACAATCAATAACGATCAATGATACAACAAGCCTATCATCACAATCGTGTCTCAACTGGATACTCAATAAACACAATAAAGAACAATATTATAATATAATAAGAACATAAAGCAATAGTGTACTTGCCTCAAGTTAGTTTGCAGTTGATATGACTTGAGCATGTTGACACAGAATAGTCGTAGATGTAATAACTACGCAAGACGACCTCTAACGATGGAACAGGCCGAGCCATTGAGTCCTGAAATAGTCCGATTAGTCTAGGGTTGATATGAAGTAGTCAGAATCACAAGAAATAGGAACGTATCATTAATCACGATCAAAATGAGAATTGAAGATAATTCGTGTGTGTGTGTGTGTATATATATATAATATATATATATATATATATATATATATATATATATATATATATATATATATATATATATATAACTTAGAAAATAATACTAGTATTTAGTAAAAGTCTTTAAATATATTTATTTATTATTTCAAAATCATTAATCAAAATATCATAATTTCTATAAAGTATTTAAAATAATTTTATAAACACTTTGAGGTGTATAAGCCTAATATAATGTAACGTCACAGTCCCAAAATACGTAGGACTAGGAACGTAGCATGCCAGCTGCATATATACGAGATATACTCCAATATATAGAAATCTCGAATACACACATAAGCTGTATTATGCATATTCATAACAAACAGTCACATTTAAAAGCTATATCTCATCCACAGTATAATGTAAGAAAAATGGTAACTCATGAATTAAAGTGAATGTCAAAATATAATGGTTGATAGGGCGGAGACAAATCCACTACCGGCTAGAATAAACTGAAAGGAAAAAGAGTCCAACCTCTAAGATAAACAGAATAAAAAAAGATAACTAAATAGGCTCCTCGACCCAATAGGGGCAGCTGTGATCAGAAGGTACGACTCGCTTGAACGTGAAGGATGAGTCTATACCGGAGCCATACTCCTGCGAAAAGTCCTGCACACCTATACCTGGAGAGATCACCTGGTTCTCAGAGGGACGTAACAAGATACAAAAAGAACATGCCACATAAACTGAATATAAACTGTTCAATAGTAATAAGTTAAATCGGATCATATCAAGGTCCAATACACCTCATTGAATTAGCGTACCATCCCCCAACCAAACAAGGACAGGAGATGGCACTCTAACCCACGACGAAGCATCTTTCCAAGACATGAATCCAATATAAGGTATCTGAACCACAACAAGGTTCAATACCTTCTCATCGGAGCAGTGAGCCACACCTTCAACCAAATAAGGACAAGATGTGGCATATTAGTCCGCGACAAGTTACTGTTCCAAGCTACGATCAGATACAAGTACCCAAACCAAGAGTACTCATACCTAACGGATAAGGTTGCCTAACTGTTCTAAGTGCATGCAGTTTTAAGAACATCCTTCAACGCATGTGCCCTGGCTAAAATGGGATCGGTATGGTCCCCCTTGGGGCTAGAATAAACTGAAAGGAAAAAGAGTCCAACCTCTAAGATAAATAGAATAAAAAAAGATAACTAAATAGGCTCCTTGACCCAATAGGGGCAGCTGTGATCAGATGGTACGACTCGCTCGAACGTGAAGGATGAGTCTATACCGGAGCCATACTCCTGCGAAAAGTCATGCACACCTATACCTGGAGAGATCACCCGGTTCTCAGAGGGACGTAACAAGATACAAAAAGAACATGCCACATAAACTGAATATAAACTGCTCAATAGTAATAAGTCAAATCGAATCATATCAAGGTCCAATACATCTCATTGAATTAGCGTACCATCCCCCAACCAAACAAGGACAGGAGATGGTACTCTAACCCACGACGAAGCATCTTTCCAAGACATGAGGGGTGAGAACTTAATGGAAGGTTGTATTTATGTTGCTGTTGTGTAATAAAGGAGTTGACTTCTCCTTCTCCACTAATCAAAAAGAAACCGGAGAGAGTGTAAGAAAGGGGAAGAGAACAGAGATTGAGAGGGAAGGAGAGCGCTGCTCATCGAGGGAATGGCGGAGAACACGAGAGGCTCGTGATCGAGGAGGAGCTCGGCCCACCGGAGGGGACGCGATCGGCGATCGGCGCCGGTGGCTGGGTCGGCTTGTCACGACCCGCTCCCAATTTTGGGATACGAGTACGTGGCCAAGTCCAGCCTACGCCGCAGTATCGGCGGTAGTACGCTGTCTGGGCTCAATATAAATCTCAAATACAACAAATATCTCTATTTTGCTCATTCACAATAATTATTTTAATTACAATTCCAATAATACATTCAAATTTGTATACAGATACAAACCCGCTACATGTGACTATTCTAACTAGAATCTATGGTTGGCCTCCAAGACATCTCTAACTCCACCCGAAGGAACCCAAAGCAAGCGAGCAAGTCATCGAGAATAGTCATCAAGAATCTGTCAATTGAAAAATGGTTATCCAGTCAGGATTGGAACAAGTACAAGTCTAGCCAACATAATACAAATACAATATAAAGCAATATAACACTAAACATGGAAACAATGATCAATGGAAAACACGAACAATATGAACAAGGAAATATGCAATATGATAAACGACATAAGAAGGTAGCGAGAATGAAAAGACAAAGAAACTCATGTAAACCATAATAGTGCACGTGTCATGAGAAGTACAACGTTCCTACACATGGACGGCTTGGGCGAACGATGAGGTTATAAGGCCCGCCCCCGTAAACGGGAGAGTTGCCAACAATACAATCTGGGCTTTGTCCACGTGCCTAATAATTGTACCCCTCTAATATCCATAGCTCACAATCATGAAAACACGGTCACGAGAACAATCACGATATGAATGAGAAAACATGAAAAATAGTCAATCACTCAACTCTCGTGTGTGTAACAGTCAAGACACGAAAAATAACATGTATAAGTGAAATACGACAATATAAAGTAAATGCACATGAAAGCATCAACAAGTACTTGCCTCGGTTTGATTTGAAGTTGATTGGCATGATATGATCATGTTGACATAGAAATAGTCTCAGAAGTCAAAACTACGCAAGATGATCTCAGATGATGGCACGGATCGTGTCGTTGAGTCCGGAATAGTCAAATTGGTTAGGGATGATATAGGGAAGTTCGAGATTCACAAAGGGATAGGAAACAAACGATTGGTCATGGATAAGACTAGATAATCAAGAAATTTATATAAATATATATAACTATTTTTATAAAATACTTATTATTTGGAAAACTATATTGGAAATTTAATTATAATTAAAACTATATATTTACATTTCAAAATAAATAACAATAACATTAACAAGAATAATAATAACAAAGTAACATTAAAAGTAATCATAATATAATATCGTATATATGTATATATTTTTAATAAAATGGTATAAATAATAATACTAACAGTGATGATAATAGTATTTACAAAAAATGATAATAATATAAGAAGTATAACCATACAAACATATATTATACAATTATACAATAATACTGATAAAGAAAATAAAAAAAAAGTAAAATAATAAGAAATAATGAAATGGGCGGCTGTGTTGTCCCTTGGAGTGAGAAAAGGTCAATAATAGAAAAAAATTAGAGAGATTTAAATGAGGGGTGAGAACTTAATGGAAGGTTGTATTTATGTTGCTGTTGTGTAATAAAGGAGTTGACTTCTCCTTCTCCACTAATCAAAAAGAAACCGGAGAGAGTGTAAGAAAGGGGAAGAGAACAGAGATTGAGAGGGAAGGAGAGCGCTGCTCATCGAGGGAATGGCGGAGAACACGAGAGGCTCGTGATCGAGGAGGAGCTCGGCCCACCGGAGGGGACGCGATCGGCGATCGGCGCCGGTGGCTGGGTTGGCCCACGATGGAGGAAGTCGCCACAGGGAGAGGGTCAACGCCGGAGCTCGCGCTGGGCGGAGCATTCATGGCTGGCGGCGAGATGAGGGGTTCCACCGGCGCTGGGTGCCGGCGGTGAGCTCGTCGCCGCCAGGTCGAGGCGCTGTATGCAGAGAACGCTATCACCGGTGGTCGCGGCGATGAAGGTGGGCTCGGCGGTGGAGGTCCTGGAGCGGCAGGGACGGTCGCCGGTCGGTGGCGAGGAAAGGGGAATGTGCGCGCCCGCGGCCGAACAGAAGCTCATCCACGGCTGGCACGACGAACGTCTGGCGAGGGTCGCAGCTCTGGTTCGCCGGCGGCGAGATGACGCGGCCAAGCGAACGAGGATGGCGGAGGTCGGTGAGCACGGAAAGGAAGAAGGTGTCTCGGACTAGAGATTAGGTTTTGGGGGGTGGTGGTCGGAACGACCGAGGTCGGCGGTCGATCGGTCGCAGAGAAGGTAGTAGTTGGAGTCGGGAAGGAGTACGGGGATCCTGTGGTGGTGAAAATGGTGGTGGTGATGGTTTCATGTCCGAATTGTTTGGACACGAAGGGAAAGGTTTTTGCTGATCGTGTCCGGTATCGGATACGAGAAATTGTGTACTATAATATTGTAATATTTTAAATGAGATGGAAAAGGATATGGTAGGCACTGACATGGACACAACGACACGACGATGATGGTGGTGGCAGCGTGATTGCAGGGAGGAGGTGGAGGTCAGGACGGCATTAATGGTAGTGGTCCAATGGTTGGATTTTGGCTTGGCATGAGATAAATAAAGGGGCCTATCTTTATATAGGGATGGATTTTCCTATTTAGAGAAGGATTATGAATCTTTTGGATGAAATCTTTTCATAGATTTAAATCCGTCAGATTTAAATTGGCCAAATCTAAACCCATAAATCGATTATCGTATTTACAAATAATATATAATATTTAACATAATTTTATAAATTCAAATTTTAAAATAACTGATACTAGTAAATCAAATAATTACCAGTTATATTTAAATTAAAACTAGAGTGGTTGTGGTTAATTCAAGTATCAATAATAATAGGAACAATACTGAATGTTGTCAAATAAAATAAGTTTTCATAAATACAAGCTCTTCAAAATAATGTAGAAATAGATTCTATAATTCAAAGACTAAATAGAATTTAATTCTATTATTATAGAATAATAATTCAAATCTAATACTTAGTATTATCATAAACACTATATTTTATAATTATAAGACCAAATTAATATTCAAAAACCAATTGATCAAATCTATATAGTATTTGACAAAATAAATAAATAAATTTAATTAATCGTTAATATTACCAAAATAATTTAAACAATATTTTTATTAAAAAAAAACAAATCTAATCAAAATTAATTTTTGGTAAAACCTCTTCTTCTTTTTTTTATAAAAAAAAATCAAAATCTCTTTTCTAAAAAAAAAAGAAAAAAAAATTCTTTTTCTAACACAATTATTAAAGTTTAATATAAAATAAATTTCAAAATTTTGAAAACAGAGGTTACAAACTATCCACCTTAGAAATAAATTCGTCCTCGAATTTAAAAATATCTAGCATATATATGAAAAGTGATAGTAAATTATATTAAAACAAGAAAACATAAATCATTAAATGAAATAGCAAAAATATTTAAAAATAGAAAGGTTGATCAAATCATTGGTCATTGGTAGAGTCGAAACAAAGTAAACGAGAACCAAGGTTTGATTTTGAATTCTAGAAGGTTCACAAAATTTAGGATAGTAACATGCGATAGAAGAAAGTAATCGAATTTAGATAACATAGAAAAGACTACGATTAGAATAGAGTTCGAGGAGCTTGGCCTATATATCTTTCCGTCAGAATCTTAACCTATTCCCTTAGAATTCCATAAATCGAATATCCTAAAAGTCCCAAATCAATTATTTAATCTTAGCTAAATAATTCAATATCTCATTTCCTCAAATTCATATCTAATGATCTTTTCATAATCCTCAAAATTCGTCAAATATATTTCAAACTCAAATCCTTACTTTCATAATCTTCTCAATATTCTTGATTTAGTAAATCTCTAAATTAATCAAATCAAAACATTTTAGTAGCCACAACATAAATCTTTTCAACAAAAAAAAAATTAACCCAAATTTTTAATAACTCTAATATTCAACAATAATTATCCTTCAAGATCCAATTTACCAATTGACAAATCTATCCACCTTGATCGTACCATCACATGAAAATGCAATATTAAATTCTCGTATAAAATTCCTCGTATGTGAAAATTCTTTTCAAATCCACCAAACCTTAAATTTCAAGGTTTATTCCTAATTTAATCCTTAGCCTATGAAGCAATCTTAACTACCCAAGTAGTCAGCTTAAATAAGGGTTTTCCTATTATTCCTAGTCCTAGTCATTCTCCTAAAAGTCAAATTAATCGTAGTGTGAATGAGCATCTCCTAGTTGCAGGCTCGCAGTAGTACAACTAATATAGGTACTACCACGAGTTCACACAATTTTGCGAAAATGGACCTGCATGGGCCACCATAAAAACTTGTCACGACCCGCTCCAAATTTTGGGATACGAGTACGTGGCCAAGTCCAGCCTACGCCGCAGTATCGGCGGTAGTACGCTGTCTGGGCTCAATATAAATCTCAAATACAACAAATATCTCTATTTTGCTCATTCACAATAATTATTTTAATTATAATTCCAATAATACATTCAAATTTGTATACAAATACAAACCCGCTACATGTGACTATTCTAACTAGAATCTATGGTTGGCCTCCAAGACATCTCTAACTCCACCCGAAGGAACCCAAAGCAAGAGAGCAAGTCATCGAGAATAGTCATCAAGAATCTGTCAACTGAAAAATGGTTATCCAGTCAGGATTGGAACAAGTACAAGTCTAGCCAACATAATACAAATACAATATAAAGCAATATAACACTAAACATGGAAACAATGATCAATGGAAAACACGAACAATATGAACAAGGAAATATGCAATATGATAAACGACATAAGAAGGTAGCGAGAATGAAAAGACAAAGAAACTCATGTAAACCATAATAGTGCACGTGTCATGAGAAGTACAACGTTCCTACACATGGACGGCTTGGGCGAACGATGAGGTTATAAGGCCCGCCCCCGTAAACGGAAGAGTTGCCAACAATACAATCTGGGCTTTGTCCACGTGCCTAATAATTGTACCCCTCTAATATCCATAGCTCACAATCATGAAAACACGGTCACGAGAACAATCACGATATCAATGAAAAAACATAAAAAATAGTCAATCACTCAACTCTCGTGTGTGTAACAGTCAAGACACGAAAAATAACATGTATAAGTGAAATACGACAATATAAAGTAAATGCACATGAAAGCATCAACAAGTACTTGCCTCGGTTTGATTTGAAGTTGATTGGCATGATATGATCATGTTGACATAGAAATAGTCTCAGAAGTCAAAACTACGCAAGATGATCTCAGATGATGGCACGGATCGTGTCGTTGAGTCCGGAATAGTCAAATTGGTTAGGGATGATATAGGGAAGTTCGAGATTCACAAAGGGATAGGAAACAAACGATTGGTCATGGATAAGACTAGATAATCAAGAAATTTATATAAATATATATAACTATTTTTATAAAATACTTATTATTTGGAAAACTATATTGGAAATTTAATTATAATTAAAACTATATATTTACATTTCAAAATAAATAACAATAACATTAACAAGAATAATAATAACAAAGTAACATTAAAAGTAATCATAATATAATATCGTATATATGTATATATTTTTAATAAAATGGTATAAATAATAATACTAACAGTGATGATAATAGTATTTACAAAAAATGATAATAATATAAGAAGTATAACCATACAAACATATATTATACAATTATACAATAATACTGATAAAGAAAATAAAAAAAAAGTAAAATAATAAGAAATAATGAAATGGGCGGCTGTGTTGTCCCTTGGAGTGAGAAAAGGTCAATAATAGAAAAAAATTGGAGAGATTTAAATGACGGGTGAGAACTTAATGGAAGGTTGTATTTATGTTGCTGTTGTGTAATAAAGGAGTTGACTTCTCCTTCTCCACTAATCAAAAAGAAACCGGAGAGAGTGTAAGAAAGGGGAAGAGAACAGAGATTGAGAGGGAAGGAGAGCGCTGCTCATCGAGGGAATGGCGGAGAACACGAGAGGCTCGTGATCGAGGAGGAGCTCGGCCCACCGGAGGGGACGCGATCGGCGATCGGCGCCGGTGGCTGGGTCGGCTTGTCACGACCCGCTCCCAATTTTGGGATACGAGTACGTGGCCAAGTCCAGCCTACGCCACAGTATCGGCGGTAGTACGCTGTCTGGGCTCAATATAAATCTCAAATACAACAAATATCTCTATTTTGCTCATTCACAATAATTATTTTAATTACAATTCCAATAATACATTCAAATTTGTATACAGATACAAACCCGCTACATGTGACTATTCTAACTAGAATCTATGGTTGGCCTCCAAGACATCTCTAACTCCACCCGAAGGAACCCAAAGCAAGAGAGCAAGTCATCGAGAATAGTCATCAAGAATCTGTCAACTGAAAAATGGTTATCCAGTCAGGATTGGAACAAGTACAAGTCTAGCCAACATAATACAAATACAATATAAAGCAATATAATACTAAACATGGAAACAATGATCAATGGAAAACACGAACAATATGAACAAGGAAATATGCAATATGATAAACGACATAAGAAGGTAGCGAGCATGAAAAGACAAAGAAACTCATGTAAACCATAATAGTGCACGTGTCATGAGAAGTACAACGTTCCTACACATGGACGGCTTGGGCGAACGATGAGGTTATAAGGCCCGCCCCCGTAAACGGGAGAGTTGCCAACAATACAATCTGGGCTTTGTCCACGTGCCTAATAATTGTACCCCTCTAATATCCATAGCTCACAATCATGAAAACACGGTCACGAGAACAATCACGATATCAATGAGAAAACATGAAAAATAGTCAATCACTCAACTCTCGTGTGTGTAACAGTCAAGACACGAAAAATAACATGTATAAGTGAAATACGACAATATAAAGTAAATGCACATGAAAGCATCAACAAGTACTTGCCTCGGTTTGATTTGAAGTTGATTGGCATGATATGATCATGTTGACATAGAAATAGTCTCAGAAGTCAAAACTACGCAAGATGATCTCAAATGATGGCACGGATCGTGTCGTTGAGTCCGGAATAGTCAAATTGGTTAGGGATGATATAGGGAAGTTCGAGATTCACAAAGGGATAGGAAACAAACGATTGGTCATGGATAAGACTAGATAATCAAGAAATTTATATAAATATATATAACTATTTTTATAAAATACTTATTATTTGGAAAACTATATTGGAAATTTAATTATAATTAAAACTATATATTTACATTTCAAAATAAATAACAATAACATTAACAAGAATAATAATAACAAAGTAACATTAAAAGTAATCATAATATAATATCGTATATATATATATTTTTAATAAAATGGTATAAATAATAATACTAACAGTGATGATAATAGTATTTACAAAAATGATAATAATATAAGAAGTATAACCATACAAACATATATTATACAATTATACAATAATACTGATAAAGAAAATAAAAAAAAGAGTAAAATAATAAGAAATAATGAAATGGGCGGCTGTGTTGTCCCTTGGAGTGAGAAAAGGTCAATAATAGAAAAAAATTGGAGAGATTTAAATGAGGGGTGAGAACTTAATGGAAGGTTGTATTTATGTTGCTGTTGTGTAATAAAGGAGTTGACTTCTCCTTCACCACTAATCAAAAAGAAATCGGAGAGAGTGTAAGAAAGGGGAAGAGAACAGAGATTGAGAGGGAAGGAGAGCGCTGCTCATCGAGGGAATGGCGGAGAACACGAGGGGCTCGTGATCGAGGAGGAGCTCGGCCCACCGGAGGGGACGCGATCGGCGATCGGCGCCGGTGGCTGGGTCGGCCCATGATGGAGGAAGTCGCCACAGGGAGAGGGTCAACGCTGGAGCTCGCGCTGGGCGGAGCATTCATGGCTGGCGGCGAGATGAGGGGTTCCACCGGCGCTGGGTGCCGGCGGTGAGCTCGTCGCCGCCAGGTCTAGGCGCTGTATGCGGAGAACGCTATCACCGGTGGTCGCGGCGATGAAGGTGGGCTCGACGGTGGAGGTCCTGGAGCGGCAGGGACGGTCGTCGGTCGGTGGCGAGGAAAGGGGAACGTGCGCGCCCGCGGCCGAACAGAAGCTCATCCACGGCTGGCGCGACGAACGTCTGGCGAGGGTCGCAGCTCTGGTTTGTCGGCGGCGAGATGACGCGGCCAAGCGAACGAGGATGGCGGAGGTCGGTGAGCACGGGAAGGAAGAAGGTGTCTCGGACTAGAGATTAGGTTTTGGGGGGTGGTGGTCGGAACGACCGAGGTCGACGGTCGATCGGTCGCAGAGAAGGTAGTAGTTGGAGTCGGGAAGGAGTACGGGGATCCTGTGGTGGTGAAAATGGTGGTGGTGTTGGTTTCATGTCCGAATTGTTTGGACACGAAGGGAAAGGTTTTTGCTGATCGTGTCCGGTATCATATACGAGAAATTGTGTACTATAATATTGTAATATTTTAAATGAGATGGAAAAGGATATGGTGGGCACTGACATGGACACAACGACACGACGATGATGGTGGTGGCAGCGTGATTGCAGGGAGGAGGTGGAGGTCAGGACGGCATTATTGGTAGTGGTCCAATGGTTGGATTTTGGCTTGGCATGAGATAAATAAAGGGGCCTATCTTTATATAGGGATGGATTTTCCTATTTAGAGAAGGATTATGAATCTTTTGGATGAAATCTTTTCATAGATTTAAATCCGTCAGATTTAAATTGGCCAAATCTAAACCCATAAATCGATTATCGTATTTACAAATAATATATAATATTTAACATAATTTTATAAATTCAAATTTTAAAATAACTGATACTAGTAAATCAAATAATTACCAGTTATATTTAAATTAAAACTAGAGTGGTTGTGGTTAATTCAAGTATCAATAATAATAGGAACAATACTGAATGTTGTCAAATAAAATAAGTTTTCATAAATACAAGCTCTTCAAAATAATGTAGAAATAGATTCTATAATTCAAAGACTAAATAGAATTTAATTCTATTATTATAGAATAATAATTCAAATCTAATACTTACTATTATCATAAACACTATATTTTATAATTATAAGACCAAATGAATATTCAAAAACCAATTGATCAAATCTATATAGTATTTGACAAAATAAATAAATAAATTTAATTAATCGTTAATATTACCAAAATAATTTAAACAATATTTTTATTAAAAAAAAACAAATCTAATCAAAATTAATTTTTGGTAAAACCTCTTCTTCTTTTTTTTATAAAAAAAAAATCAAAATCTCTTTTCTAAAAAAAAAGAAAAAAATTCTTTTTCTAACACAATTATTAAAGTTTAATATAAAATAAATTTCAAAATTTTGAAAACAGAGGTTACAATTCTCCTTCCTCTCGCTCGTATCCGGTTGTTTATAGGCTTAGTAGAATTCGATTTCATAATCAAATTTAAATTTGATTGATATAGGATTTGATGGGATCAGAAGGCGAATTGGAATAGATTAAATTTTAGGAAGATTTAATCAATATTTGATTCGATAAGAATCCACATTAGTTTCCCCTTTGGTCGCGGAAAGGAGAAAGAAAAGGGGTCGGGGCTTGCACAATACTGTTCCCTTCACATTTTTTTATCTATTATTTTTTTTACTACGATAACTCAAAAATAAAGATATAATCTAATAGCACAATATTTATATTTATAAAATTATTTATAAAAAAATACTTATTAAACAATATAAATCAAAACACTAATAACTAAATATTTCTTGAAACTATATTTAATGCATATATATGATTACCATAAACCTTTTAATTATAAAAAAAACTTCACTTATTTATTCTAGTAAATCACAAGGTAAATATTAGGAATAACTTGATAAACTGAAAAAAAAATGAATATCATATATATGCAATAAAATAAAACAAAAATAAACCTCTTAAAATACGAGGGTTTACATCCTACCCAACTTATAAAAATTTCGTCCTCAAAATTAAAATAAAACTTAATATAACAAATAATAAAATGTAATGAGGCTGGATACGAGAGAGTAAGTTTATTGAATCATAAATCAGTTCTAAAAAAAAGATAGAGGTGGTAGTTATAGAAGAATTCCAAACTGACAACATATTCTACGATAGGATATTATTGGTCTTGCACGAATCATGGGCATACAGTCGTTTGAGGGAATGGGTTGATTTTGCATGGTTAAAATCAAATAGGACAAAATGGGCATCCGTGGTTGGTTTTAAGGGTTAATAAGTCGTATATGCGGTGTAATTGAAATGGAGTACAAGATGGGGTGTTCGTGTGGGACATGTATGTCATAAGTGTAGTGTGGCTAGTCTAGTCCACGAGGGTAAAGTTCGTTGGAAAGACATGGCTAGTGTTGTGCTCTGAATATCGAAGTCACGGTAAGGTATCGAAATGAGATGCGTAGAGATTGGGTGATTTCCTCACATCTAAAGCATACGAGTGTTGTTGACGGAGTCACAGATTTTAAGGCACGGCATTCAAGAATTCTAACGAAGAAGGCAAGAGTTCTATTTATAAGCTTGCTAAACTATAGTCATGATATTTCTAATGGTGTTGAACATGGCATGGGTTCTGTGGTGGCAGTCGGCCACTGGAAGAGGCAGTGGTGAGTTGTGCCACTCGGCCAGGATGTCGACTAGAGGTAGAGGAGCAGGTGGGACTCGGTGGCTGGCACGAGTGGATGCGGCGAGATAGAGGCGACGGAGATGATGGTCGGCTGGATAGGGAAGTGTCTAGGGTTAGGGTTGTGTCATGTGTGACACATGGAATAGGACACAAAGAGGGTTTTGAGGAAAGAATCGTATCCGACGTGTCGGACATGAGGTTGAGGATCTAGATGTAATAGAAATAGGAAAAGTGATGGAATGGTATGGACAGGACACGATGCACGACACAGTTTGGTTGGATAAAAATAGGCTATGGTGGTATTTGAGGAATTTATGGAGAAAACGAAAGGAAGCCTTTCCTATATATAGGAGTGGGGTTTCCTAGAAAGCCTCATCATTTCATATTCTCATTTCATCACATCATAACATTTCTCACACCATTTCTTTCAAATAGGAATAAACAATATTTTATTTCTCATAGGGACATATGTAAGCCCACTTTCCGAATTTTAAATTTTTATTTAATTTTAATTTTAAATATTTTTCTAGTTAGAAATTTATTTTTAATTCTAAAAAATATTTTTGGATGACAAAGAGATTTGCCATGTATTTTTATTTAGAATTTAGAATTTATAGAAATATTGTTTAAATTATTTGGATGATATAAAATATTAATTTAGATCGTTATTGTAAGATTAGATTTGAATTTATAAATATATTTTAAATATTATGTAATAAGAAAGAATATTATTTTGAATTATTTTTGAATAATTATTTTGATCAATTACTAGATTAGATTTGATTATCTATGATTGCTTGATTTATGTTTATGGAATGATTTATTTTGATTTCCTATTACTTTCGCTTGGGATCGTTGAGACCACCAAGTGTGAAAATAATGTGAATGATGCAAATGATTAGTCGTTGAACACAACTTGGATTTGAGATGATATGATGAGTTGTTGGCTTGCTTACTTTCAGTTGTTTTACCATGCACTTTGTGTTTACTGAGTCAGACACACATTCGCATGGTCATGAACGTACTTGTGCACAAGTCTGAGTGAGTTTCCTCGAACGGTACCTAGGACACTGGGACAGATTCAATCCAGAAGGAAACAATGGTGTGCTTTGGTGGCACGACATATTGTGGGACCTTCAGTTGGGCTTGCAATACAGACTGATAGGGCACATCGCAATACGGGTGATTGCGGACATTCGATGGGCTTGCTACCCAAGCGAGGGGTAACCGTATATCAAGATGAGAAAGTCCTTTATGGTGTAGTTTCTCCAACGGCCACTAGTCGAATGAATGCTAATAAATGTCTTATGTAGGCAGAGTAAGTGTATCATATTGTTAACCCCTTGACCAAAAATTTTCCTTAATTGTTATAACTAATTACCTTATTGGCTCAATTCTTGGTTATGTTTACTTGAATTTATCAATAGAGGATCAAAATGGAAATATAGGATTTGGCAGGGTCCCAAGTGAAATATTGAAATTCAAACCTCAACTGCCATTCAAATTAAAGCAGTAGCCGATCCCCATCCTTCTTTAAAATTGAATCTAAAACTCCAAACCTGTGTGAATACTAGATAGATTCAAATCCTTAAGAGATCAAATCCAAATCTAAATTTTAAACCCCATCTCCCTATCCTTTCTCTTCGACCAAAATCTATATATACATATACATAAAGAAGTTAGCCGAATTTCCTTCTCCACCTACAGAACCCTAAGAGTCGTTCCTCCCTGTCACTAGAAGAAGAAAAGCAGGATCGAGGAGTCATAGGAAGGAGTCGAACACCCCAAGAGATAAGCCTTTTCCTTCTCTATTTGGAAACTCTGTCTTTGATTATGGAACAGTTAGATGATTGTCTCAATACCTAAAAGAATACAAATAGGTTGTAAACCAATAAGAAGACATGGGTCCATAGGGGAAATCACATACCAAATTAACAACAGGGTATTTCCATCCATACGATTCTCAGATACACTTTCATATCAGCGCATCTGACACAGAAACCATAATAGGACTGGTATCGGTGGATAACTAGTTTCATGTTGAACCTAGATACAAAGCGTATATGTTTGAGTATCAGATAGATGCTGATACAAAAAAAACAAACTCTCGAATAACAGAGGTATAAGTCCTTATGGATACTCGAAAATCCATAAAGACCTTAGTATTAGACATCTAAACTTTTTTGTTGATATGACTAACCTACTGAACCATGAAGTATCGGTCTTCGCTGGTACACCAAACCCAAATCACTACCTAGGGAAATCTGGACAATAGGCCAGGCCGCTTGGTTGCACATTGTACACTTGGTATCATGTTTGATATTTAGTATCATCTGTAACTATTGGTATCACAGTCAATTCCTAATACCAGATCAAGCCTTGAGTATCAGATTGACACTCCTGTACTAGTATCAGACTTTAAGATACTCTATAATCTATATCAGATCTTAAGTGCAAACTAAACCCATCTCGTATCAGTAGCTTCCTATCTCGTACTAATTAATACTGCCATGTTAGATTTCCTTATATCAAACACGACACTGTCAAGTTAAGACCCTTCTTGTATCCACTAGACACTTTTATAAGAACTCCCCCTAGTATCAATCGTTATTATTAGATGATAAGGCATGGAACCATACTCTTCAGAAGTAGAAACTTAGAATCTGGCACCTTAAACCATTTTTGCAGTATGTGGTACGTCTGTTGTCTCTATCTCTGATGATTTTAAGATGTGAAGTTATGATACCAGTAATAGCATTCGTGATTTATGCAATGAAGATGACTCAGGGGTGGTAATAATTACACTAGAATTCGGAGTAGCGTTAGATAACTGCCCAGGTAAAGGTATTACTTGGTAGACATTATCTACCTTATATGATTTGGGTCGAATGCTTTTCTCTTAACTCAGATTGATACTCACAGAACCAATTTTGACACCAAAGTGCTAGGGATACTATGTCAGATTACTGTACCAGTATGGTACATTTGGCCATTAGTATTGAGCTGTAGGAAGTAGCTAGGTCGACACTCCAAGGTGTATGATTTCCTGAAGGTAGACACATGTGTTAGAAATGTCAATACACCACAACTCGAAAATGCCAAGAAGGAATAACTCAGGGTTTCAGTCTCAGTTGGGGAAAAAGGGGTCGAGGTTGATATTGTTGGAATTATGAAACCTCAGGAACAGTCTGCAATACTGAGTTAGATTACCTAGAGTCAAATCCTAACTGCTCTGTTAGTTTCCTTATCCAGTAGATAGCATGTGAACTTTTCATTCGTAATTAGTTGGTACTAACATATAAGTTACCATGTATCACATGAATACTGATATGCTAGTATCAGTTAACTTAGAATACAACTATACATGTGTGGAGTTTAGCTTGAGACTCAGTAAACCAGGCATTAAACTTCTAGTAAAGTGGAAATAGAGCGGGGTATGACCAAAAGACCTAACAAGTAAGTAAGTAGATTACTTTTGTTTAGTAGATTGTTTTTTGACATTGAAATTCATCAAATAGGTTACTTAGACCCCGATTCGGACTCTGATTTGTGCCAACAACTCAGGACACCAGGCGAGTACAGTTTGTTGTTTGTTTTTTATTTGAATATTACTATATTTCACTGTTGGTCATTCTTTATGTGGTTTTTTGTCTCCATTTTATATTCTGTCATATTTTGATTGAGTCGAGAATAAGAAGTACCAAGGATGTGTGGTCTGACCTTAGACATTCTACATCTCGTAGACATTGTTTATTTTCTGCAAGTAGACCTCATAGTCATTGTTTATTTTTTGTAAGTATACCTCGTAGACATTGTTTATTTTTTGTAAGTAGACCTCGTAGACATTGTTTATTTTTATGCAAGTAGACCTCGTAGACCTCGCGGTGTAGTGTCTCAGAACGATCACATATCAAATGTACTTCAAATATTTGGAAGGTATTTTTGGATTTATTTATTTACTGTTGATTTTCTGTTGTTTCTCACGTCTTTTTTTGCTTATTTTCAAAACATATAATTAATGGCTAACCTCTATTGTATAGTTATTTTCATATATTGGAACTGCATTCAGTGATTTGTACTCATTCTATCCTGACTGGGTAACCCAAACTTTTAGGTAATTATGACGAGGATTTATGCCCCGAGTAGTATGGCCCTTATTTGGAAGATATCGTTGAGGCGGATTTTGCCTTTCAGGAGGAGTTTGTAGCAGCTGACCCCACTTCTCTTGTTTAGATGTTTTTAGATATTATTGAGACATTGTAGTGGGTATTGACATCGATTTTTGAGACTTGTAGTTGGGAGTTTATTTATCTGTGGACTTCATACATTCATTTTTGAGATTAGTTATATATCTTCTCTATTTCCATCCAGTATTGATTTGTGATCTTGTGTTGTTGTCTCCCAATTAGACCATATACTATTATTGCGTGGTTGTTCATCATATTGTTACAGCGTTCTACCACCGACTCTGCGGCGTAGGCTGGGCGTGCGCACGATTCATGTCCAATTGTTGGGTGCGGGTCGTGACACATATTATCCTTTATTTTATGCTGGTACGGAAAGTCGGCCATCGGTAAAAATATATTAAAAGGTGATATATTCATCATACATGTTGAATTCAACTTTACTGCTTAAAATGCTAAACGAAATGTTGCTGCGATGTATTCTTAATTTGAATATCATCAATTTTGCACCGCCTTTGTCCTATACAAGTGAAATTTAGACTTCTACGATATCACGTCCAAGCGAGGACGATCGGTTCCCAGATATAAAAGCGAGAACGAATGACTCTTAAAAATTAGGACGTGACAAGTTGGTATCAGAACATGGTTTTACGTTCTTGGAATCTTATTTGATTCACTTCAAATCAATGTTGCATCCGCGATTAACCAAAGTTGCTTTCACGATTACTCAAAGTTGCTTCCGAGATTGAATCAAAGGTTGCTTCCGTGATTATCCCAATGTTGCTTATACAATCATTCTAAGTTGATTCATGTCTTAAAAGTTTTCTTTGACCCTCTTGGTTGCTCACTGGATGTTTCATACAATAAGTCTAAATACACTGTGATGTCCATGAATAAACGATTGGTGTTGGTTGGGACACTAATGACCCAACAATGACTCGATGCCATAGTATGCTAATTGTAATTGATGTTCGGCATGTGGGAATATAGAAAGATGCTATGTGTGTTGGAACATATTTGAGAATTGTATATTATGTTGAGAAGGAATTGTGAATGGGACAATTGATTGAGTTCAACAGAATTGATGAGTTGACTCACATGTGGTGGCCTTAGGATTTTGCAACTTTGTGAATGTTAGTTTTATGTTATGATCAGTCGAAATCATGATTGTCCGAAATAGACTTGAGTTCTGTATTGTTTGAGAATGGCTCCATTTTTTAGTGGTATATGCCTCTACAACCTCAGAATGAGATGTATTTTGACCCTTCCATAGAATAGCGATGAGTATATCTGTGGGCATCAGGTAGTGCTGAGACTTAGCTTAGAGTCATGCCTTGTTGCTAGGTGACTCGAGTGTTCTTTGAAAATTGAGTTTGGTTGATCAGTACATGTCCCTTGACAGTGATGTTATGCTGGGTAGCGAGATTGTTGAAAATTGTAATGGGTACCTTGGTTGAAAATTGTTCAGTCAAGTGATGACTCAGATTAGACGAATGATAATTTTACTGTGGGTAAGTAGATTTGGTAAGAGAATGTTGTGGCTTAGAACATTGAATGATAATTGTGATTGGTTGGATGAAAAGCTTATTTGGCTACCACAAATTTGTTTCTAAATTTGAAAGTTATTGAGAAATATTGTCGATGATTCGGATGAACATGGGAAATGTGTGCTATGACCCTAAGATGTGATAGATGCTAACACATCTTGACCATCAAAGGATAAAATTGGTGAAGTACAAGTTCGTTCTTGATGCATGAGATGGATAGTCATGCACATGTTCATGTATGCTCGAGGATTTGAATGATATCACAAATATAACAAATAATGACTTTGAATACTTGTATTGTATACAGAATGATTAATTGATACATGAATTATCGAATTTGATTGGAACTGATTACTTGACCGTTGTAATATATAATTTTATGAATGTTCTTATAAGATTTTGATGGCTGAAAAATGGATGGAATTGAGATCACAAAATGTGTTGGATAATGTCCGTAGATGATGCCACGGTATGGATTTCCTGCTATGTATTATTTTCTCACATTAAACCTAGAATTAAGGGACCTCCTCGTGTGTTGCATTCATTGGCCTTGACACGTTGTAACACGAAGTTGTGTGTCAAATATAGAACACGGAAGTGCGTGATTGGCTGGCCACCAGTACGTACAAGCCGTACGATAGGAATAACCGCTAATAGAAGTTGCATGCTAGTTTGACTTAGCGATTATAGTGGTTTGTGTTGTGGATACAACACAGTAGGCATTGGGCGGGGAGGACAATTCCCTAGCGTATGGGCTTCGATACACTTCCCTTGTGACCCGGACTCTCCGCAGGAGATACAGGGTTGATGACCCATGATTACTGACGGCCACTGACGATTCTACGAAACGTCATGCTCTTCCTGATGGGGCCTCTGGTGCCCAAAGGGGGACTACGCCGATCCTATTTAGCCAGGGTCCATGCATAGGAAGGATTGTTCTTAACAATATTTCACTTAGAATGGTAGGCTACCCTTTCCGTTAGGTACGAGTACTTTTGGTTTGGGTACTTGTATCTGACCGTGGCTTGGAACAATAACTTGTCGCGGACTAGTTTGTCATATCTTGTCCTTGTTTGGTTGTAGGTGTGACTTACTACTTCGATGAGAAGGTATTGAACCTTGTTGGGGTCCGGATACCATATTGATTCATAGCATAGAAAGATACGTCGCCGTGAATTAGTTTACCATCTCATGTCCTTGTTTGGTTGGAGGGATGGTACGCTCGTTCAGTAGGTGCGTATTAGACTATGTTATAAATTCGATTGACTTATTTATTGAGCAATACTTATTCAGTTTATATGGCATGCTATTATGTGTCTTGTTACGTCCCTCTGAGGACCTGGTTATCTCTCCAGGTGTGTGCTATTGTCTTTTGCAGGTGCTCTAGCTCTAGCCGTGTTTATCGCCATTTCTACGAGGATGATTGTATTTGGATCGTCTTCGCTTCGCTCGCCACTCATTTCATCTTCCATATATTTTATTTCCTTATTTTGTTGGTAGTGGATTTGTCTCCGCCCAACATATTGTATCAAGACAATTCTTTCTCATTATATGACATCTTTATTTTATTTATTTTGTGTGGATGAGATTAGTTATGGTTCTACTGCATTTTACAGCTTATGTATTTATACGAGGCTTCCATATATTGGAGTATACTTCGTATGAATACAGCTGGCATATCTACGTTCCTAGTCCTACGTATTTTGGGACTGGGGCGTTACATGTTTTTGTGGTGGCCCATACAGGTCAAGATAAATTGTTTGGTTACCTTACCATACCAAGCAAGCCTGCGAATAGGATTAGAAGTCTAGGATCTCATCCACATACTTGACCTCTTTCCGCGATTCCATATTCGACCGACTCATCAATTGTATCTTGTTTGATTCCTTCTATCATTATCCTTATCTTTTCTTCGTGCTGCTAGAGATTGACCCTACTAGTTAGACATTGTCCCAAAACACCATTAGTTTAATTCTTTAAGTTGGGTAGAATACCTTATGAACTAGCAACCCCTTTGACCTAGTGACCTATATTAGCAAGCTTATTTAGATCCTAGGAACTAGAGGACCTAACCCGTCTAGCCAACCAAGGACTTGGATAAGAAGACTATAGGACGACTGTATAAAGACCATCGCAGGATATGACTTAGCTCCTTTAGAGGTTCGAACCAATTTCTACTCTCGTTCCTATAATTTCACTCTCTTGACAAATGTTGCTACTACAACCTAGATTTGCAAGTTCAATGATTATCGAGCTTGTTCACGACATATGTTATTGGAAGATATCCCACTAACATGTTATCTAATCAGAACCGGTGCATAATGGTCTGATCAACCAAGTGCACTTTGGTTCGCTTTTGTCTATTACTCAACGTGGATGGGGACATAATTAAACCTGTCCCTTCCAATCCCATCCACGACTGCCTTGACAATTCCTTTGAAATTATTTGATTGTCTTTGAATCACGTATTCGTATCCGATAACCCTCCTTCGAACTCTATATTGCTTTCGTCTTCACATATTTTAGGAGGACGAAGGCGTTATACTAAAACTTCTTCTAGCCTTCCTATCGACTATGGCCATTCTCACTCGATATTGCTATAACTGCATCCTAAACTCCTCATCCTTCTTCTCGACCCTACTATGACCCTCATTCAATGATCTAGATCGCAACTTCTTATGACATGATTTTGTTGAGCCTTATTTATTGTTCTCCATTGATACCCCCTTGTGTCCTCTCACCCCCCTACAAATTCTTAATTTCGACGACGAAATTCTTTTAAGTTGGGTAGGATGTAAAACCCCTAAATTTTTACTATTTTTTTATTAAATTTAGTACTGATTTAAAATTTATTGTATTGTACGTCGCGTAGTCGTATTGTACGTCGTGCACGGAATTTTATTTTTCGTTTTGCTCGACGAGTGCGAATATGTGCGAACGTACATATTTTTAGAAAAACATTTTTTCTATTTTTACGGTTTCAAAATAATATATTTAATAATTATTTCTAACTATCATTTTCAAGTCTATAATTTTTAATTATGAAAAACCTTTCATTTATACAGCTATAATAATAAATTATTTTCCCATATAATAGTATATTAAGAAAAGTGTATTTATGTAAACATTATTTGTACCTACATATATATTTAGTAATTATTTATTAGTGTATTTTTGAAATTAATATTATTAGTAATTTTGGAAAGCATATTTTGAATTTATTGTGGAGATTTAAATCTTGATTTGAATCTATGTATTTATTTAAATAGTTAAATAATTAAAATTTAAATTATTGATTTGATTTTAAACTAAGGGAACTAAATTAGATTTAATTGGATTTGGATTTGGATTTGATTTGATTGATTTTAAATTAAATTGCAAGCTATCTATTTTTGGGTTTAAACTACTCCTAATCATTATCTAATTAGGCATTCCCACATCCTATAAATAGGCAGGTACTCCTCCAATTCATTATTTATCCACACAAATATTTTCTCCACCACAAGTGCAGTGTCGCGTGTCCGTGTTCGTGTCCGTGTCCATGCCCATCCTTTTGTTTCTCTTCTACTAATTCTTTTATACATATACATTAATTTCTCCAAGTCCGACAACCCCGGCCTCGACATCTTCTCGTATCTCGCAGGACACGTACCCGACACAACACCCTAATCCTAACCATCTGCCAATCCCAACACCATCACCCCCTGCCTTCTCCACGACCACCACCATTACTCCAGTCCTGCCACAGCGCAACACCACCGTCGTCGGCAACTCCGGCCAGCCTCAACCCAGCCCCCTGTCCGCCAAACCCGCAACCCAACACCTGACCTTCCCGACACCACCCGCAGCCACCTCACCACCTGACCTTCCCGACACCACCCACAGCCACCACCGTTACTGCCATCACCACATACACAGCCCCGACAGTCCACCAACAAACACAACCATCACCAACTCGACCGATCGAACCCCACGCCTCCGCCGGACCACTGACCCTTCGCCGCCGCATCCGCACCTGAATCCACCGCCACAAGCGGCCACGCCACCGCCTCACGCCAGAAGCCCCAATCTCCGGCCGCAACTGGCACAGCCGACCGCCTCTTCTCTCCCACACCTCCTCGGACCAACGCCCGACCGCCATGGCAGAACCCTCGCC
The DNA here is from genome assembly GCA_029216955.1 of Iris pallida. Lineage (NCBI taxonomy): Eukaryota > Viridiplantae > Streptophyta > Magnoliopsida > Asparagales > Iridaceae > Iris > Iris pallida. The sequence goes on along the minus strand of JANAVB010021600.1, from coordinate 16,049,861 downwards.
GCCGACTTCCTTTGGCCGCGGCCACCGCCGCTCGTCTACTCCCCTTCCGCCCGGCCCCTCTCCGGCCTCCTGTGCGCCGCAGCGCCGCGTCCAGCCGAGAACCCCCGCCCTGGCCTTCCGCCGCCTCCTTCTCCAGCCTCTCCGAGCTCCCATCCCTCTTTCCCTCTCTCCGCTTCCTCTTCTTTTCTTATTCTCTCTCCTTCTCTGTTGGTAGAGGAATTTTGGTTTTATTTTATTTCTTTTTTTTGTTTTTTTTGTTTTTATTATTTACTCTTTTGTTAGTCATTTGAGAAGAGCATATACAGTAGAGTGATTTACAAAAATCATTAAGGTTTTGTTATTATTATTTTTATTATTATTAATATGATGAATATTTTGGAAACAGTAGTAGATTTTGAAATTTGTATATTGGTATATTATGTATATATACTATTATAATAATTATTTGGTTAATTGATAATATTAGCAATTATTTTGTAAATTTTTCTGTAGTTGTTGTTCAATAAAATAATTATATAATAATTCTCTATGTTGTATTTTATCAAAAGATAGTATTAGGGCTTGACCCTATAGGTACTTCAAACAAGATTTCGAAGCTTATTTTTATGGTATTAAATATAGATGTAATATTTTCTACAAACAAATTATAGTTTTGAGATGAAGATGTTTTTTTTATATATATCACTTTCAAGCATTTATCTAAAATTATTTTACTAATAAAAATATATATTTCAAACAATAAATATTTTCCAAAAATATTTATTTATATATACAAAAACTTCTTCGATTATTTATTCTTGCCTAAGACTAAGCCCAATCCTCCTATCCATTGCCAATTCTTTCCTTCCACCTATTGACCCTAGCTAACTTGACCGTCCTGGACCCAATGGAACTGACCATGCCACCAACCGAGGTCACCTTGCATAGTTGTTACATCGAAGTTGCAGATCGTGCCACATTGATCATCGCAGCACACCAGGCGTCCTACCAGGTAAGACACCTTGCCATTTGCTGTTTAATTATTTTAGCTCATATTTCATGCATGTTCATTATTTTCTTTATGCAAAATAAACTGTAATACATGGCATAACTGTTAGAACTTACTGTTTATTTATTTTCCTGCTATGTATTATTTTCTCACATTAAACCTAGAATTAAGGGACCTCCTCGTGTGTTGCATTCATTGGCATTGACACGTTGTAATACGAAGTTGTGTGTCACATGTAGAACACGGAAGTGCGTGATTGGCTGGCCACCAGTATGTACAAGCCATGCGATAGGAATAACCGCTAATAGAAGTTGCATGCTAGTTTGACTTAGCGGTTATAGTGGTTTGTGTTGTGGATACAACACAGTAGGCATTGGGCGGGGAGGACAATTCCTTAGCGTATGGGCTTCGATACACTTCCCTTGTGACCTGGACTCTCCGCAGGAGATACAGGGTTGATGACCCATGATTACTGACGACCACTGACGATTCTGCAGAACGTCTGCTCTTCCTGATGGGGCCTCTGGTGCCCAAAGGGGGACTACGCCGATCCTATTTAGCCAGGGTCCATGCATAGGAAGGATTGTTCTTAACAACATTTCACTTAGAATGGTAGGCTACCCTTTCCGTTAGGTACGAGTACTTTTGGTTTGGGTACTTGTATCTGACCGTGGCTTGGAACAATAACTTGTCGCGGACTAGTTTGTCACATCTTGTCCTTGTTTGGTTGTAGGTGTGACTTACTACTTCGATGAGAAGGTATTGAACGTTGTTGGGGTCCGAATACCATATTGGATTCATAGCATGGAAAGATACGTCGCCGTGAATTAGTTTACCATCTCCTGTCCTTGTTTGGTTGGGAGATGGTACGCTCGTTCAGTAGGTGCGTATTAGACTATGTTATAAATTCGATTGACTTATTTATTGAGCAATATTTATTCAGTTTATATGGCATGCTATTATGTGTCTTGTTACGTCCCTCTGAGGACCTGGTTATCTCCCCAGGTGTGTGCTATTGTCTTTCGCAGGTGCTCTAGCTCTAGCCGTGTTCATCGCCATTTCTACGAGGATGATTGCATTTGGATCATCTTTGCTTCGCTCGCCACTCATTTCATCTTTCATGTATTTCATTTCCTTATTTTGTTGGTAGTGGATTTGTCTCCGCCCAACATATTGTATCAAGACAATTCTTTCTTATTATATGACATCTTTATTTCATTTATTTTGTGTGGATGAGATTAGTTATGGTTCTACTACATTTTACAGCTATGTATTTATACGAGACTTCCATATATTAGAGTATACTTCATATGAATACAGCTGGCATGTCTACGTTCCTAGTCCTACGTATTTGGGGACTGGGCATTACAGCCACACTTATAGTGCAACGCTGAAGTAAGGACTGACTCGTTACGAACGGGAGCCCCTACGACAGGAGTGGGAAGGATTCCCTTGCCCTCAGAAGAAACAGAGAGATAAGAAGCTATTTTGGATTTAGGAATCCAAACTTTTCGTGCTTTGCGAGATTTTTGAACATTGGAGCGGCGAGAATCACCCCCAGTTCGGAGCATTTCTTCATAAGTAGTCTGGTCGAAGTGTATAACCAGAGTCTTCTTTGTCGATCCAAACGACACATCATCATATTGAGCAATTGCCTCCTCGTCAGAGGAGAAGGTCTTCCCCAGCAGAGTCGCCATTTTTGTTTCACTTAACAAAATGCCTGGAAATCGGATTCTGAAAATAAAACGAGAAAAAGTACACGAAGTACAAATTTGATTCTGGGAAGTATTGCTATGAAAGTCTGATCTGTAAATGATCACTTTGTTCCTTGGACCATACGATGATGATGAAGATCACTGCTAGAAGATGAACAATTGGAAGAACTAAGTCACCAGAAAGGTATCGACGCACTTGGGCACTGATGGAGAGGCCGAATGCTTTCCTGCTTTGCTTCGCTCTATTCTGGAAGAAAAGTTAAAGAAGAATGCTCCGAAAAATCAAAGTCTCTGGGCTCTGATCTCTATGTATTCTCTCCTTTCTCTCTGTCTCTGTCTATAAGAGAAAAATCAGTCTATTTATAGACTTGGCTTCTTGTGCGTAAAGACTCAGCAAAAGTTCCGTCTTTACGCTAACAACTGCCACCCATGACCGAAGTCACCCTCTGCATACGTTGACACGTGTCCCATCATTTCAATAAGAATAGGATGCACGTACACACGTTCTTCGAGACGTGTGGCATGAAAGCCATGTAGGCAAACCACGTTCTGAATTGAAATAGGGTGTAAAAATGACCCAAATATACCCTGAGCGTAAAGTAGTAGACTAGGCATACAATAGCCCTGATGTAGACTTCCCGCGTAAAGTGGTTGTTAAATAACCTTGAGCGTAAAAGTAGCCCAAATAAACCTTACGCACACGTCAACCGTTGAGCGTAAAAACTCGTATAGTCTCCGTGCGTAAAAGAAGCCATATTATGAGCGTAAAGTGGCTCAGTCCACATACTAAACGACAAATGGGCCTCTGTGTAAAACAAATCTCTTTAATTTCTGTGATATATGCCATCAATAAATCTTCATGTCAGACTTTGCATTAAATGTAAGACTTGACAGCTTTGTCCAGCGTAAAAGTGGCTAGCCCGTCTTGGGCGTAAAATCATTAGCTTTGACCCGGACGTAAAATGATTAGCCTGCTTCAGGCGTAAAGTGATTAGCCGTGCTTTGGCGTAAAGTGGATCAATTTGAATGGAATGATCCATCTCTTTGACTCATTCTTATGAAGCACTTTTTACGCTCCTACATGCATGAGTTGAACTGCGCATGAGATGATCTGCGCATGAGTTGAACTGCGCATGAGATGAACTGCGCATGAGATGAACTGCGCATGAAATGAACTGTGCATGGCCTTGCGCTAAAGAGCGATAGTCGAGGGTCATCTTCTCCATCAGGTCGAGGGAAAATTCCAAGAACTCCAAATTTCCAATCTTCATAACTTAGCCAAAACAAAACCAAATTTGGATTTTCAAAGTTCTAACTTGTGTAAAATTGAATTCGCTTCCACATGGAAACCTCAAAACAAGAAAAAATCTAAGTTTAATAGATCAAAACCAAGAAAATCTGAAAATGGTTAAAACTTAGATCTAGAAAAATGGAAGCTCCAAATCACAAAATGCCAAGTTCTAATGTTGTTCACCATGGCCTAATCTATCTAATGGACAAATAAGATGGGGTGCTTATTTGGTGGCAAGTTGCACTTGCCTATGGTGTTGGTGGAGGAAGGAAGAAGAAGATGAAGAAAATTAATGGAAGTTATGAGGAGAGAGAAAGTTAGTGGGGTTTTAATGAGGGAGGGTGTGTTGCGTTGAGGGTGGAGGTTAGCTAAGGTAGTCCAATGTAAACCAAACCAAACCAAACCAATTCCTTCTCCATAAAATAAAACCACGCCATGTCCAAAACCCATTTTACGAGAAAACTAGAATCCGCAAGTTAAACCAAAACACAATTACAGGCCAGAATTCGAGAAAATAAAATACAGGTCCGAAATACATATAAGCCTAATCAAAATACGTATTCCGGAATACGGGCATTACAACTCTACCCACCTTAAAAGAATTTCGTCCTCGGAATTTAAATCAAGATGCTTAGAGATGTAAGGGCCAGCTATAATATCCACAATTAAGCTACAATAAGCGAACAATCAAACAATCATACATGCAAGCAAGGGATGGAAAGCATACGACATGAGGAAGACATTATACCTTATGAGTCAAACAAGTCGGGATATCGCGATCGGATGTCGTCCTCACGCTCCCACGTTGACTCACCTAGAGAGTGATGACCCCAAGCAACACAGACTAAGCTAATAGTCTTGTTCTTGAGTATCTTTTCTCTTCGGTTCAATATAGACACGGGCCTCTCCTCATTCGAAAGGTTTGTACCAACAACCAATTTCGAATGGTCCAGGATATGGCTAGGGTTCGGGATGTACCGTCGTAATTGGGTCACATGAAATACATCATGCACCTCACTTAGCGATGACTGAAGAGCAAAACGATAGGATACATCTCCTACTCGCTCCAGGATATCGAACGACCCTATATACCTAGGACTAAGCTTTCTCCGTACGCCAAAGCAAATGACGCCGCGGTTAGGCGAGATCCTAAGGAATGCATGGTCGCCGATAGCAAACTCTAAGGGACGCCGATGGGCATCGGCCCAATGTCGTTGGCAATCTTGGGCCACTCGAAGACGATCTCTGATCCCTCTGACCACTTCAACTGTCTGGGCAATCATTTCTGGACCGAGCATCTGCCTCTCTCCGATGTCGTCCCATGCTAGCGGAGATCTGTACTTCCTGCCATACAGTGCCTCGAACAGGGCTATCTGAATACTGGCCTGGAAACTATTGTTGTACGAGAATTCTACCAGGTGCAGGTGATCCTCCCATGAACCACCGAAGTCAAGGGTACAAGACCTCAACATATCTTCAAGAGTCTGGATTGTGCGTTCCGACTGGCCATCTGTCTACGGATGATAAGCTGAGCTAAACTGAAGGTGAGTTCCCAAACTCTCTTATAGGCTGCGCCAAAAGTGAGACGTAAACCTTGAATCTCGATCCGAGGTGATACTGAAGGGCACACCGTGAAGCCTGATAATCTATCTGAGGTACATCTCTGCTAGCTGAGCTGTCGACTAACTAACTCTGAACGGAAGAAAGTGAGCCACCTTCATAAACCTGTCAACTATAAACCAAATAGCATCTCGACCAGTCGGAGATCTAGGCAATCCAGTCACAAAATCCATGGTCACATGCTCCCACTTCCATTCTAGAATTAGCAAGGACTGAAGAAGTCCAGCAGGTCTCTGATGTTCAGCTTTAACCTGCTGGCAAACCGAACACCGAGAGACAAACCGGGCTATCTCCCTCTTCATGCCATTCTACCAGAAGTGCTGACGAATATCACGGTACATCTTCGTGCCATCGGAACGAATAGAATACTGTAAACTGTGAGCTTCTACCATGACCTTCTTTCTGATATCTCCACTAGGTAGACAAAGATGAGTGCCGTGCCGAAGTGTACCATCTTTATGAATACACAATTCTGGCCTTCTTCCTACCTCACACTCTGCTCTGAGTCGCTGAATCTTGGAATCTGTAGACTGCGCCATCCGGATCCTCTCAACTATGCTAGACTGAACCTGTAGACTGGCCATCAATGCCACGTTGGTTGGAAGAACCACTTCAACTCCCATCTTCTGAAGATCTGCCAATAACTTTGGTTGCACCGTTAGGAAGTAAACTCCGGCTCTCCAGCTCAACGCATCTGCTACAACGTTGGCCTTCCTTGGGTGATACTGTAAATCCACATCGTAGTCCACCAGTAGCTCGAGCCATCTTCTCTGCCGCATATTAAGGTCCTTCTGGATGAAAACATACTTCAGGCTCTTGTGATCACTAAATATCTCCACTCTATCTCCGTACAAGTAGTGCCGCCAAAGCTTAAGTGCAAACACTTCTGCTGCCAATTCTAAGTCGTGGGTCGGGTAATTCTTCTCATGATCATGAAGTTGACGTGAAGCATAAGATATTACCTTTCCATGCTGCATTAAGACACACCCCAATCCTCTGCCTGAAGCATCGCAATAAACTGTGAATCCTCCAGTCCCATCTGGAAGTGTGAGTATGGGAGCCGTTATCAAACCTCGCTTTAACTTCTCAAATGATTTATGACAATCTGCTGTCCAAGCAAATTGCACATCCTTGCGAGTCAACTGGGTCATCGGCGCTGAAATCCTCACAAAATCTAAAACGAATCGCCTGTAGTAGCCGGCTAATCCAAGAAAGCTGCGAACCTCTGCCACTGAACTAGGTACTGGCCATGACTCGACAGCCACAATCTTCTGGGGATCAACTTCCACTCCTTCTCGAGTAATGATGTGACCCAAGTACGAAATACGATCGAGCCAGAACTCGTATTTACTGAACTTGGCGTATAACTGATGCTCCCTAAGCGTCTGAAGGACGATTCTGAGATATTGCTCATGCTCTGCTTCGCTCTTGCTGTAGATCAGGATATCATCTAGGAACACGATTATGAACTGATCCAAGTAAGGCATGAAAATACGATTCATGAGGTCCATGAATACTGCTGGCGCATTGGTCGCTCCAAAGGGCATAACAAGGAACTTCCAATGTCCATACCTAGATCGGAAAGCTGTCTTCGGGATGTCCTGCTCTCTGACTCTGATCTAGTGGTATCCTGACAGCAAGTCTATCTTCAAGAACACTGAAGCCCCTTTGAGTTGATCAAACAAGTCATCTACCCTCGGGAGAGGGTATCTGTTTTTGATTGTCACTGAGTTCAAGGTACGATAATCTACACATAACCTGGACGTACCATCCTTCTTCTTCACAAGAAGCATCGGGGCTCCCCAAGGCGACCCACTTGCATGAATGAATCCCTTGGTCCTCAGTTCTTCAATTATTTTGTACAAAATCTCCAACTCTGAAGGCGCCATCCTGTAGACTCGCTCTGATACTGGTGCCATCCCGGGGATCAAGTCTATAGTGAACTCGATCTTCCGCTCTGGCGGTATCCCTGGAAGTTTTTTTGGGAAGACATCTGAAAACTCTTCAACTATCCTGGGTAACTGTACTACTGCTACTGCCATCCGCAATACTGGAGAAGATAGCTCTACTACGCCTCTGGAAAATGAGAACTCTGGCTCGCCTAGGATGCTGAAAACAACCCTGCCAATGTGGCAGTCTATCCTAGCATACTGGTTCCTCAACCAATCCATGCCTAAGACTACATCATAGTCTGTCATAGGGAACTTTATAAATCTAGCAGGGAACTCTCTACTGCTAACTACGATCCGACACAAGGAAAACACTCGATCTACTCCCACAAGACCATTACCAGTAAGTATATTGAGCCTTACTGATAATGACTCTGGCTCCAATCCTATCTGTGTTGCGAATCGTGCAGACATGAATGAATGCGATGCACCAGAATCAAATAATACCGATACTGGAGAGGAGTTGACGAGAATAGTACCTGCCACTACCTCACCTGGTGCAACTTCTTCTTCCATAGCCATCATCATTGCCTGACCTTGTCCTCTGGCTGCGAGTCCCCTCTGCTGGAAACCTCTCTGCCTACTCTGTACTTAAGCCTGGGTGTACTGCTGTTGGTTCTGTTGATGAAACGACTGGGCCTGAGGCAACAATGGCCTCTGGTACTGCTGCTGCTGCATAGATGCTGGTCCCCTAACCGATGGACTGGTTAGGTTGGAAGAGGACGAACTACCCCTATTCGGGCAGGCTCCTATCTTGTGATCTGCCACTCCACAAGCCAGGCACAATCCCTGTGCCCTACGACAATCTGCCACCACGTGCCCTGGCTTTCCGTAATGAGAACATCCCATCGTGAAAGTCTGCTTCTGTTGCTGCGGGTACGTCGGGGTTGAATGCTGAACCGACGTCACTGAGGCCGCCCGCCTCGGAGTTCCAATGGTCAAACCCCTAGCTGCCGGGGCTGGAGCTGATGATTGTCGCATCTGATTGAGGGACCACTTCCTACTTCCGGTCCTATCCACGATCCTTTGGGAGGTGTACTCGTGCCTCTTAGCTGCCCTCAATACTGCATCGAACGTCTGGTGCTCAAACTGCTCAACTGCAAACAAGATCTCCAAATGCAGCCCCTGCTGGAACCGCTGGGCCCTATCAAACTCGGTTGCCACCAAGGTGGGGGCAAACCTACTGAGTCTAAAAAACTCAGATGCATAACCGTCGACCGTTCTGTCTCATTGCTTCAAGATAGTAAATCTCGTCTGTAGGTTGTACCGAGCCACAGTATCGAAATACTTCGTCTGGAATCTTTTTCTAAACACGGCCCAAGTAACTGGCGCCGCTAATCCCACGGCCTGTGCCGCCCACCAACTGCGAGCCAAGTCCAGCAACTGTAGGCATACCACCGCCACCTTCTCATTCTCAGGTGTCGTAGCTACTTCCAGAACCACCTCGGTATCCTGAAGCCAAGCGTCCGCGACAATCGCATCTTCGCTGCCGTCGAAGAATAGAGGGTTCAAGCTCTTGAAGCTGTTGGCCGCATTGTTCCCTGGATGACCGCCTCTGGTCAAAGCATCTGCCACTGTCTGGTGCAAGGTGTCTCCTCTACGATCCTGGGAAGCTATCAAGGTCCTGATGAGACCTACCAAGGTGCCATTATCAGGCTCGACAGGTCGAACGGGCTGAACTGGGGGCTCTCCTCCAGTAGGTACAACTCTGGAGGCTACACCGGAATGCTGGGCTTGATCTTCGGGTTGCTGCTGGTCAACAGGAAGTGCTCCACCTTGCTGATCGGCGGGGTCAGGTACAGTACCGCTGAAGAAGACGACACAGAGAAACAATAAGGAAGGACCAGGACAGATAAACGATACAAGCACATGATCAGGACAAGAATCCAGAGATTCAGAGGATATGAACGGAGATCAAGGACGAGTACTGATTGAGACATCTATTTGGTAAACCCTCACATTCTTGAATGCCAAGACCTGCATGGGCCACCACTTAAACCATGTGACGCCCCAGAACCAGAATACTGGAGAACGGGGGCGGACATAGCCAGCTACGTATATTGAAATGAAATCCACCTTGCTATACGGTCATGGCTGTCTAGATATATGAGGGTTTAACTACAAGCGAACGGTCTCTTAAGGTCAAGCCTATTGTCTCAATCTCAAGCAAGTAATATAGTTACAAGCTGTTAGACCATCAAATATACAATAAAAGGCATCCCAAATATTACATATTGGATGATCATGAAGCTAGTCGTACAAAATGTCAAGACTAGCAAGAGTTTAGTCATACATGATCAATCCTAGGATTTGTTAATCATGTTACAGCCCGTAGGCAGACAATAAGTAAATATGCATCGAGCTAACAGGTGCTCATCGGCTAAACGCCTCAAAAGAATAATTTTACAATGTAGTGAGCGAAACAAAATGGAAAATCCACTCGTAGCCCGGGTTCCTTCTAGTCGCCACCATCGGGCTGGAGGTTCGGTAGATCTTCGGGAGCTGCTCCGAAATCTGGTCACACAAAACCAGCTGGGTCAAACCCTAGAAAGAGCAAGTGCCATAAAGAAGGCCACGAAATAAGAGTAAAAGCCAGCATATCAGATCATAAGGAATAAAAAAAAAGTACAAGTAATAAAGAGAACAACAGGACAATAAACGACTAGGGACGTAGAACCATTCCGGGAGCTAGGTTACAACCCTTAAACCAAACAAAGACCGGGGTCGTAACCCTTCGCCTGAATAGCACTTTGTCTCTACCCATTTATTATTAAAATAAGTAAAACAATCATGTTCAGGGGTACCAGGTACAGGGACTAGACAAGACTTAGACAGGGCTGGACACCATCCATTCACAAACGGCCAAGCAATTACTACGGCTTACTACTTAACTAACTAGGGTTATCACAAGCCTAATTACTAACAAGATGCAAATGAGAAATTCCCAGTCCCAAGCCCTGCAGACTATCTAGTTATCCTTCCCCGGGTTGAGAGTATGGTTGTGTACATCGCCCAGAGACGATATACCCTTAGGTGACTTAGAGGGTGCAACACATGAAAGTGTGCTGGAAATGTGCCCTACTCGTCGGCAGGCTACAAGTCCGTTTAAAGCGTCCAGATAACGAGATCGCCCGTGACTGGAAATTCTTCTTGAACTATAGTTTGATCTAGTCATTAGTCTAATCCATATTCAGTGTGAATCCCTAACCGTGGTAACCAGGAAGTCACGTCCTAGACATGATATGAGACAAGACAAGTGGATTGCACAAGGCAGCAAGAATGAACACCCACGACGTCAGAGTTGATTATACGAGTAAAGTTAGCCATCGCAACAGCATCAAGTCAAGTTACAAGTTACAGGTTTACAAGTTAAAAGTCAGGAGTGCGCCGCCACGGGCCATTATCAAGTTATCCAGTATCAAGATTAATCATGAATTACAGGTTAAAAGTTAAGGGCGTACCCCATCGGGTCACTCTCAAGAAGATCAGAAAGTACTAGAATCATACTTCACAGAAATTACGAAAAAATGTACTAGTTATAAGAAAACACCAAAAACTGTGCCAGGTCGTGTTGGGTCGAGACAGTCGTGTTGTGTGGAACTAGATCTCAAAGCTCCAACCCACAAAAGAGAAGCCAAGTCCAAGGAATAAAATCCAAACCATCATGGGCAAATAGGTTGCACTGGGGTTAGATTGCGCTAGGGTCGAGCTATGCTAGGGTGAGCTGCACAGGAGATGAGCTGCGCAGGAGATGAGCTGCACAGGAGTTGAACTGTGCAGGAGATGAACTGCGCATGAGATGAACTGTGCAGGAGATGAACTGCGTATGAGATGAACTGCGCAGGAGATGAACTGCGCAGGAGATGAACTGCGTATGAGATGAACTGTGCAGGAGATGAACTGCGCATGAGATGAACTACGCATGAGTTGAACTGCGGAGGAGATGAACTGCGCATGAGTTGAACTGTGCAGGAGATAAACTACGCATGAGATGAACTGCGCATGAGTTTAACTGCGCATGAGATGAACTGCGCATGAGTTGAACTGCGCAGGAGATGAACTGCGCATGAGATAAACTGCGCATGAGATGAACTACGCATGAGTTGAACTGCGCATGGCCTTGCGCTAAAGAGCACTGGACGAGGGTCATCTTCTTCATCAGGCCAAGGGAAAACCCCAAGAACTCCAAATTTCCAATCTTCATAACTTAGCCAAAACAAAACCAAATTTGGATTTTCAAAGTTCTAACTTGTGTAAAATTGAATTCTCTTCCACATGGAAACCTCAAAACAAGGAAAAATCTAAGTTTAATAGATCAAAACCAAGAAAATCTGAAAATGGTTAAAACTTAGATCTAGAAAAATGGAAGCTCCAAATCACAAAATACCAAGTTCTAATATTGTTCACATGGCCTAATCTAGCTAATGGACAAATAAAATAGGGTGCTTATTTGGTGGCAAGGTGCACTTGTCTATGGTGTTGGTGGAGGAAGGAAGAAGAAGATGAAGAAAATTAATGGAAGTTATGAGGAGAGAGAAAGTTATGTGGGGTTTTAACGAGGGAGGGTGTGTTGTGTTGAGGGTGGAGGTTAGTTAAGGTAGTCTAATGCAAACCAAACCAAACCAAACCAATTCCTTCTCCATAAAGTAAAACTATGCCACGTCCAAAACCTATCTTACGAGAAAACCAGAATCCGCAAGTTAAATCAAAACACAATTACAGGCCAGAATTCGAGAAAATAAAGTACAGGTCCGAAATACATATAAGCCTAATCAAAATTCGTATTCCAAAATATGGACATTACACCGTTTTATGCACCAATTCGGCTATGACCAGTTTTATGTAGGCAACACCATATCGTGTCTACAAAGAAAAGGTTATTTGATCGATGGAGCCCGGGCTTGGGCTTACTATAATGCTCGAGACACAAGAACAACATTCTCGATGCCGATGAAGAGCGATCATGGTCCTCGGATGCTGTATACATATTCACTCTTCTACACATCAGCGAATACTTTTGCTGAAAACTTTAGTTTTGCAGATAGCTTTGTGACAGCAACGCGATTAAAGAAGGGAGCATCTGTTGTGTCGGCTCCTGGTAATGATGAAGAGGATGAGCCAGTTGATGCACCGCTGGAAGCTTCGAGGGAAGCCAACTTCCCTGAAGAAGTCAACGAGCCACTGTGTGTCTTCTTGTAGGTTGTCAGATCTCCAGCCAAGGAGAAGAAAAGAAGAGCAGAAGAACCTTCTTCTCCAGTCGCTAAGAAGAAGCTTGTTTTGGAATCATCGGAACGGGTCACTACCCGGTCGCAATCTCGGCAGCAAGCTGAGTCGACTCAAAGAGACGAGGTGACGACTCCGACCTCTCTTCAAAGACAAGTATATGTTGTAAATGTAGAGAGTCCGGAGAGACCTCTACACAGAAAGAAAATAGTATTCAGAAGAAAGAAAATAGTCACTCCTCCAAGACCTATCCTGTCATCGGTCGTGACCAGTACTGTCGCCGGAGTCATGATGTCGTCTCCTACACCTGCCCTTGAATCCAGGCAGGAAGCTTTCAGTCCAGAGAAGAGGGACGAGGTTGTAGAGACCAGAGAGGAAATCGCGGAGACAACAGATGAGGCTGTGAAGCCAAATGAGCCAGAAACATCTCCCGAAGCATTGTAATCTCCAACACTTGCAACAGAAACCGTCCATCTTCCAGCTTCTCCTTAATCATTACGTGCTGAAGAAGATCAATTAATGATCGATGCTCTGAAAGACTGTAACTTCGGCTTCAATGATGATGTAGATCCAGTTGCCACAACTGATAGTAAAGAAGTACGAGAGGAGAGTGCAAGTGACGAAGATACATCAGCAGAGGCTGTTGATGATACTCTGAATCCAGAAGAGGATGCTGATGTACATGTATCCCCAGAGAAGAATACGGTTGAAGAAGTAGCACCTGAGGAAGTTACTATTGCTGATCCCAAAGGTATTGAATGATATTATCAATCTTCTTTTCATAGATTAAATGGCTGACATCTAAATTTTTATCCATGCAGAAATTGAATCTTCTCCAATTTCTCCCATATGCACTGATATAGTGCCAATAAAGTTGATAGCCAGCAGTAGCCGATATTTTTCGGGTGGCTCCGAAGCGGGTAGTAGCCAGGAAGTAATGTCTGAAGCTACTTCTACGAGGTTGCAACCCGTGTCAGCAGATGACAAACTTGTCACTGGACCCAACAATGGTAAGATTGCTCTTACTTTTGATCCTTCTCGATAGTTGCTAATGACAGCCAACTGATGGTGTTTGTTTGATTTCGCAGAGGAACATCTGGGATGGGCGACTAGCACTACCATGGCTCCTTTGTCCAGAGAGACCTCCACTCACGTGCAAGAAGCCGAACGTCCATCTGTACATGCACCTGCTGCTTCGACGTCCATAGGAGTAGCTGCTACACCTAGTGCCATAGCTACTAACAGATTCATAATTGGTTCCTTCACCAACCTCTTCTTCAATTCACTAGGACCCTTAGTAGAAAGGGTAATGGGGAAAGAAGATGTTGGTTTCATCACCGTTAGAGGTCCAACCTCTTATCTAATCAGTACCATCCGAAATCAAGGTGAGAAAGCTCAAGCTGTTTATCTTGAACACATACTGGATGAGCTGGAGGAATCAGTTAAGATCTACAAAGATCTGAATCGGGGGAAGGTGGAGCCCTTGGTACATGCTAAGTTTAAGATGATGTCTCAAGAGGCTGCAGTTGCGAAAGTTGATTTCCAGATTTTCTTGGACACTTTCGCTACCAAGTCTTCAGAATATAACTGTCAAATAGAGATAATAGCATCTGCTGCTGGGGAAAAGGAAAAGAAAGTTGCTGAGCTAAAAGCAGAATCTGCCCGTCTTCAAGAAGAGTTGAGACTTGTTCAGCTTGCTCCGGAAGATGAGGCCACAAAACATAAAGCTATAGTTCAGCAACTGGACGCTCTGACCCAGGAAAGAAATGAGTATGTCACAACTCATCAAGCTGAAATCTCTCGCAGACTAGTAACTTTGTCGACTTTTGATGATAAGTCTGGAAAGGAAGAAGCTAGGAGGCGAGTGATGGATTCTCGTGAGGAGCGACTTCAAACTTTAAAGCAGCAGATGTCTAGTTTGATGACCCCACCAGCTGAATAGGAAGACTTTTTGTATCTTCTGTTTTGTGACATGTTTTTTTTGTAATGCCTTTTAATTTTGATCAATAAAAAGAAATTTTCTTTGTGGCTCTATTATTTATTGCATATCTCATTCGGATATAAATAATAGTTATAGAAAATATATTCAGAGGTCCGGGACATGATATATTTCTTGATTTAGAAAATAATTATATTTATTATATCTGCTCAGATGTAATATGGACATGGCAGAATATAATTTATTGAATATCATTATTTCAGTAGACAACTTAATCAAAGGTAACAAATACATGACAAGTTGCTGATGTGAATAAAATAGATGAATCGTCAAAATGTGCGAACGAAATGAATTGTCGGGATGAACGGATGGACTGTCAAATGAATGGAATGAACGGATGAACCGTCAGATGAATGGAATGAACGGGCGAACCGTCGGATGAATGTAATGAACAGGTGAACCGTCGGATGAATGTAATGAAGGGGCAAACCGTCGGATAAAAGTAATAAACGGGCGAACCGTCAGATGAATGTAATGAACGGGCGAACCGTCGGATGAATGTAATGAACGGGCGAACCGTCGGATGAATGTAATGAACGTTGCGAAGAACGCGTCACTTTATTGTTTCAAGAATCTCTACCTATAAATAGAACAGAAATCTAGATGGAATGATCACTTTCACTTTTCAACACAAAGATGTCATCTGGAGATGCATCCAAGAAGGTTGAGATTGTTCCGAAGGTTGAAAAACTCCCGGAGGAACGTCCAGCCGAACCCAACCAGCCAAAGCAGATAGAAGCGGGCGAAGGTTCGTCTGCACCCAAGCCACCAAGGGAAATCTTGGACTTCCTACTTGAACCAGGGACGACAGAGGAAGAGGAAGCTAAACGACTGGCCGCTTGCAAATTTCTAGTGGGTTCGAGCAAAGATGTCCTCGGCTCTTTTGCTGATTATGTTTTTGAAAAGGACGGCAGTGGTCCTCGTCCTGTCTTCAAGAAGGACGATAGTGATTCCCGTCCTTGATATTATGTAACAACGTTTATGATGAAATAAAAATCAAACTTTATTTATGAACTGTCTGATCATATTTACATAAAATCCCTATTACATTCATATATAGTATTTCTTAAGGAATTTGTCATTGATAGGCATCATAGCAACTCGACCGTCCAGCTCTGAGAGTTGATAGGCTCCATTTGAAAAGACTTTGCTCACAATGTAAGGACCTTCCCACTTTGCGTTAAATTTGCCCTTGCTCATATCAGTCAGAGTTATAGGACGTTTGACGGTTAGAACGAGCTTTCCTTTCTGAAAGGCTCTAACTTTATCTTTGCGGTTAAAAGTCTTCGAGATGCGGGCTTGGTATAACTCAATATGCTGTTGAGCCAATAGCCGCTTTTCGTCAAGCGCTTCTAATTCTTGAAGTCGAAGGAGATCGTTGTTCTCCATTGTCAGCTCATTAGCGATGGCAATCCTTAAGGACGGAATTTGAAGTGCCAGGGGTAGAACTGCTTCACAGCCGTACACCAAAGAGAAGGGTGTACAGCCTGTAGGGTTGCGGACCGTAGTACGATAGGCCCAAAGACATTCTCCAAGCTTTTCACTCCAGTTTTGTTTGTTAGTAGACACAAACTTCTTGAGGAGCTTGATGATAGTTTAGTTGAAGGATTCGGCCAAGCCATTAGCAGCAGGATTATAAGCTCTCGAAGCGACATTGTCAATCCGGTAATCATCGCAGAATCTGGTAAACTTTTGACAAATGAACTATGGTCCATTGTCGTGAATGATTCGTCGAGGTACACCAAATCTGTAGATAACATAATGTTTGACGAAGTTGATGATGCTACTAGTCTTGACATCAGCCAAAGGTATAGCTTCAGCCCACTTGGAGAAATAATCGGTTATTGCTAGTATGAACCGATGTCCTTTAGAAGAAGGAGGGTTGATGGGACCTATGATATCCACGCCCCAAGCTTCGAAAGGCCAGGAAGCAGTAGTCGGATAAAGGAATTCCGACGGTTGATGTATGAAATCTGTATGGATTTGACAAGCTCGACACTTTCTTACATATTCGATGGCATCATATACCATAGAGGGCCAATAGTAACCCATTCGTCGGATACGGTCCTGTAGCTTAGGGCCAGGCTGATGTGCTCCGCAGACACCATCATGAGCTTTGTGCAATACCTGCTTCGCTTCATCACTAGCAAGACAGCGCAAGAGAACACCTTCATAAGTCCGTCGGTAGAGAGTCTTGGTAGTCTGGTTGTAATAGAATTGCAGGGATCGTCGACGAATACTCGTAGCCTCCTTAGGATCTTCAGGAAGTATGTCGTAAAATACGAAGTCGATGAAAGGAGCTCTCCAATCTTCATCGATAATATTGGCTTCAGTGAGATTACTGAACTCAATATTACGATTGTTTTTGATGCAAAATAACTCCCGATTAGAGACAACCACCACTTGCTGTCTTTTGATAGGGATAGCTAAGACTGCTACAGGATTGGCCAAAGCATCTGCTTCAGTATTGCAAGCTCGGCGGACATATTCGATGAAGAAGGCTTTGAATGATGTAGCCATATTGATTGTCGCTTCATAGTAAGGCACTAGATCTTGATGGCGAACTTCATAGGTTCCTCTAACCTGGTTAACAACCAGCTTGAAGTCACCATAGACTACAAGATATTCGACGTCCAGTTGTTTAGCTAACTGAAGGCCAATGAGTAGAGCATTGTATTCTGCCACGTTGTTGGAGCAAGGTTCATCTAGGGAGTAGGCTCTTTGGATAGTTGACCCATCTGGAGAAACAAGAACAACCCCAACTCCTGCGACAATGGCACCATTTGGTCCAATCCTGGATGCTCTGTCGAAGAATAGACGCCAAGTTGGAAATTCTTCAGATATCATATTTGATTCCAGTGTCTCATCTGGAATTTCATCATAAAGTTTAGACATTTCCGGAACAGGATGAGCTGCTAAGAAATCCGCCAGTGCTTGACCTTTAACAGATTTTTTGTGCTACATATACCATGTCATATTGGGCTAGCAGAATGGCCCATGTAGCTAGTCGGGAATTGAGTGTGCTAGGCTTCTTCATTAGTACCCGAAGAGAATTGACGCGGGATATAACATGAATAGTTTGGCCGAAGATGTAATGCCTTATCTTTTGAACAGCAAACATAAGAGCTAAGCATTCTTTCTCAACCGGACTATAACGGTGTTCGGCTCCAATCATAGTACGACTGAGATAGTAGATGGCCTGTTTATGACCTTTTTTGTTCTTTTGGGCAAGTAAAGCACCCAATAAATGATCCATAGCACGGACATACATTAAGAATGGTATGCCTGAGATAGGTGGCACCAAGACTGGTGGGTTCATGAGATATCGCTTTATATTATCAAATGCTCGTTGACATTCTTTGGTCCAAATGAAAGATGTACCCTTCTTCATTAGCTGAGTAAATGGTCTGCAGCGTCCAGACAAATTCGAAATAAACCTCCTGATGTACGCAAGTCGACCTTAGAATCCTCGTAGCTCTTTTAGGTTGCGTGGAGGACGCATCTCTTGAATGGCTTTGATCTTCTCGGGATGCACGTGTATACCCTTAGAGGTAATGACGAAGCCGAGAAATTTACCACTAGAGACACCCAAGAATGACTTGGTGGGATTCATTTTGAGTTGATGTTGGTGCATCAGATTGAAGATAGTTCTCAAGTCTTGGATATGATCTTCCTTTAGACGACTTTTGACAGCAATATCGTCGACGTAGCATTCGACAGTCTTGTGAAGAAGATCTTAAAAGATGGTACTCATAGCTCGCTGGTAAGTTGCACCAACATTCTTGAGACCAAATGGCATTATAGTATAGCAGTAGACTCCGTGAGGAGTACGAAAAGAGGTATGTTTTTCATCTTCAGAATTCATCCGAATCTGATTGTACCCAGAGAATCCATCCATGAAGGATATTTGCTCGAACCCACAAGTGTTGTCAATCATGACTTCCGTGATAGGGAGAGGAAATTCATCTTTTGGACAGACTTTATTAAGATCCTGAAAGTCGATGCAAACTCGAACTTTGTCGATTTTTTTCAGGACTGGAACGACGTTGGCTACCCAATCAGGATGTTGCTCTTCTCGAATAAAGCCACAAGCGATGAGCTTTTTGACTTCATCGTCGATTGCGTCCATTATTTCTGGCTTGAAGCGTCGTTGTTGCTGTTTGACTGGTTTCGCATTAGACAAGATATTCAATTTGTGAGTAGCAACTTTGGGATCTAAACCTGGTATGTCTTCATAATTCCAGGCAAAAACATCAATATATTCCTGAATAAGAAGAATTAATTCTTGCTTATCTGCCTCTGGAAGGTTCTTGCTGATGAATATTGGATGAGGCGACCCGCTCTCTCCTACATCAATTTGAACCAATTGATCTTCAGTAGGAGGTTCTCGTTGTTCGAATCGGAGTTCCCATTGGGTATCCATTCGTTGAACCCAAGGATCTGTTTCGGGATTTTCTTTAATATCCTCGTCATAGCCTTCTGGATGTTCGACAAAAACCATGTTAGAAGATACAATCAGTCGATAAATTTGACCAATACTGGTATCAGAATCCTATGATCTGGAATCAGAAGAATTAGAGCGCTCTTCACTATCAAATTTGGAGACTGCTGGGGATAATATCGGAGGTGAAGCATATCTGAGACCTATTTTGGTTCTGCTGTAATACATCTTTGACTTTCCTTTCGGAACAGCCATACGGATAGGAGTTCGTCTACCCTTACAGTTGTTGAGGCCATTCTTGAAATCATAACCCATATTTTGGATGATATCTTTTGATTATTGACTGTAACAACGAAGTTGGAGATGTCTCGTATCGTTACTTTTGCCATCATCCGTATAGCTGAATTTTTGTTCTGGTCCTTTACTGAAAAGTATTAGACTCTCGCCTCTCTTTCGAGAAGGGACAACAAAGTATGAATCATGTGGGTGTTCGAGTGAGACCTCTGTTTGAAGAAAACTCCCATTGTAAATGACTGAAAGCTATCTAACATATCCAAATAGCACTTAGCATGATAAATAACATCAGTATACTGGAAAAGAGATACTTTTTCATTGATTTGTACATCTATTTTTACAACAGGACCTGTAGCCTTAGCAGGCTTGGTCAGATTGATTACAAAAGGGAAGAAGAAGAACGTGGAGGAGGCTTGCTACGACGAAGGTCAATAACAAGTAGCTCAGAGGAGGTGAGCTCCCTTTTATCCATGTTACGAGATAAATCTATAACAAGTGGCTCAGAAGAGGTGAGTTGTCTTTTATCCTTGTTACGACGTAAGTCAATAACAAGTGGCTCAGAAGAGGTGAGCTCCCTTTGATCTTGACCACCATCGTTTGGTTGCTTCTGGACTGGTAAGTGAATAGCCAGTGGTTTGGAGGACTGAGGATGAGAAACACGCCCTTTGACAGGTATGATGAGGGTGTCTTTGGGCACTGCTTCTTGTTTTTCTTCAGTGTCTAGAGCCAGTACTACCTTCATGAACTCATCTTTATACATACGAGCATCGTTACAATATGCTTTGACACCTTTGAAAGGATAGAGATCCGCAACCTCTTTTTGAACCTCTCCATTGTCATCAACATATTTGAAACATTGATGGAGAGTAGAAGGAACAATGTTGTGTTCATGCAGGAATGGTCTCCCCAACAGAGCATTTTAAGAACAACCATGGTTGTCTATGATGTAGAAGGTCACCTTTGTGCGGAGATTGCCTATTTGGAGTTTTAGGCGAATCTTGCCCAGAGCTTCACTTCTTTCCTGATTGAACCCCAAGATGGTGGTGATTGTGCCAAAAAGACTATGTACTAGGATCTTCAGTACATCTAACATTGTCTTTGGCATGATGCTGAGTGTCGACGTCGAATCTATCAGAATACGATCAACCTTCATCGAATCAATGTATCATGTATAGTATAAAGGACGGTCATGCCTATTGTCTTCCATCAACATATCATCCTATGTGAAGGTAATATTTGGAATTAATTCCAACACACTGTGACAATGGAGGCAAGAGACAGGCTCTGATTCTGGCTTCTTGAGAAGAGTTAGACAGGTTTCTGCTTGCATTAGAGCTTCACTCAGAGTTTCTCGAGTCTCTTTAGAAAGGTGCAAGTGCTCGAAAATTGACAGCCTAGTCGGTGTATTGGCTAGTTGAGCCAAGATATCAAAGTTGTATGGCTTCTCAAGTCCTGAGGGAGATAACTTCTTCAAAGGCTTGTCGAAGCGGACTTGTTGTTTGCCTTTGTTGGCTGTCGTCGGTTTGGAGAGAATGGGTACTACAACCGGTGAGGATGCAGAAGGGTTATGCTCATTAGAAACAGGTTGTACTGAAGCAGACTCAGAAGAAGAAGCAAGATTCTCCTGAGCTTCGGAATAATCCCGTAGATAGGATTTCCATGACCTGGTGCCCAGCAGGATTTTTTCTTCAACTATGGGGTCAAAAGACACCATATTGCAAGTCTTTGTCTTACCCTTGGAGCGTTCTTTCTTCTTAGAGGAAGAGGGAACTTTGAACTCCGAAGCAAGATCAGGGTGAATCCACATAATCTCACTATTGTCAAGAGATAAGGGGACGAGACCTTCACTTCGTGGAGGAAGGAGATTCTCGATCTCAAGAGTGGCCATGGGGATAGGGATGACACCATGCTGTACCATCTGTGGAGGGAAGTTACCGAACTGTAATGAGACCATGTTCGCGATAACAGTCTTCTCGTCTTGTTGCAGAGTGACAACACCAGCGTTGATTAGCTCTTGAATCTTGCCTTTGAGCACATAACATGCTCGAGTGGGATGTCCAATGAACCTGTGATAGACATAATATTTGGGATGATCAGTCTTACCGACCTCATCAGGCTTCTTCAGGTTTGGGAGTTGGTGCTTATTACTTTTGATCAAGCAATCGAAGATGCTCACGGTGTCATTCTCGTCAAAGGAGTAGAAGTAGACGTAGGTGGAGCCACGTTAACAGCCAAAGATTCTTTTCTTTTCAAATTGATGTTTAATATAACTTTTTCCTTGCGGTTGTTCTGGCGATTACCGCTACTCGATGTCTGATGTTCATCCCGGTCGGGGTTAGACATGTGTACCCCCAACTGTTTGAACTTGTCAGCACTAACTTCAGCTGCTTTAGCATTGACAATGAATGATGGCCAGTCTTGAAATTGAGTTGACCCCATCCATATGCTGATAATAGGCAAAAGATTTGCCTTGCAGGTATCTATAGTGACAGCAGCCGGAGATCCAGGAGGCATCTTTAATGCTTCTCGACGAAATCTTTCAATGAAACTCTCAGCGGTTTCAATATTTCTTTGTTTGATCTTGTTGAGGGATGACATGGTCATGTCGTTGATTCCCTCGTAGAATCGCTCCAAGAAGATTTGTTTAAGACCCGAGAAAAAAGTGATACAACCATCAGGTAAGCTCCTATACCAATCGTATGCTACACCAGCAAAACAGCCGACAAATACCCTGGTAAGAAGAGCGTCATTTGGTTGAAGTTGAACAGTCATTACCTCAAAGTGGTTAATGAACTGACTTGAAGAAGTGTTGCCGTCAAACAGCGAAATTGTGGGAATCTTGTACTTTTGAGGAAATGGGACTTCCTTCCATTCAACCGGATAGGGTTGTTTAATCCCCAATCTCTGTAAGTTGTCTTTCTCTTAGAAAGCCTTGAATTGAGTGCGCAAGAGTTTGACAGCTTCATTAGCATCTTCTGTTAAAGAAGAAGGAGCAGGCTGACATATAATATTAGGGGGAGGAACAGCGTGGTAAGTACTACCCCCAGCTCCTGACTGACTGGGTGTGGTTTGAATTTATACAGGGGATATTTGAGGAGATACTACCCCCAGACCTGCATTGATAGGTACCTACGATGCTATAATCTTCGGATTTGCAGCAGGTGCGGTCGGTGGTACTGTATGTTGGGCCACGATGATAGAATGCATACTGGCGACCATTTCAGCCAAGGTCTTCAGCTTGTCCTCCAGTGCAGCTATTCGTTGTTCTTGACTAGCCGAACTAAAAGCATCTGGGTCTTCAGTGACAACATAAGCTGTCACTTCTCTAGGTACAGTAGAGGACACTGTCTATTCAGAACTTTCGTTGTATGCATCATAATCAGAGAAGGAGTCATCTTCCGAGTGAGAAAGAGGGAGATGACCGGAAGGATCTTGGAGAAGATTCCTTTGTCTGATTGTATCTCAACTTCGAGATCGGGTATGTTGGAATACTCCTTCAGAAGATTCTTGGAGTAGATCCAGATATCTTTGACTGGGTCTACGAGGCTTGTCGTGTTTGGAGCATTTCCTACCCCCAGTATCTCGGGAAGCCATGTTGACAGAAGCATACAATATTTCGTCCTCGTCTTTCGACATTGGTTCAGAGTTTACAAAGTTCAGACGATCGAAGACAGATCGCTTTGTTGTTTGGCAACAGCACTTGATGACAACCTTGTGATTACAATGGTGTCCAAGTAGCTGAACTGGAGGTGTTGAGATATTGTTCCGCTTTTGCTTGAGATGCTCTCGGAGGTCGGGAACAACGACGGGACGAAAAAAAGTTTGAGGGATATGTTCTTTGACAACATTCGAAACATGGTTCCGGTTCTTCAGATGTTTTGTCCCTTGAGTGTACAGGGAAGTACTCACTTCATTAGCATAGGTGTCAGGATTTTTGATCCTGGAACTTTGCCTTTGATGCAGGTTCGTCTTCGGCATTGGCTGCTTGCGTTTCACCGAAGTTGACGTAGACCGAGATCTATTGAGATAAACTCATAGATCAGCAAACTCACCCCCAGGAGTTTCTGTCTGAGACACCCGTAATTTTCCTTGTTTTGAGCGGGATATCCGGAGAGTTGGGAGATCTTGGAATTCCGCTACCGGAGTAGGCAGAACACCTCTTTGATCGGTACATTTCTCTTTGGCAGGAAGAGAAGAACTCTTGTTTGAGAGAGTCCTTGTACTGATTGGTGCCGAGGCACGTTCAGATTGATCTTTCAAGGTAAAAACCAGGGAAGACTGAGAAAAGACCAAAGGACCTTTTCCCTTATTTTGTGAGGAAGGGTTAGCTAAAAAGTATTTCCCTCTGTTGTCTTCCAAGTAGTGGAACGAAGAAGTTTGAGAAAAGATCAACGGGCCTTTTTCTTTGTTCTGAAGAGGAGAAGGAATAGTCAACAGACTACCCCCAGTGGATTGTGCTAGAGCAAAAGGGTGCTTGGAAAGAGGAGCAGAGTTTTTCCCCTTACTGTGAGAAGAAGGAAGATTGGCCAAAAGGCTATCCCTCTTAGACTGCACTGGAACAGTTTACGCAGGGGTTAAAGTGGCAGTAGGCGCATTGGCTGGTTGCGTATGAGAAGATTTGACAGATGGCCTGCTGGCCAAAGACACTGTAGCTTGCGCAGCAGGAGTCTTGACTTCAGAGTGCTTGAGTTGCACTCTGGTTGATGGAGTGGTGGACTGCGCAGGAAGAGATGTAGCCAACTGCGCCAGGGGAATAGGAGTCTTGCACTTTGCCAGAGCAGCATAGGAAGTGGTTTGTGTAATGGCAAGAGGAACAGTATACTACACATGGGCAGTAGAGGCAGCAGACTGTGCAGCAGTTTTGGGAGCAAAGACAGCAGACTGCGCAGAGGATTGCGCAGAGGATTGTGCAGAGGACTTTGGAGTCCACACTGAACAGACTTTGCTCTTGGCAGAAGTTTCAGTACGACGAATAGTCCCGTAGTTGATCATCGCCTCGTAGGCCGTCTGGTTGACCTTTACAACCAGCATCTTCTGCGTCTTTCCGATAGACGCAACGTCACATTGAGTTGTCACTTCCTCGTCGGAGGAGAAAGTCATCCCCAGCAGAGTCGCAATTTTGTTTGCAAAAACAAAAGTGTTCTTTATTTCACAAACTTTGTAAGAAGATTACAATTAAATTCTGGGAAAGTACAACTATAGGAATCCGATCTGAAGATGATCGCTTTATCCCTTGGACGATGTGAACTTTAAAGATGGTAGCCTATGAAGAAAGCAGCAGCACTTGGGCAAGAACTCCTGATCTCTCTCTGATAATGATCTCCTCTTGATTCTGATTATCTCCGATCCCCATTATGAAGGACTTGAAACTCTATTTATAGAGTTCTGGAAAATAACTAATTAGTAGTTATTTCTGGATTATGTATGATGGATTGCGCAGGCATTGGACTGCGCAAGCAGTAAACTGCGCTGGCAGTTACTCGATCGTGGGCTAACTGTATGAGACGCGTGGCATTGTTTGATTGAAATGCGTATGGTCGTGTACAGACGGTTGCCACATGGTGAGCAATTGATGGCATGTAGGCCACGTACAAAATGTCAGTTATCTTGATGGATTGCGCCACTTGAACTGCGCTAGCTTCAGACTGCGCTGGAATCAGACTACACTGACGAGAATTTGGCAGACTGTGCTTCGGTTGGGCTGTCCTACTGCGCTGGCTGTACAGCTGTCCTCGAGCGCTGTGCTGCACAATAAACGAAAGGAATCCTCGTTTATCGGGCTGTCAGCTGTCAGAAGATTTGATTTTCTGTCAGATAATGATGACGTTGCCAGGTCAGCTAGCGCGCTCGGATGGGTACGCAGTTCAGCTTGCGCAGTTGAGTTGTTGCGCAGTCTGTCTCCTGCGCAGTTCATTTGAAGGGTGCGCAATTTGATTTTCATTACTTTTTTGATGGGTGCAACTTGATTTTTAGGACCTACAGTCACAACATATACAAATTGGTAAAATAAACTGCGACGATGCATTCTATATGATATTTGGGTCAATCTAGGCTAAAGTCAACCTTTGGTCAACTCTAGTAAACTAATCTAGTCAAACTAAGTCAACTAGGTCAAACCTAACCCAACAAGTCTTACTATGCCTAACCAAGACTATCCTAGCAAGCACACATCATTCACAAGTCACACAAGTCTAACATAACCCAACACTCATGTGTACACACTCCATATGCCATAGGCTATACTACAGATGCTATATGCCAACACAATGATATAGGCATACACACATATTTATTTACCACATATATATTCACTAAAATCATTTGGATAATATACTTATATCTATATTACATTGCATTTATCATACTAGATTATATATTATATATGTATACATATACATATAGATAGAGATAGAGTCATGCATATGTATGTGTGTGGAAACATAGGATTCCATGTGTGTAAAACCAGTTTTCAGTGTGTTAGTGACATGGGTATTCAAATCAGTGTGTGTGTGTACTCGTATGAACCAATGTGGTTCTCAGGTTAACAGTGAATGAGTGAAACATAAAATAGTTTAGTGTTATACCTGTGTGAGTGTATAGGAATGTCTTCAATGTGTGCAATATGGGTGCCCATCTCAGTTCTCAGAAAACAGGAAAGCAGTGTGTCAATCACAGGTTTGTGTGAGTTCAAATCAGTGTGTGTGGCATGGATGAGTGTGTGAGTGATTGAATGTCAATGTGCAACAGTTTTCAGTGTTACCTAGCAGTGTATCAGTTGATAGAAAATTTAGAATTGTGTGTGTGTTAGTGTACTTGTGACAGTCCACAATGTACTTAGAATTTCAAACAGTGACATGTGTGTGTAAACATATGAATCAATGTGAGAAAATAGTGTGTAAAGTGTACCTGTGTGTGTAATGAACTCATTCTCAGTTTTCAGAAAACAGTGTAAATATATTCTCAGAAAACATGTGACAGTTTCAAATCGGTGTGTGTGAACATGAATTAGTGCATCTCAGTGTCAATCTCAGATTTTGGGTTATAGAGTATATAATACCATGCCTATATTAACAGTCTTGAAATCAGGAACAATGTATACTAAATAGTGTACCAGTTCTAATGCAATTCAAAAGCCCAATGCAAATTCGAAAACTAATTCCATGCTAATCATAAAACCCAACATGTAAGTTAACTCTGTTATGTAAACAACACAATTGAATCACACAACAGTTAAACCTACATTGAAAATGCAAGGAAATCGAATGACAGTTTTAGGTATCAGAAAAATATAGGAAATTCCTAAATTTGATTTGAAATTAACAATTATATCTAGATTAATAGGTTGGTAATCACAGTCACTCATGTGCACATGTCGTAGGGGTGTCCCAGTGTCAATGAATAGGATACAACGTGTCCAAATCACTCCACATACACATACACTAAAATCGTGCACTAACAGCGTCGTGCACGCGTGTCGAGTGAGCTAGGGACACGTGTGTCCCACTAAATGTGTCATGATCGTGCACATAGGTAGAGGGGGTCTAGGTCTAGGGTTTTGTCACCCTGAGTCGTGTCCAAAACGTGTCTTCGTGTGACACGAAGTCTGTGTCATTGCGTTAATCAGGAAAGTGCTCGAGCAGTAAACAACCCGTATGGCTCAAAAATCTCACAAACCACAAAATAAAACCCAATGAAATTGAATAGCCTTTGTGTCAGTCATCTCCCCTATGTGCACACAAATTCTCGTGTCCTTTCGTGCTGTGTCCAGGGAGAACTCGGACACGGGCAGCAGGACACCCGACCGAGCCCCCGTGCTGCTTGTCCAGTGCATTTTAGGACACAAAAGCGACACAATAACCAGCTCAGTCTTCATAAAATTAACGCACACACATGTTTGCCATTGATTGTAAAAGAACAGAACAATTATCGGAGGACTGAACTTAGACTCACAATACAAACTCGCTCGTACAAAGAAAGCCTAGGGACGAAAACCTAGGTACAGCAGACTAAGTACGATTGTTTATTTTTGATTCTGGGGGGTGACGATAGAGGCTCGGGAAAGCGACGGCCGCTCTGCCTTACTCCTTGGACGATCGGTATGCAGCCTTGGCTCAGGGAAGATCTGCTCGGCATTGACGAAGAAAGGCTCTTCTTACTCTCCTCGGGTTGCTCTTCTGGCTTCTCTCTCTCTGTGATTATCAAGAAAAGGGGGAGCTCTCTCCGTGTATATCTCTCTCTTCTTCTTTTTTTTTATTCTTTTTGTTGTCGACCTTTTTTTTTTTTTTTACAAGGGAATGATGCTGGCTATTTATAAGAGTGGGGGGTGATCATTAGGGTTTGCTAATGATTATCTGTTTGGAATGTCGGCGCTCCTTCATTCTATCTGAACCCTTGATCCTGATTATAGTGAATCTCGGCCATTAATGCGGATAGCATCGTATCTCATGAGCAATTAATGCTAGCTGCTTTAAATCCTCGTGATTGATTATGCCAATGTCTGATTGCTCGCCACGTGTCCCATTAGCTTGATGATAAATGATATGCCCTGATCTCAGTAATTATGACGATGATGTCAAATATATTTGTTGAGATTTGGTTAAATATCTTATTGATCCATGCCACGTAACTTAATTGTGAGTCCTACCAGAGCCGCATAGGATGGGCAACACTTGAACCGCAGGGAGATACTCTTCGTGAGCCGCATAGGACAATGCTTCATCGAGCCGCAGGGAACGAACTCTCAATGAGCCGCATATGCAGTCTTTACGAGCCGCATGAGCTAGCGTTGTATTAAGCCACAGGGACTGGGTTCTCGGTGGGCCGCATATGGCTGATTTCTGCTGGCCATATAGGGTGACTTCTTAGTGAGCCGCATGAAGTTGTTCCCCAATTAAGCCGCATGAGATGTGCCACGTGGCAATCTAGGACTTTTGTCGGATCGGGTCAGAGATTTTCTTCTTTTCCCGAAGAGTCTGTCATTATGGCAGAACCATTATGATGCTTTATGTCAGGTCTGTCACTTGTCAGGTCTGTCAGCCGTCAGAGCATTAAATGCGTCCATACGTTGGGCACAGCTGTTTTTGAAGACCACGTGGCCTCTCTCTCTGGGCCGCATAGAGTTTACTCGAGCTGCCTATGTACGTTGAGCCGCATGTCCATGTTGGTGACTTTTGAGCCGCATGATACTCTTGAGTCGCATGAAGTTCGTCTGATTTTGAGCCGCATGCAGCTTCTTGGGTTCTGTGCCGCATGAAAAATGTCTCATGACCGAGCCGCATGAAGGATGTCTCATGACCGAGCCGCATGAGGAATGTCTCATGACCGAGCCGCATGAGGAATATCTCATGACCGAGCCGCATAAAGGACGTCTCATGACCGAGCCGCATGAGGAATGTCTCATGACCGAGCCGCATGAAGGACGTCTCATGACTCGCATGAGGAATGTCTCGATATTCCCGTACACTCGCTTAGTGGGCCCGGGTATCCCGAACACACGAGTGCGTAGGTATCATGTTTGCTCCCTGATGTGGGGGCTAATAGAAATACTTGCCCTCGATCTTTGTTGGAAGACTCTTGAGAACCACTCTGTCCGTTTGCCGCCGGGGGCTGGACACAGGCGGTTCTGTACAACTTTCCATCAGAGGCCCGCTTAGCGGGACGCTCTTGATGGTTAGAGGTTGGGACAGCTGACTGAGCCCGATGAGCCCGCGCTGCCCTAGACTTCTTCTACTTAGCACCCGAAGGTGCGTAATAGGAAGAGTCCAAGTTTGGAAGGAGGGAAGAGAAGTTGGTGCCCTTTTCAAAGGAGGTAAGGAGGCTCTATTTATAGCATGGAGTGAGCCCTTTCTTCTTCTCCTTTCCGATATGGGACTAAAAGCAATATTTTCCATGCTTCTATAGGACCCCCTTCAAAGTTTCCAAATTGCAAATTTGGAACACTTTGAATAAGAAGCATGGAAAGTAGATTTGTTTAGGTGTGGCAATTCAATCAGAGGTAGCATGGACGTGATATGTTTGGGTACTTCCGCTGGGGATTTTATGTGGACTTATCATCCTTGGTGTACCTTGGTTTTAGGTACGGATAATAAGTTGAGAGAGGGAACCATCATATTTACTCAGAGGTGGTATGGACGTGGTAAATATAAAGTTGATGGTAGAGCCTTCCTACTCAGAGGTGATATGGACATGGTAGGAGTGAACTTGAATGAGGATACATAGAACAACTCAGAGGTGCTATCAACGTGGAAGTTCTATGCATTGGTTGAAAGAATACTATGGAACAGCTGGGCTCCGAAAGCATGTGATGATGAGGAAAGATGTGGATGTACTAAGGGACCTAGTACGACATTTGTGGTCAGCAGAGGACATTTGTGGGCCTATTATCCTTGGCATACCTTGGTTTTAGGTACGGATAATAAGTTTGATAGGGATACCTAGGACAACTCCGCGGTAAGGCGGATATGGAGGTTCTTGGTATCGGGCGAAAGAATGCCATGGAGCAGTGAACAGTTTTCTGTTTTCTTTTACTGTTTTTCTTTTCTTTTTGTCAAGGGATGTGATCCCAGATGATGTAGTACTTTGAATTTTGAATAAATGAGCATGTTTCAACTCATCTTCTCTTTCTTGTACTTGTGGTGTTTGTGGAATCGGACCTGCTGGGGGATTATTTGTGGACCTGTTACCCTAGGCGTACCTTGGTTTTAGGTACGGATGACAAGTTTGGTCAGGATATCCGGAACAGCCATGGCAAAGTGGTCATGGGTGCTCTCGGTATTGGGAAAAAGAATGCCGTAGAGCAGCTGGTCTCCCGGGACATGGTGAGATGGTGGATTTATGCTAAGAAGCTTAGCAAGGGATATTTGTGGACCTATTATCCTTGGCGTACCCTGGTTCAGGATACGGATAATAGGATGAAAGGAAACCAACATATTTTCTCAGAGGTTATGAGGACATGGCAAGCATGAGGGTTTTACCGTGGAATCTTCCTGCTCAGAGGTAATGAGGACGTGGCAGGGGAGACTTCACGAAAGATATTCGTGGTCAACAGCGAACATTTGTGGTCAACAGAGGACATTTGTGGTCAACAGAGGATATTTGTGGTCAACAGAGGACATTTGTGGTCAACAGAGGACATTTGTGGTCAACAGAGGACGTTTGTGGTCAACAGAGGACATTTGTGGTCAACAGAGGACATTTGTGGACCTATTATCCTTGTCGTACTCCGGGTGTGGGTACAGATAATAGGTTGAAAGGAAGACGACATACTTGCTCAGAGGTAATGGGAACATGGCAGGCATGAAGGTTTCTTCGACGGAGCCTTCCCACTCAGAGGTAATGAGGACATGGTAGGAGTGGGCTCAATGAAGAGGGGGTACATAGAACGACTCAGAGGTAGGAGAACGTGGAAGTTCTATGCGAGGGGGCGGTTTGTTTTTGGTGGAAGTGAAAACGACTCAGAGGTAATGAGGACGTGACCGTTTCAGAAATTTGTGGATCGATTACCTTTTTTGTGCACTGGGAGTGCGGGTAGTGGATCATGAGGGAGGATCCCTTCCAGGAAGAAAGTTCAGAGGTATATTCATACGTGACTTACTATCTGAAAGAGTGACCGAAATGTGAGTTCAGAGGCACCAGCGGGTACATGACTAGATAATCTGGAGTGGATGTGAGTTCAGCGGTACCGGGGGGTACATAACTCACCAATCTAGGAAATTTGGAGGCGGAATGTGAGTTCAGCGGTACCGGGGGGTACATAACTCAATCATCAGGGATTTTTTTTTTTGGATGTCGTTTCGGACGTAATACTTCTTCAAGAAGTTGCCGTTGATGGGCAATATGAGCAAGTCTCAGTGGGAGCAGCCACATACTTGGCCAGCTCCAACTCTTCTTCAGCCACCCCCTGTGTAAATGCAGACTGAGAGGATGATTTGGGCAACTTGATCATCGGAGGTTCTGTTGGTGGAGTCGAGCGGGGAGTTGTTGGCAAACTAGCGACCCCCAGTTTGGTAGTTGATGATGGGCGGGGAGTTGTTGGCTCGCTAGAAGTCCCAGACTTTGCATCGGGGTGACGACCCTTCTTGGGAAGGCGTATCGTCATCGGCTTGTCGGAGGGATTGGGCTTCTTCGTTTGGGGTTGACCGACTCTCGGCAGTCTGATTGTTAGTGGCCCCGTTGTGGGTCTCGGCACTTGGCCGGACCTTGGCAGCCGGATTATCATCTGCTCTTCCTGTACCGAGAGACTGATTGCGTCCTTACGCAGCGTGGCCGTAAGGGGTACGGATTTGCCCGGTTTGCGAGCTTGGAGGTGGATCGTCAGAGGTTCTTCTGATCCTGTGGCCGCTTCGGCACCAGCTTGGTCATTTCTTCCATCAAGGTGCCTTTTCGACTTTTCGTATAGACAGGAGTCCGAGTAGTAGGATTCGACCCCTTTGAAGGGATCGATGTCAGCAAATTCTGTCCTCACGAAGCCATTCTTGTCGACATACTTGAAGCATTGGTGCAGTGTGGAAGGCACGATCATATAATCGTGTATCCAAGGGCGCCCCAACAGGATGTTGTAAGAAGTATCGGCGTCTATGACGTAGCAGGTGACTTCTGATTGGAGATCGCCAATCTGGCATTTCAGACGGATCTTCCCGATTGGGTAGCTCCTGCCCGAATTGAAACCGCTAATGGCGGTACTTGTAGGCGTCAGGCGATGCATCGGAAGGCGAAGATGATGTAGCAGACCCTTTGGAATGATGCTTATGGAAGACCCAGGATCAATATGCATTCGGTCCACCTTTACATCGCCAATGTATCCAGTGTAGTATAACGGTCGATCGTGCAGGTTAGTTTTGATGAGCATATCCTGCGGAGAGAAGACGATATTGGGCATCGCTCCAGTACACGCACTATCTTGGAGATCTGCAGGTTGGTTATCTCCCGTGAGGTTGACCTGAGCCAAGTACGCGTCGGCGTTTTGGAGTGCATCACTCAAAGCTGTGCGGACATCCTTTGAGAGCCTTAGGAGTTCATATAAAGATAATTTGGCCGGTGTATTGGCCAATTGAGCCAAGATGTCGAAGTTGTAGGGTCTTTCCAGCCCCTGAGGTGTCTCCTTTCGGAGGGATTTGTCGAAGCGGGTCTCTTTCGGCCTGGGTTTGTCGGTCGTCGAAGGCTGAGCCGGTCCCGGAGTATCAGCGTTTGTGGGCTGCTGATCATTAGTCGGATTCTCGGCCACTGGTTGGGCTTGTGCTCCAGATCGAGTAGTGACGGCTGAGACTTCCTCCTCCTCTGCCGAGGCGGTGCGGCATGATCTGACCTTTCCACTTTTCTTTTTAGAAGGTAAAGTGGGCTGATTCACCTCGTGGACTAGGTCCGGATGGACCCACATGATTTCCCCTCGTGATGTGGTGAGGGGTACTAGGCCGGGAGTTTGATCACGGGCAGGCGGAAGATTAGTTATTTCCATCGTTGCCAGAGGGATGGGTATGACACCGTCTTGAGTCTCTGTTGGAGGGAAATTGCCGAATTGTACGGACACCATGTTGGCTGCTACGGTTACCTCCTCGAAGTCGATAGCCAGAGCGTTCGAATCGATGAGGTTCTGGATATACCGTTTCAGTTGGTAGCAGTCGTGTGTAGCATGGTGGACGTAGCGGTGGTAATGGCAGAACTTCGGATTTTCCAAATCAGCCGGCCAAGGTTCCCGCCTTGGTGGAGGAAGCTGAATTCTATCTCCTTGTATAAGCATGTCCAAGATAGGCTTGACGTGGCCGTCTTCGAAAGAATAAGTGATTTGAGGCCATTGTTTGTCTGCTGGCTGTGGCTCGGGCTTCTGGGCTGTATCGGTCACCATGGCCTGCTTGCCTTTGTTGTCCCGGTTGTTGGAGGGGCTACCCCTATTGTCGTTGCTGGCGTTGGGACGCTTTCCCTTGTTCTCTCCCTCTGAGATATGCAACCCCAGTTGGTGAGCTTTCTTCAATCGTTCCTCGGCACTTGTAGCGCTGATGATAAAGGCCTTCCAGTCCTTGAATTGACTTTCGCCCATCCAGAGACTAATTGTTGGGAGTAGTCTCTTTTGGCAAATTTCAATCAAGGAAGAGTCCGGGTTGCCAGATGGTAACTTTATTACGGTTTGACGAAACCGCTCAATGTAATTCCTTGTCAGCTCTTTCTCTCCTTGGACGACGTCCATGAGGGTAGACATCGTGACGTCCTGCCCTACCTCATAGAACCTCTCCAAGAACAAGCGCTTGAAGCCAGCGAAGGAGTGGATGCAATTATCTGGCAGGTTGCGGTACCAATCGAAGGCGACTCCTTCCAGTGCCCCAATGAATAACCGTGTGAGGATGGCATCATCATGGGGCAGATGGTCGGTAGTGACCTCAAAGTAAGTGATGTACCGGCTTGCTAAAGTCTTACCATCATATGGGTTCATATTGAACGGCTTATATCTTGGGGGAAAGGGCACATCCCTCCATTCAGCAGGGTATGGTTGTCGTATTCTGAGGTCTTGAGAATTTTCTCGGGCGTGGAACATCGCTCGAAGCTCCTGAACCTCTCTCTTTACTTCTCGGACCTCATCTGTCGCGGTAGGGGCCGTTATCTCGGGAGCATTATTGTCCGGGTTTGGTGCCGCTGAATTTGAATCTATGTTGTTCGCGGGACCCGTGCTTGTCTGACCAGGTGTCACTCCCTGCAGAGTAGGAAGCGCTGCTTTGATCTCGTCTACAGACTTGACCAAGGCGTGCAGTATGGCCTCCAAAGTGTCGATACGTTGGCGATCGCCGGAACCACCTTGGCTGTTGTCCGTCATGAATACCGTCCTCACGTGAGGAGTGACAGAAGGAGAGGTGGCGGACATACCCTCCGAGTCATACTCATGCATCGAGAAATCATCAGGATATGTGGGGATGTTCTCTTCAGGTTCGGACTCGGAAGGAATAGTACCCCCAGCTTCAGAGCTTGCTTCGTTTAGGACGTCCTCGGGGACGTCGGCATCTGTTGTATCCGTCGGAGGATTTGCTTCCTCCAGTCCGTCTTTTTGGAATGTCGGGTTGTCGTGGAGGTTTGGAGGAGTGCTACCCCCAGTTCCGATGACCCCTAATGACGTAGACGGCGAACTTCCTACTGCAGCAGTTTTCGTCTTTGAACGGGTGTGTTGGAATACTCCAGTAGAGGATAATCCTTTAGACGACGGCTTCTTAGCTGCAATAGTTGACACCTTTGGGCTGGAGATGCTTGTCTTCTTCCCTCTCCCCTCAACGAGGACTTTCCGCGCGGAATTGCAGGAGGCAACGGGAGGTGCCTCGTCTTCCGAACTCGGATGTTGTAATCTTTGGAAGACGGATGGCCGGTCTTCCGTTACTGCCGTGTTGTTGCAACAGCAGTTGACGATAATCTGGGTGCAGTGACGTCCCTGTGAGGACTCTCTGCACGCTGAGGCTCCTTCTCTTTCCTTGCGTTTGTGGAGGATAGCTTCACGCAGGTCAGAGGAACCACTTTGTCCGTTTGCCGCCGGGGGCTGGACTCGAGTGGTTTTATACAACTTCCCGTCAGAGGCCCGCGTGATACTCAGCGGGACGCCCCGATAGTCAGAGGTTGGGGCAGCTGTCTGGACTTGATGAGCCCGCGCTGCCCTAGACTTTTTCTTTTTAGCACTTGTGGGTGCGTAATAGGAAGAGTCCACATTAGGTATCACCGAGTCTGGATTTTCATCCAGAAAGTGATCAGAGTTAGGACCGCATGAGAGTCGGTCGAAAACTGATCGAGAGAAGTGTGGTAGAGACGCTATGCGGCTGGCGTTGGGTGTCGTGCAGGCTATCTGCATGCGACTGTCTTCTGTTGTAGGACGAGTTCTTATGCGGTTAGGAGTCACGGCCGTGCAGGCTGTCCGCATGCGGTTGGCATCTGTGGCCGCGTGGGTTTTCTGCAAGCGGTTGACTTTACTAGCCGCATGAATCTCATCCATGCGGTTGGGAACTGTAGCTGCATAAGTTATGCGGCTGACAGAAGTGGCCGCATGAGTTTTCTTCATGTGGTTGACGGTTGTGGCCGCATGGATTTTCTTTCTGCGGCTAATACCCCTCTGCGGTTCAGGTTGAGCAGAGACCCTCTTTGCCCCTGCAAGTCCAGCATCATAGTGTTTTCTTCTGCCGGACTTGGGGACAGCAGAGGTGTCTGCGATCTGAAGTGGGGCCGCAGGAGAGTCTTTCTCGCCGTCTTGAGCGACCGAGGGTATCCCATCGAGGGCTTGGGGAGGAGCAAATGACTTTGGCCTCCACTCTTTGCGAGCCTTCGTGGTGCGGGTGCATTTCTGGACCGGGCCAGCGCTGCCTTCAGAGAGCATCTCTTCGAACGCCTGTTGGTCGAAGCGGACGACCATCTTCTGTTGTGTGGAGCCAAGTTTGGCTGCATCCGATTGCGTCACCAACTCCTCAGCCGTGGAGAAGTTAATTCCCCAGCAGAGTCGCCATCGTGTTTGCCATTGATTGTAAAAGAACAGAACAATTATCGGAGGACTGAACTTAGACTCACAATACAAACTCGCTCGTACAAAGAAAGCCTAGGGACGAAAACCTAGGTACAGCAGACTAAGTACGATTGTTTATTTTTGATTCTGGGGGGTGACGATAGAGGCTCGGGAAAGCGACGGCCGCTCTGCCTTACTCCTTGGACGATCGGTATGCAGCCTTGGCTCAGGGAAGATCTGCTCGGCGTTGACGAAGAAAGGCTCTTCTTACTCTCCTCGGGTTGCTCTCCTGGCTTCTCTCTCTGTGATTATCAAGAAAAGGGGGAGCTCTCTCCTTGTATATCTCTCTCTTCCTCTTTTTTTTATTCTTTTTGTTGCCGACCTTTTTTTTTTTACAAGGAAATTATGCTGGCTATTTATAAGAGTGGGGGGTGATCATTAGGGTTTGCTAATGATTATCTGTTTGGAATGTCGGCGCTCCTTCATTCTATCTGAACCCTTGATCCTGATTATAGTGAATCTCGGCCATTAATGCGGATAGCATCGTATCTCATGAGCAATTAATGCTAGCTGCTTTAAATTCTCGTGATTGATTATGCCAATGTCTGATTGCTCGCCACGTGTCCCATTAGCTTGATGATAAATGATATGCCCTGATCTGAGTAATTATGACGATGATGTCAAATATATTTGTTGAGATTCGGTTAAATCTCTTATTGATCCATGCCACGTGTCTTAATTGTGAGTCCTGCCAGAGCCGCATAGGATGGACAACACTTGAACCGCAGGAAGATACTCTTCGTGAGCCGCATAGGACAATGCTTCATCGAGCCGCAGGGAACGAACTCTCAATGAGCCGCATATGCAGTCTTTACGAGCCGCATGAGCTAGCGTTGTATTAAGCCGCAGGGACTGGGTTCTCGGTGGGCCGCATATGGCTGATTTCTGCTGGCCATATAGGGTGACTTCTTAGTGAGCCGCATGAAGCTGTTCCCCATTTAAGCCGCATGAGATGTGCCACGTGGCAATCTAGGACTTCTGTCGGATCGGGTCAGAGATTTTCTTCTTTTCCCGAAGAGTCTGTCATTATGGCAGAACCATTATGACGCTTTATGTCAGGTCTGTCACTTGTCAGGTCTGTCAGCCGTCAGAGCATTAAATGCGTCCATACGTTGGGCACAGCTGTTTTTGAAGACCACGTGGCCTCTCTCTCTGGGCCGCATGGAGTTTACTCGAGCTGCCTATGTGCGTTGAGTCGCATGTCCATGTTGGTGACTTTTGAGCCGCATGATACTCTTGAGCCGCATGAAGTTCGTCTGATTTTGAGCCGCATGCAGCTTCCTGGGTTCTGTGCCGCATAAAAAATGTCTCATGACCGAGCCGCATGAAGGACGTCTCATGACCGAGCCGCATGAGGAATATCTCATGACCGAGCCGCATAAAGGACGTCTCATGACCGAGCCGCATGAGGAATGTCTCATGACCGAGCCGCATGAAGGACGTCTCATGACTCGCATAAGGAATGTCTCGATATTCCCGTGCACTCACTTCGTGGGCCCGGGTATCCCGAACACACGAGTGCGTAGGTATCATGTTTGCTCCTTGATGTGGGGGCTAATAGAAACACTTGCCCTCGATCTTTGTTGGGAGACTCTTGAGAACCACTCTGTCCGTTTGCCGCCGGGGGCTGGACACAGGCGGTTCTGTACAACTTTCCATCCGAGGGCCGCTTAGCGGGACGCTCTTGATGGTTAGAGGTTGGGACAGCTGACTGAGCCCGATGAGCCCGCGCTGCCCTAGACTTCTTCTACTTAGCACCCGAAGGTGCGTAATAGGAAGAGTCCAAGTTTGGAAGGAGGGAAGAGAAGTTGGTGCCCTTTTCAAAGGAGGTAAGGAGGCTCTATTTATAGCATGGAGTGAGCCCTTTCTTCTTCTCCTTTCCGATGTGGGACTAAAAGCAATATTTTCCATGCTTCT
Source organism: Iris pallida (assembly GCA_029216955.1). NCBI lineage: Eukaryota > Viridiplantae > Streptophyta > Magnoliopsida > Asparagales > Iridaceae > Iris > Iris pallida. The sequence goes on along the minus strand of JANAVB010021600.1, from coordinate 16,011,908 downwards.
ACAACACATAGATCTACGAAGTCATGTAATTAGTTTTAAAAAATATGAAAATCTATTCCTAAGTGGCATTCTATCAGACACTTACATATACACTATGACACGTGTCCGATACGGACACCAAATGGACACGATTTCTAAACAAATTTTAGGGACAACTAAGGGACACCTAGATCTAGGCTAGGATGCAAAGAAATTAGAATATTAGCACAATTTGTGGAGTTTTACCTATAGGTGCCAATGGCAAGAAAAACCCTAAATTAGAGTGTTCCTGCTTGCTAGCTCGGATCCCCAAATTGCTCAAAATCTGGGATTACTCTCCATAAACAGAAAATAAGAGAGTATTAGGCTCTAATGCAAGAAACTAGAGTTAAAAAAAGAATTAAAATGAGAAATCTATGGATTGGGGAAGAATGGCCATACCTTTCTTTTTCCTATGTGTTCATTCAATACAAAAGATGCAAGAACTAAACGAGAAGAATATTTATTGGGAGGGAAGCCCTAGTGGCCGGCCATAGCATGCTGAAATTAGGGTTAGGGTTTAGTCTAATAGCTATGGGCCAACTTGCACTAGTCATGGAATCAATTCCTAAGTCTCAAGCCTATGAACCAAATCACTAACCCTCCTATTTGAATCTTGATTTCTAAATGACTAACTTAGGTAGACTTAAGTTAGACTAGGGTCACACCATGCTAACCAAGTCACCATAGCTAGGGTCAACACCTAGGTTTGTCTACAAAATCTCAACTAGTCAAAGTCAAAATAGCAATCACCAATTCAATAAATTAAAATAAATTCACAAATTCACAAATAACCAAAATACCCTCAATCTAAAATGTGGTAGTGACAGTCAATGTCGCACTTCCCTGGCAGATATGCTGTACCAGTGGCAACGTCTTGTTCGCTGAAAATGTCAGCAGGAAGGGAGGAATGCGGTGGCACATTCCCTTCAGTGGTGGTTCACGACGCATCACCTTTGCGCACCTAGACTTAGCGGGTCTTTTTCGGCTTTGGCAGCCGCTTCGAAGGACTCGTACTGCCTTCAAAGATGAACTCCTTATATGCCTGCTGATCGAGGCTTACCACAAGCGTCTTGTGGTAGGAGCCAAGTTTGTTGTCGTCAGACTCTGACACAACCTTTTCGTTGGAAGAGAAGTGGTCCCCAGCAGAGTCGCCAGCTTGTTTGCCATTAAAACAAGATATTTGAACTTTGTATTTAATTACAAAAAACAGAGTACAATATAGGATTTGGATGTAATCTTGGGAGTACACTTTTGTTTTTATCTGGGAATCGTAGAAATGGTACGAGTGAAAATTCTTTGACTCCATTGACGATCTGACGACGATCTCGAACTCTCTGAAGGTCTGGGTTGCTCTGGAACGAGAAGTGACTTGAAGAGGATTGGAACTCTTGTAAGTACTTCGAATGCTGAAGTGGTTGAAAAATGTTCAATATGTGGGACTTCGAGCTTGGAGAGTGGGAGGATGAATAAAGGAATGATCCTTCTATTTATAGGCAACAGAATAATATGTATATGCACACATATACGATATCCGTATGGAGAACTTGTACGTAGAGATGCCACGTGGCTGACTTCGTTGGGCGCATGGACGATGTGCCAGGGTGCTGGAGTTGAATCTGTTTGAACTGTACAGTTGAGCTGCGGAGAGGCTGACATGTGGCAGTTATGGATATTCGGTTATTGCTGAGATCTTGGGTGATTAGCACCCATTCGTAGGCAGAACAGAGTCAATGACATGGTGCATGTTCATGGCTCAAAGATCTCGAATTTGGTGGAGTGTGATATGTCAGGATGCGCCTAGGATCTAGTGCATGAGAAGACTTAGTCTATGACTTTTAGGGGTCAAAAACTAGTCTGGGACATGGCTTTCGAGGAGCATGCAGAGCTTTGGGCGCATGGTTGCGAAGGCGCATACGGAGTTTCGGGTACATGGCTGCGGAGGCGCATGCGGGTGATTAGTTGGCCACGTAGCGGGGCACAACTAAAACCGACAAAAATGAGTAATAATGAGGCTGATATCGGCGGCTCTTCATTCTCTGCAAAAGCTATCAACTGCTCAATGTCGAGACACGTGCTACCGACTCCATTATGCTGCTCAATGATGAGGTTGACGTTGTCATGCCCCGACTTCTATTATGCTGGAAAAGCCACCGGGTTCGGGTTGATTTCCAACCCACTTTATGCTCAATAAGTGCTTCATTAGCGGAAGCACTCGTGCGTTGACGAGGAAGTGATTCGCTTTGATGAGGAAGAGTGATGCGCCTGCACTGAGACGTTAGAGTGATGCGTCCAACCGAGTCGTTAAAGTGATGCGCCTAGTTGTAGTTTAGGATTTTTTCTTTGTAGTAGACTTTTGTTGTAACAAAAAGTTTGGACATGTAATAGACTTTTTATATGGAATAAAAAATCAATCTTCATGTGCCTCTTCTACTTGCTGTCTTCTGAATGATGTGCCAACATTTTGTCTTTGAATTCTTTGGCGCATGATGTGTTGGAGCACATGGCATTTTTGGGCGCATAGGAGTTCTGACTTTTTTATGTGCCTGAAATTCCATGCTTCTACATCCACATGATACACAAATACCTAGAGTTAAGGTGATATGTAGGTAAGTGCTAGCTAGGTATCTTAGATACACAATATATAGAAAACAACTAGGTTGGTAGTAAATAGTATGCTTATCGAGATGCGTACTTTTCTAGGATGAGTATCTTAGGCCAGAGCGTGAGAGTGCACATGCGAAGGGAGGGGCTGGTACTTCCTCGCATCCCCCTCCGACCGGGTGTTGGACGAGCTCTGGATGACCACCATTGGTGGTCTTCAGAGGGGTACGTACTACGATTCAGGATCCTACGGTACCTTTGTGGCGATGCAATCATCCAGGGCCCCCTCTGCCAGTGTGCATTCCCCACAGCCCTCACAAGAGTCGGTCCGAGTGGAGGAACTCCGTCGCTAGCTTACTAAGCTGCATGACGAGCAATTACGGAGGATTATGGAGCAGCCCAGTCTCAGCCGCAGACGGATGATGCGGCGCTCATCGCACGATTTGATATGCTCGACCATACCATTAGGAAGACGGGCGAGAGAACGGATCATGCCGTCCAGGCGACGCAGGAGAGGATGGAACTTGCCGTTCAGGCGGTGCAGGGGTCGTAGGTGTCCATAGGCGATCAGCTTTCGAGGCTGGCGGCTATTATGGATTTTACCAACTCTAGACTGCTAGCCATGGAGCAGACACTTCATGGTCGTGCATTGGCATCCATACCGTCTGTATCGGTTCCACTGCCTCCTCCTCCTTCTACTGATGAGTCGTCACCAGTGACGCTGATCCCGACGCAGTATAGGTTCATGTTGACCCAGATGCGGGGACTGCCTCCTCCTCCTCCTGATCAGGTGTAGTCCTTTATTGGACTTATTTTTATTTGTTGTGTTGTTGACCCATTGTTGGATCTTTATGTATTTATTTTATACATTTAGTGACAGTTTGTGTTATGTTGAGTCATTATTGAAACATTATCGGACAAACTCTTTTTATAGTCGTTTGGTAGTGGATTTGTATCCATCCGGCTATTTCCTGTCTTTCTGATCGTTAGATTATATTTATTTGATTATTGGTAGTACATTTTTATTATTTGTCTCTATATTGGTTTACCGGTGTTGAGTGTTTCACCGAAGGGGTCGGCGAACCCAAGAAATTCTATGGAGGGTTGCTCTGGGTCTAGTATTTGAAAACTGTCATTTAAAATGCAAGTACTATGCTATATAATATAACTGTCATTGATGGAAAAGGCAAACAGGAATCCTATTTTTTTGTTTTTTTAGAATTTAGAGACTCTTAGCGGCGCCATGATACGTCGCTAAGGTGTATCATAACGTCGCTAACCTGAAAAACAAACGTCGCAGAACGTCGCTACCATGCTGACGTGGCAAATTCGACATGTCAGCAAAAATAGTCAAAGCTCGTCGCTAATTTCGTCGCTATGTAAGTATCTAAACGTCGCTAGCCTGTGTTGGAGACGTCGCTGACTGTCGTAAGATGTCGCCAAAAATATGACGTGGCAAACCCAAATTGTCAGATTTAACGTCACTAAACATCGCCGATTACGTCGCTAAAGGTTGAACTGCCAGTGACAATTAGCAACGAATTGTTAAGTCGCTAATTAGCAACTATATGTCGGCAAACGTCGCTAGCCCAATAAAATTCTAGCGATGTTTTGCGTCACAATGGCAACTAACAACGATGTTTTCTTTGTTAGCGGCAATGTATTACGCGACACGGTCATTACGTCGCTAATTTCGTCCCTAAATAAAATCAGCGACTTTGTTTTGCTATTTAACGACGTCCTCTGGCGTCGCTAATATGACTAGTGATGTAAGCCATAAAAGCTAAGGGAGAAGTCATCGATACCTGTAATGTATCCAATCAGAAAAGGAGCAAAGTACAAACCTACGAAATGAACATGTATAATATAAAATTATAATATAACAATAATGATATGGACTAACATGTAACTGGACAATGATACAAAAACTAAAACAATGAATAATCAATTGATCTAATAGTTATTAAAATATTAATCTACATATGATCGGCTGGTTAGTACAATAGAACAATAGAATGCGGTACGGCTTAACCACAAGTGCATTATGTATGATTAAGCTATTAACAATATTACACTAAGGGGTTTGATCACATGCAAATTAAATATTTCTCCAAAATTTTGACACACAATCAACCAATCAATGATCAATAAGTAAAAAATTTGGAACAATAAGTACAATTAATTTTACTAACTCCGTGTTGACTAAGTGTCTGATATGAAATACAAAGTAGTAATGTAAGTATAGTCCAAGACGTAGTGTACTTGCCTTAACCGCAATGGGTGTGAGGTTGCACTAATCCACCTAGAAAATAATGAGAAAATATTAGTGTAAACATCCTAAATTTTGATCGATCAATTTTGTATAAACCCTAGTTTTAAAACAAATAAATATGGGTTTTTTTATAGCTTAATAGTACACCTACTTGCTTAAAATAATTTTATATCATAGCACCATACTAGCAAGTTTAGGATTGGCACTGTCAACTGTCTATTCTCCCCCTCCTTGACTTACAATTGCAACTTATTTAATAATTACCCTTATCTTTCCTCCAGGCCTTATTTTCATTCTCATGCCCTTTTTTTATTTTAACCCTCAATTAACTCATTTATTAACAAATCAAGTAGCAGCTAACATATTCTATTTTTCCTAAAACCATTCAAAAACTTCCCTATTCCCTCACCCTTCATTTAAAAACTAACCATATTGAATCGTTTCCAAAGTTATGACCATCACTACTCATAATATTTCTTTCGATATATTCATTCATTCTTATTAGCAGCTTAATATTTACTACATAATATACATGGTGCAAACAAATCACCTTAGCCTTGATCCCGTCCATATTCAGTCATTAATACTCTAATTTACTTATTCATTAGTCTACAAACTTACTATTCACTCACAAGCACTAGTTTTCCGTTTAAAACTCTCTTTTTAATCACCCAATTCCCTTATTTTTAATATCAATCAATGTTCTTACCATGTATTACCTCTCTCTCTAATTAAATACTATTTACTACAGACTTAGCTTGTACTACAAACCATCCTTACCAACTTTGCAAACAACATCTCATTCATATGTATATCCTTTTACATATCCTAGTAATCTTTTCTATATCACCCATCTTCTTTCTCCAAGACCTCCACCTCCAACATCAATCCTATCTTCTTAATCATCTATTCAAATTCACAAAACCAAACTTTTTCCATTCCCTACTTCCTCTGGCCATTTTTCTATCATTCCTATTCCCTCGACTGAACCACCCCACCGCGTCCGAGGCCAGCCCATCGGCCAAACCTGTGCTAGCGTCCAGTACTGGTAGCAGCGCTGGCCGTGCTTTCCTCGGCAGCATCTCTGTACGACTGTGCCTGACGTGCCTACGATCGCCGCCGACAATGGCAACAATCCTCGGTACTGTATGCCAGAGAATCCCGGTGACTGCCAAGACATCGCCAGCAGTCCTTGGCCTCCTTGTGGCCATTAGATTTCAAATAAAGATCTATTCCGTCGTGATGCACGTGGATTAAAGTCAGGACCATGTTTCGTTGCTGCAAGTTTGTACGTGTTTTCTAGGCAATCCAACTGTTGGATCGTCTATCCAAAACTTTCATCTCAATCTCGGTATATAGATCTTCCCTCTCCTCAGGTTTCTTCTTTAATTCGATCGTTTGATAGATCAAAACTGATCGCCAAGTTATACGTTTAAACTATATTTATTTTCACAGTTTCGTAGAGCCAACTTCGCAGATTTGTTTCTCCCTCGTCATAGCATCGTTCGACGAACCGTCAGTTCATGTGCACATCCGGTATAATCATCTTCTTGGAAAAAATATTTGCATTCTATTATTGCATCGCTTGATTGGTTGAATTCGACGGCAAAGTTGGTCATCCGAATTTGAAAATTTTCACTTATAAAATTCTAATTTTGGAATGGGACCTCAGATCCCAATTTTGACATCACGATTGGACTCATGGCATCGTTATACCAAAAAATAACATATAATTTGATGAATTTGGACAACTTTATCCTGACACATTTTTTGGTGTAAAGTGGACCCGACGGTAGACCCCATTTTGACCCGAAACTTCTATTTTTGTCCATGTGTTCAAATTGGACATATGGGTAGACTACTTTAGCTTTTTTACCCATTCCAGACTCATCGGTGATGTCTGTTTCAGCATCCGGAGGTATTTTTTTGGCTTCCACTTCAGGTGCTATTTATGATTTAACGAGTTCACTGCCAGAACGTTGTCTACACACCAAACGAATTTCAGGCAAGTATACCTTGTTGTATTTACTGCTTTATTTTATATTCTTGCTTATGAATCAGTTTATGTTACTTTAGCATGATTACTTATCGGTATAAACTGTGCGTCCAAGCTAGACTTGGGTGCGATCGACGGTGTTTTCGATTTACTAGATTCTTGTATTTTTATACATATCGACTTAGTCGCTAAAAGACTACCATATACTTATAGGATATTCTCATATCTCCATGACCTTGACACACACCTGACACGATATGATATTCATGATAGGACACATGCCATTGTATCTGATTGATCATCGACACATATGGGGCATGTGACGGATAGATATTGTAACTACTATGATTAAGATATTAGAGACTCAAGCAGTTACAAAATTGGACAGGTTATGGACATGACTTGGTCAATGTAAAATTTTGGGGGAGGACAGTCACTAGTGCGTATAGGACAACCAAATTGGTAAACCATAGTCTCCAGATGGAACTATGGAAGTTTTTGAGTTTCAGATGCCCTTTGATGATTATGGATCGTTACAGACGGTTACAGATGACTGGTTTTCAGTATATGTATATCATTGGCTTTGAGCTACATGAGATATTCTAGATAGCCTGAATTCTACCCATGCGTGTGAAAGTTGTCCTCTAAATTACACACTAAGGGGTTAGAAACACCCTTGCATGTTTTTGATTTATTTCAGTTTTACAGCTTATATATTATGTATCATGCTACGTCCATCTGAGGACCTGGTTTCCTTCCAGATTAGTAGTGTGGTTTGCCATTGAGTTCTTTCGGAGTTGTTGATGACTATCTTCTCGATACTCAGGGATTGTGATTAGGTATATGTATCATATCTTGTCACGACCCGCACCCTAGTTAGGGGTACGAGCACGTGGGTACGTCCAGCCTACGCCACGGAATCGACGGTAGAACGCTGTATAGGTCTACTAGAAATTATAGCATCTAGACACAATATATATGTACATGTCATCTCTGCATGGAGGTATATAATCTCAACTCAATCATAAGACATCTAAGAAAGATAGACACGAATATCATAAAGATATGATGGAGATATATGAACTGAAAAAGGTGCAAAGTCACAACACAGTTTAGAGTTAAAAATATAACACAAGAATCCAAAATATAACATATAACATAAGTCTCAATACTAGCTGGAATGCAGTCCAGTCAAACCTATCTAACATTCTAAGTAGGAGTTAAATCCTCTACTGGCACCAAGGGTAATGTCTCATCAAAATCTCTATCCTGGCCATACCCGTAAAAGGTAGAGCAATCAACCAACATGTCCTTTGTAAACATCAACGGTTATCCTGTCAGAAAAATGAGCAAGTACACCTCCAACAACAGTTCTATAGTTTTAACAAATGTTGTAAGAGACAATCATAATGGAATACAAGATGATATATCAAGACTGTAAGTAAAACATGATATATAAACTGGAAATCATATCAGGGTATAACATACAGGAAAGTAGAACAGTACAGGAATATATGATGTATAATATAAACATAAAATATGCCTTGAGATATTATAGCATTATGTGATCAGCTTGGTTCAAGTTCAGGCTATTTCATTTGACCCGGCTATCACAGAAAAATCTCAATAAAGGTCAAGCCGGCCAACATGGAAAGCGAGCACAAAAAATATAAGATCTCGCTACACCCTACATGCAGTGAGAGTGATGCAAGCACAAGAAATAGTGACATAGGGTATTGATCACATAACCTATAATAACTCCTCATCCCCGAATAGTATATGGATACGGACATAGCACCTCATGATACAGGATTCTCCAAGAGGGTAGCTAATCTCCCTCAGGAATTGGTGTTTATACAAGTACAAGAAACAAGATCGAACAATGTACCAATATACTAAGAAAGTCCAAGAATAACATCTCATGCCAGGATCCGACGTATACTAGTTTGTGCACCATTGTGACAAGAACCAAGTAAAACACTATAACTGAATCGGATACAGAAGATATCAAGACAAAAACTACTATCAGAGAATGTACTCGCATGCTGTCCTGAGCTGTCAAGTGGGATCGATGCTCAGAGTGATCTCACAGACCTAAAGATGAGATATTGTAAGTTAATTAGGGTTTAACAGTGTTACGCATGATTTTCTAATGTATGATATTCAATCTAGGTCAATCTCAGTCCAACTAAGTTAAACTAGGTTACGCTAGATCAAACTAGGTCATAGAAAGTCAAACCAAGTCAAACTAGGTCAAACTGGGTCAAAGTTTGACTTACAGTTGACTTTTGGTCAACTGATCAACTCTAATCAACTCTAGGTCAAACTAGGCTAATGTTGACTAACAGTTGACTTTTGGTCAGGTGGTCAACTCTGGTCAAGTTCTAGACATTTCTAGGCCAAGTGTTGACTGATAGTTGACTTTTGGTCAAAGTAGTCAAATTTGGTCAACTGAGGTCAAAACTAGCCTAAGCATACTATTCCTAATATTTACCTGCCAAGATACCCTATATCTTGGTTATATTGGTATCCCAATACCAATACCTTAACTTAGGTAAATTATCTTAGCCTCTAACCAATACCTTACCCTTACCTTGCCCTTACCCTATGCAACTCCAATACCTTGCTAAGGTATTCCAACACCTTACCTTGGTATCCTATTACCTTACCTTAATATTTTGATACCTTACCTTGATATCTTGATACCATACCATGGTCATAAGGTAAACTAATTATTTACCTTGTAGGTAAAGGTAATTCATATTTACCTTAAGATACTAACTTGGTATCATGAGATACCAAGATACCCCTCAAATATCTAACTAATTAACTATCTAATGTACTAAGATAGCATCTTAACTAATATCTAACATATAACCTATAGTATCTAGGTAAGTCCCTTTACCTTGAAGGTAAACCCAATACCTTACCTTATAGGTAAACCATTACCTTAAGGTAAACGGTAAATCTAAGATACACTATCTACTCTAACTCTAACATCTAGTAGACACTAACTAACTAACCATCTAATCTTCTAACTCTAATATATCATAGATACTAAGATATCTATATACACTAATTATCTTAACTTCTAAGATAACTCTAACATATGCCAACTAACTCTAATACTAATACTTGATACCAAATAGGGTACCTTACTCAAGTCCCAATACTCTCTTATTCTTACTCATGATACTTGAGTGTCACGATACCAATATCCTCATGGTACCCAAGTATCACACTAGTACCTTTTCTGTAGCTCCCCTTTCCGGAAATCCTAAAAATATTTTTTATTATTATTATTTGATTTAAATGGTGATTATTAGATTTTATAAATTATTTAGTAGACGACTTTAGCCATGGTTAAGTTTTGAAGTACCAGACAACTAGGAATCGTGGCACGGATAGTGCAGTAGCGTGCATTGACTAATGTATTAGCCATGCCAGGGATGGCCAAACCACAGTAATGTCCTAACTAGGAAAACCAGGCCAAGTTGTGACTTAAATCCTATAGGACATTTTAATTATTTATTAATTAGATTATTGAATTTTAGGAAACCTGGTTGTACTAAACTAGTAAAACTGGACCCGAACTGTGCCCAAGCCCATGTAGTCATGCAGTACGACCAACGGTATCACGACCCGCACCCTAGATTAAGGGCACGAGACGTGGGTACGTCCAGCCTACGCCGCAGTGTCGGCGGTAGAACGCTGTCTTAGGTCACAACATCTAACAATATAAATTCTAAATAGTTTATACTCCCCGAATGGGGGTGACATGATAAAAGTAAGCACAATCACAACTAAGGAAGAAGAAGCACGATATGATTTAGAACTCAAGGAAATACAGATGATAAAAATAGTAGATAAATAGTAAAATGGAACTGCTGAAATGGAAGGAAGTCCCAAGGACAAGCAGAGAGTCTAAGTGTCTAATACATCACAAATCCCTAGATCAATATATACAGTCATCCATAGAGTAATATAAATAAAATCCTAGTCTAGAAGAGTGTCATCCATAGCTATAGGGTCCGACTGCTGGTCCAAGTCACAGCTGTCATCTAAAGTAGTCCCATAATAGGTAGGGCAGCCAGCCTCGTCCTCATCCTCTGTAATATTTCAACAGGTCCAGTCAGGACAGGAATGAGCACAATACATCTCAACAAGTCATAGCAGGAAAAAGAAATATAATCATGCTAGAGAATAAAATACAGAAAACTGAAGAATAGCATAATGTAAGAGAGAGACTGTAAGTAAATATCTATGATATATATAAAGATAGACAGTGCTAGTGATTCAGAGTACTGCATAAACATGTGAATGGCTAAAGACTGATTCATGATTACACTACTTGGAATTGATTCATGATTACACTACTTGAAATTATTCACATGTTCATTTATACTCCCCCATCTACAATCAATACACAAAGATCCATTCAAGTTATGTTAAGATTCATTATTATACTACGTTGGCCAAAAAGGGTGATTCATGAATTGATTTGTGAAGGCTCGGTGATCATGAGGGTACATGAGTCACTAGCTGATTCCCGAAGATTCATGATAATTGAAGCATAAGATACGTGATGTAAGTGAAACACATATGAGACAAAAGTATCTGATGCTCCCGAGAAGGATAACATCTCATGAAGGGATCCATATAGTACTAATCCCTGTTCCATCGTGTCAGCATCAAGCAAGATAGTCTAAAGCAGGAAATATAACCCTAAACATGATATGAAATGATCAGAGAATGTACTCGCCTGCTATCTAAATGTCCAAGGTGAATATACTGTCCGAGGAGTGGTGTCTGGCTCCTAATCAGAACAGCACAAGTCACAACAAGTCTAAAATGATAAAATAAAGCTCTACTATGCATTCTACATTAGTCTAGGTCAAACTAGGTCAAGTCAACTCTTGGTCAACCCTGGTCAACCAAGAAGTCAAACCTAGGTCAACTATGGTCAAACTAGGTCTAACAAGTCCAACTAGTCTAAACAAGGCTAAACAAGTCTAATCTAGACTCTCTAGTCAAACAGACACACACAGGCCATAGGCTATATCATGCCTATAGGCCAACCCATAACACATGACTACATGACATCATCTATATCAAAATACTACACATTTTGATATGTATATAATACAACATAGAAATACACTAGCATATAGGCTACCTATATACATATACATAGAAATAGGCACATTCACATTACATATATATATATATATATATATATATATATATATATATATATATATATATATATATATATATATATACACACACTTTTTAATATTACAAAGGTTATGGTTATACTCATTAGGAATCATCACACATACATATATATATATAGACTTAAAACATTATACATATAGATGTACCTATATAATATATTGTATACATACATTATACATCCAAATCCCTTAGTCATATATATCATATATAATAGAGGGGGTTAGAAAAATAGAGAGTGAGTGAGTGAGTGAGTGAGGGGCTGTCCATGTGTGGCAGGACCCTGGTGTGTGTGTGTGTAGGGTGAATGAGGGGAACATGGGTTAAAAGAAAAGTAAAATTCTGAAATCATAATAAGAGGGAACCAATTCTAATCTCAGGTTTATAAGAACTCAGATTTTGAGTTCACAACATTAATCAAGGCTATCTCAGTTCACACTTACATTCTCAGATTTGTATATGTGCAGGAAAATGTATGCAGTGTGTGTGTATGTATAAACAGTGTGGCAGGACATGCGTGCAGTGTGTGTGTTCATGAATTCTAAGCTGACAGTGCAAGCCTGGGATTCTCAGGAAATCGACAGTGAAGAGCTAGCATGTAATTAAGTTCCAGATTTCATGAGAAGAAAAAGGAAATAAATCATTGAAACCTACACTAATCTCAGATTTTAACAAGAATACATTGTATGCTAAAATTCTCAGAATTGTGAGGGTAAAACTGTGTGTGGGATGAATATAGACTGAGACATGTGACAGTAATGCAAATAGGCAGGAATCCCAATCTAGTTTTTACAACAGTATTCATCCCTAAACAGTGAATCAATAAAGCACAGAAAAAAATTGGTCATCTAATCAATCTTCAGTTCAAAACAGGGAATCACCATTTAGGCTACATTCTCGGGAGCAACATAATCATTCAATAGAGAGTCCTATTCAAACTAAAATTGATATTAAACTCAGTATTCTCAGTAAAAGTTAATCTCGGGTTGTAGTTCACGATTCTCAGGATTTCGAAGAGCTATAATTAGTATTCAAAACCCAAATGATATCCCCATATGAAACCAATACATTATTCCTATATAACATATATAAATAGGTGTAAGTTATCATAGAACTGGGATTTAAAAATCTATTTATGTATCAGTCCATCAAAACAGTCCAACCATGTGTCCAAAATTCTATTTCTGATCAACCAACCTAATCTAACTTGTGAAATCAATCTAATAGAGAATAATACACATGTAGGTGAGTCAGTTATGGCAAATTTAACGTTTAGAAACAATCGAAACTGGAAATGAACACAGGAATTATCGAGTAGAACATGTATCAGAAAACAGGAACCCAATCAATGCAGTTCAATCATGTAAACCTTCTAAAACTGAGAATTTAATCTAAACCATGATGTCAAATATTCAGGTAATCAAAACATAACTAATACTTAACATTTAATCAGGAAAATTAGTGAAGGACAATTTAAGAACAGTGATTTATATCACTGATATCTCAGTGTATCAGAAATTGGGAAATTCCCATTCGACATTGAAATAACATCTAATAATCCATGAAACAGGTTGGTAAATAATATTTAGTGTGTGCACGTGTCATACACTCAATTTTGTGTCCAGAAACTAGACACGGATGTGTCCAAACCAATGCACACGCACACACGAGACTGCACGAGCTCGGTTGGCCTATGCACGTGTCCGTACGCAGCCGACACGCCACCAAGTGACACGAGGCTTGGGGAATGTCGTGTCAGACACTGCACCGAGCTCCACGTCTAATGGAACACGACCACGTGTCCTATACGAGTCGTACGGCCCTGCGGGTAACAGGACAGTGTGCCCAGGCGCACGCGACCGTGTCCACGAGTCTAATATGACTCGAACACGACTCAAAACCACCTCAGTCCAATAGAAACCCATAAGCGACCCAAAAATATGAATTCCTATTCAAACACAATTTGAAAACTCGAACGAAATGCCCTTTGTGGCATTTCGTCGAACACCTGTGCATGTCACTGATACGTGTTCGATACGGACACGTACAGGACACAAAAATTTGCAAACCCTATACCTACAGAACCAGGACACCTAGGGCTAGATGTCTATGCAATAAAAACCTAGTTTTAATGGGTGGGTAGGAATTTTACCTATGGTGTTCTTCAACACAACAAGTCTCTTCCAAAGAGTTCTTCAAAGCCACCCAAAATCCCCAAATTGATGCAAATCTGAGATTTGACTCCACCATCAGCAAGAAAACATTGACTAGATCATAATGGAAGAAATCCCAATAAAAAAGGAGTCCTATTGATTAAACTAGGAAAAAATTAAATAAAGGCTTACCTATTCCTTAGGAAAATAAAGAACTAATAAAGAAAGGGGCACAAATTCCTAGAGAGACATTATATAGGCAAGGGGGTCTTGGCTGGTCATAATAGTTAGGGTTAGGGTTTTTAGGTTTCATCCTATGGCTAGGAATGAATCAAGGCTAATGGGTGGCCTAGAACAAAGGGTTATTCCTAGTCTTTGCAAACCACTTAACTAAACTAGACTTGACTTAACCCATTAACCAAAACCATCTAATTCTCAAAGTGGCTCACTAAGTTAGTTATGACCCATCTAGGTTAGGTCCAATCTAGGTTAGGCTAACCATAATCACAAGGCAATAATTATATTAGTATTTAAATCACATCATTCAATTAAATTATTTAAAAATTCCTAATAAAATATATTAAATTCAAATAATTCAAAAATGGCAAAAATACCCTCAAACTAGAAATGTGGTAGTGACAAACGGTGTCCATGTAGATATATAAATGTGTATATATAATTGCAGCTTATTTTATAATACAGGAAGTATTTTCTGTTAATGGGATATAAATATAACATGCACAATATTTTCTATTTTTGATTCTACTTACTTTGAGAAAATATAATATACAATTTCCTTAGCAACCTTTGTGCAATGTGGTATTAAACTATATATACAGATGTCTACTGGTATATATATTTATCTTCCAAAACTTGTAGTATTACATTTCATCCTATACATTATTATTTATATATTCATTTATTTATTTAATTAACATAGAATTTATTTGCCTTCTATATAATTATGTGCCTTCTATATAAATTCTAAATATATATTTATTTATTCATTATTAAATTCTAAATATATAATATAATATGTGTGTATGTGTATATATATAAACATATATATTACCATGTATACATATACGTGTATATATAAATAGGTGTACGTACATATAAATATATAATATAAATATGTGTATATATAAATATATAAGTAGATATATATTATGGCTAAGGAAATCCCAGCCCAACCAAACCAGGCCCTGGGCCCACAGCCCGATTACTCCCAGCCAATCCAAGATGGCCCGACCGAATTCCCCCATAACCAGGACCACAACTCCCCAAGCCCAAGCAATAATTCCCCGACAATATTTCACTTATAGTAGTAGCAACCCCAAGCCTGGGCCTTCTCCCCGGAGCTAAACCAAGGCCGAGCCCGACTCTTACCGTGTGACAAAACCGAACACTATATACATAGAGAGCGAGGAGGAGATCAAGAAACTTTGTACCTAAACCCTAAACCATGAAGCGCCACGCCGACCTCCTTCCCTGGGCGACCCTCTCCAACTCTGGGTGCCGCCGCACGGGGCCGCCGTCGGCCGGGTCCGCCGAGGACAGCGCGCACAGGCGCGGGCGACAGCAGTAATGACAGTTGCAACAACCAACTTCACGGTAAGATCCCGATCTCGATACTCCATTATTTTGCAATCCAAAAGTTTCGGAGCGAAGCCTAGTTGACCACCTACATGTCCCATCTTTTAGATTCTAAAATACTGGACTAGATTTCTCGAGAAATCGATGGAAAAATCCTGAAAAACTGTTCGGATTCGAAACAGAAAAATAGTCCAATCATCCATATTGGAAGCCAGTTTTCGAACTACATATTAAGGTTTTCAAAAATCTAATTAGACACACTTGAAGACAACATATAGGGCATGATAACCTTATTAATAGTTTTATTTATTGTGGATTAGACAGTAGTAAAAATTGGATTGAAAATCATAAAAAATATGTTTCAAAAATTAGAAAATTTGTCCGATACGACGTGCGTCCCACCAATCCGGGCGACGTGGACGTGAACTGAAGGCATCGAAAGGTGTGTAATGGCTTTGTGTTCGTGTGGGCTTTGACGGAATTCAAATTGGCCGCACATGCGCGACGAATTTGATGCATATTCGTCGAAATTCACCGTATCGGCCTCTGTACAAATTTCCCAATTACTTTGTGCACGTTCGTATGATCGAGACGAAACATGTGCCAACAGGACCGTATTATTTTTTTGGTCCTGTATGCCAAGTTTGGTCCAATTCTGAGACAGTTGATCGGATCGCCATTTCGCGGGTCCCACGATCCGATTCAACGGGCGATTTTGTGCACGGCCCACCAGAATCCAAAATTGGACATACCATTGGATTCGTATCGTCAAAAGAAATCCATAGACATGTAGTTTGATGACTTTAGAGACCATTGACTCTGGCACGCTTTTCGGTGCAAAGCGGGTCCAACGGCGGATATTATTTTTGCTCGAAATTACCGTTTTGCTCCTGTGTCCACAATTGGACTTAAGAATAGGCAACCCTAGCTAATTTGACTATTTTGAGAATTTTGGAAATGTTTGTTTCAGCTTTTTGTGACAGTTGTGGGATTTGGACTTATTTGGCTTACTAGTTGACGGTTTATTGTTGGCTCTTCGTGCAACCTCCAGGCAAGTATACCTTGCCAACTTGTACAATATAATTTATATGCATGATCATTATCTCGCTGCTGTTCTTTTCCTTACATTCGTGATTGCTTTATTCCATGTCTAGTACACTCATCATGTTATAGTTTTACTTTACATGTTTCTAATTGTCTGCACATTTTTGTTCCTTTCTGTTATGATATTTCTATCTGTTACACTGTGTTAGTTTCATATGTACTCCTTGATAGAGTCGTCTAGTCCTACACCACGATTCCTTCGACTTGATTATAACTTGACATGACTTGAGTAGGACTTGACTTTGACATTCTATAGATTGTGAGTACTTACCTTGACTACGGTCTATAGGATTTTTATACTAGGATTGTCTACCATCTTGGTTGTGAGTGCTTGCCTTGACTGCGATTGAGATACTATAGATTGTGAGTGCTTGCCTTGACTGCAGTCTATAGCTTTGACCTATTAGCCATTTCTAGTATGGCAAGCCAGTGTCTCAGGATCCTTGTGTTTAGATCTTGTGTCTTAGTTCATTTCGTTTCGTTGGATATCCTTGATTATTTCTTACTTCTTTGTATATTTGTACTATTACATGTTGGCTTGTATATTATGTATCTTGCTAGTCCTCTGAGGACCTGATGATCTCTTTAGGTTTAGTGACTGCATAGAGTTAGTTAGCAGAGCGGGATGGTAGAGGATTGCGATATTTGATACAGGTATTTGCTATTGATATTTCTTTATTATCCCCTCGTGCTTTATATTTCGTACCATGATATATTCTGTTTATTTTATAGACTCATATCATTCTTGGAGTCTAATCGGACAATATGATAATGGGCTACAGACCATGACCCATAATTGTTCATTCGTGTTTTATATTCTTTTTGTGGATTAAGATATAGTTTAGATTAGAAATGATACCATATTCTGGATAGCTTATATGTACTCGAGTCGGTCTGGAGTCCGCTCGATACGTAGCTGGCTTGCTCACGAGCTCGCGTCCGAAAAGTGGGTGCGGGTCGTGACATTTTCCAAAACTTTAATACCTTGACACATAACTTATCTATATTTGGCTTATTTGATAACCATTTGTATCAACATAAACACACACTAACTAACACATATTACCTAAAAATAATATATATATGTACTATATCATACATATTCTTGCCAACCTATGATACCTACATTCACTTGATATCCATACTATATAGGCTCATAGGATACAAAAAATGTATATGTCGTATAGTTACTTTTCTACTTAAAACCAATAATGTACCAATTGGACATTCACTAAATTCTAGGATTAAAGTATATCGTAGCAATAGGACCCACCCACCCTCTCGTCAACAAGCTTAAGGCTGATTGGAGAGAGCCATTTTCTAAGCGATAACTAAATCCTGCTCAAGGTCGGAAAGAAGATTCTCCTATTCTTTAGGATGAAAGAAAGACATTCATGTTGGCTTGGTTAATCTGCGAGTGCAAATGCGCCAATCTTAGTGGATTTCTCAACAAATGAACAATTACAGTTCACAGTGCCCTTGAGTAAACTAAGAGAAGGTTTCGTCTTGCTTTCGACTAGAAGAGAAGGGCATTCAAAGAGATTGGATTGCCCTCACCGATTCGGCACCGGACACTGAAGCAACAGCTTCTTTTTTTGTATAGTGATAACACTCTTTCTTTCTAAGTGCTCCGACCACCTTTTGTGTGTCCGGTGGTTGGTTCAACTAGGTCGGTGTAAGGCTTTAAGTTAAGCTCTCCGAGCAGAATTAAGCAACAAATGCCTCACCCCGAGGGCAGTTGTGAATGTGATGTAGTGGCGTATGAAGCTTTCTCAAATTTTGGCGGGTGTGGGAAAGTAAAAGCACGACTGAAAGCTGGAGTTTACTGTCTAAGGCGTGTCAGGGATGAAATCAATTCAGCTAGTTAAGTCTCGAGATCTAGTAGCTTCTAGGGCAAATAAGACTAATGTACGTAGACTAAAAGACGACTCTTTTCAGCCACACAAGGCGAACAAAGTGAGGCGAACGCCAGTGAGGAAAGATTTGTGAGGCGACCGTGCCGGGAGTTGAGAGCTTAGTGAAGTGACCTTCGTTCTCTCCTACGTCCAGCTGTATAAAGGACTACGGAATGGGCAGAATAGTACATCCATAGAAAGGTACTTACGATAGGGATGGTGAAATCTTTGAATCTGATGGTGACCTCAGCCAGAAGGAACCAGCAAAGATCACAACTAGACAAGCACGAGTAATCTTACGCCCTGGCCCTTTTTCTACAAGGGATTGTAGTAATTCTGGGAAAAAGTCTTTATTAATTATTATATTAGCATAGCATTAAGATTAAGTAGTAAACATTTTACACTAGGTCCCGTACCATACACGTAAACATAATAAATCCATAGGAGTCTATCTCTAGTAACATCGGAGTAGATCTCCACTAAAAAAAGATCCGTGTTATGGGTGACCTTATTGCACGGTTCAGAGAGCACTTGTGTATGTGATGCAAGTGAACATGTACAAAAATCTGTCATAAATTTCGTTGTTCGTTCCGTTGTCGACCCTATCTATGTTTCTACAATGGCCCAAGAACACACTCATTCTTCAGCCGTAGAGAGACTTTTGAATTGCGATGTACCATTACGAGCTCAATATATACGAGTGTTATTCCGTAAAATAACTCGAATTTCAAATCATTCACTTTCTTTAACTACTCATACTATGGATGTGGGAGCATCAACTCTGTTCCTTTGGGCTTTTGAGGAGCAGAAGAAATTATTGGAATTCTATGAAAGAGTCCCGGGAGCCAGGATGTATGCCAGTTTCATACGACCTGGTGGAGTGGCACAAGATCTGCCTCTTGGCTTATGTCGAGATATTGATTCCTCCACACAACAATTTGCTTCTCGTATCGATAAATTAGAAGAGATGTCAATCGGCAACCGTATCTGGAAACAACGAATAGTGGATATTGGTACTGTCACAGCACGACAAGCAAAGGATTGGGGATTCAATGGTGTAATGTTAAGAGGTCGTACGACATGACTTGAAAGCTTGTTCAACCCATCGCGGAAATGCCTTTCTTGATGATTATTGAGTTGGTGGAGCAGCTTCCCGTTTATTCAACTGCGCATCTTTGAGTTGAGCTTGCTTTTATTTGAGTTTGAGTTGAATGAGGGAGGAAGTCTTCCAAAGGTTTTGTTCCTGTAATAACTCAAAAGAACTTCAACCTCGGTCAAGTCAAGATTTGAAACTAGCCTTCGTGTTAGCTTTCCGAAACTTCAAACGGATTGTATTTTCGTGTCCGGAAGCTCCCGGAATAGCGAAAACACCGAAACGCGTTTGTCTTTCGGACAACTGACACTCAAATAGTTTTACAGAAAGTTCTAAAACAATTTTGGCTTATTAAAATATATATTTGGAAAGATAACTTTGATACGGTTCTTTTAAAAAAATGGGAGATTAATCGGAGTTCTGAGCTAAAAGTGTAGCTCCCCTTCCCAGAAATTTCGAAATATTTTTATTATTATTTATTTTATTTGAATGGTGATTTTTAAATTTTTATAAATAATTTAAATAGTTAT
The DNA here is from genome assembly GCA_029216955.1 of Iris pallida. NCBI lineage: Eukaryota > Viridiplantae > Streptophyta > Magnoliopsida > Asparagales > Iridaceae > Iris > Iris pallida. The sequence goes on along the minus strand of JANAVB010021600.1, from coordinate 15,991,412 downwards.
TATTATAGATGACCTTAGCCATTGTTGAGTTTTTAGAGTACAAGACGACTAGAAATTGTGGCACGGAGGATGTAGCAGAGTGCCTTGACTAGTGTATAACCATGCTAGGGGAAGTATAGCCATAGTGATGTCCGAACTAGAAAAACTAGACCAAGTTGTGACATGACTCATATAATTATTTAATTAAATATTATTTAATATTTTGACATTTAGATGATCTGGTTATACCAACTAGTATGGACTGGACCCAAACCTACCCCAAGCCCAGGTAGACCTGAAGTACGCCCAAGAAGTCCATGTCGATATATGGTGTGTGTGTGTGTATGTTGCAGTTTATCTTTAATGATCTAGTATATATATATATATAAATATATAAATATATATATATATATATATATATATATATATATATATATATATATATATATATATATATATATATATATATATATATATATATTTCTGAGATATTGTTATATATATAGTCTAGATAATCATTATTAATTGATATTCAAGAAATAGTTTATTAATAAACAAATAACTAAAAACCATTATAGACTTTGGCATCTCTGATTAGAACAATATGTGTAAAAAAAAAAGATATACATATATTATATGAGTTTAATGGATTTAACAAGTTTGTAATGAATTTAGGTTACTAAATATGTATACTTTCTATGAGAATAATATATGTATATATATTGAAATATTTCGTTGTTCTTATGATTATGATTAATATTAAGTTTATTATCGTTGTAGTAAATAAAATTTATATATTTTAAATAAGTTTATCAATATATATATATACGTATTCCTATATAGAGATTTATATTTTTTAAACTTGTGTTTATATATATATATATATATGTGTGTGTGTGTGTGTGTGTGTGTGTGTGTGTGTGTGTGTGTGTGTGTGTGTGTGTGTGTGTGTGTGTGTGGAACATTTGTACATATATAAGTGTATAGATATAAGTATCTATATATAGTTAAATAGGAAAAATAAATAAAAGAAATAAAAACAAAAGCAGCAGCAAATTTAGCCCAGCTCGAGCCCAAGCCCGAACCCGGGCATCCCCCAAGCCAAACACAATAAACCGAGCGAAACCCCTCCCCCCCATCCCCCCGCAACTATTTGTAGAAGACACAGAGAGGAGAAAATGTCGAAAACCTAACCCTAGCCACGCCACCACCCCTAGCACCTGGGCGATCCTCCCCTGGCCCTGCGCACGCCGTCGTGGGCCACCGCCGGCCAAAAAAAGCCACAGCAGGCCGCACGGACAGCAGCGCCACGCGCAAACGACAGCAGCAGCAACATGGTGACTTTGCCGCGACAATTCGTTCTCCACTGTTGATCGTTTCCTAACCGATCGCACCGGTATAATCCTAACCTAACCCTCTTTAAACTTGTTCATTTAATTTGTAAGTAACTGCCATCGATTGATCGAAAATTCGACACGAAGTCGAGAGACATCGGTCCAAAAACAGAGTGTTAGAGCAGTCCCCGACCATGATTTAGAAGGCAGACCATGGCCAAACCATTGACTAATTAGAGAATCTTTTTTAATAGAATTTTAGACTACATATACAGGATTAAAACCCTATCTTTAGTTTTAATTAAAGTTCTTTTGACAGTAAGAAGAACAGATTCAAAGTTAGACGAAAACAGTTTTCAAAACAATAGAAAGATTAGAAAAACCTTCGATACGACGTGCGTCCCGCCAATCCAGGCGATGTGACTATGAACCGAAAGCATCGAAAGGTGTGTAATGGCTTCGCGGATGTGTGGACTTTGACGGAATTCAAATTGGTTACATGTGCGCGACGAATTTGATGTGTATCCGTCGAAATTTACCGTATCGACCACTTTGCACAAACTTCAATTACTTTGTGCAGGTTCTCAGATCGAGACGAAACTTGTTCCAACATGACCGTATCGTTTTTCTGGTCCTGTATGCCAAGTTTGGTCCGATTCTGAGACAATTGATTGGATCGCCGTTTTACGAGCCCCACGATCCGACTCAACGGGCGATTTTGTGTACGGGTCGCCAAAATCCAACTTTGGACATACGGTTGGGTTCGTATCAGAAAATCGGACCTGTAGACATATCGTTTGACGACTTTAGAGACCATTGAATCTAGCACGCTTTTCGGTGCAAAGTGGGTCCAACGGTGTTGTTTTGACCCAAAATTACCGTTTTGCCCCTGTGTCCAGAATTGGACTTAAGGTGTAAAACCCCTAAATTTCTACTATTTTTTTTTATTTATTAATTTGCATGGATTTAAAATTTTTGGTATTGTATGACACGTAGTCGTATTGTACGTCGTGCGCGGAATTTTATTTTCGTTTTGCTCGACGAGTGCGAATATGTACGAGCATACATATTTTAGAAAAACAATTATTTTTATTTTCTTACACTTTCAAAATATTATATAGAATTATTATTCTTGCCATAAAAAGTCTATTGTTTTTAGCAGTTATTAATAATAAAAATTTTCGTGCAAAAATATTTATTTCATAAATATTTATTTATTTTAAATAATAATATATTTTTGAAATTATTTAATATTAATATTTTATTATTCCAAAAGATTTATTATTCAAAAGGATTTATTATTTTCGAAATTCATTTATTATAGTATTTTTGGAAAACATATTTTTGAAATATTTGTAACAGTTTAAATTTTGATTTGATTCCATGGATACATTTAAATAGTAAACTATCTATATTTTAAATTGATTTGATTTTAAAATAAGAGATTTAATTTGATTTAAATGAGATTTGGATTTGGATTTGGATATTGATTTGATTGCTTTTAAATTAAATTTGCGAATTATCTAAATTGGGTTTGAACTAATCCTAATTCCTATTTAAATGGGAATTCCCACATCCTATAAATAGGCAGGTACTCCTCCATTATTTCTCCACAAACCATAATTCCTCCACAAAATTCCACAACCCAATGGTGCGTGCCTCGTGTCCGTGTTCCATCGTCCAATTCTTATTCCATATTGTTACATATACATTTTGACTTCTCCTCCGTGTCGACAATCCCGACACGACAAATATTAAATTCCTAAATCCTACTCCTAATCTCTAGCCAACACCATCACCCTCGTCATCGTCACCGCAGCAACACCAGCCATCACCACCAAACCACCTACGCCCACAACCAGCCCACGCCACCACGTCACTTCGGCCAACTCTCCACCAGCCTCCTTCTAAACCAGCGCAACCATCACCAGCATCTTCTTCACCGCGACCCCGACCAACTTGGCCGACCCCACCGTTACCATCCCAACCACCACCTATAACACCAAGCGCCACCAACCACACCCCATCTACGACCAATACACACACCAGGCCAACACCGCCTCCGCCACCACGGCCATAGCCGACCCGACGACCACCGCAAATAAAACCCAAATTGGAAAAACTCGACAGCAAATAAAATCCACCACCACCTTACCTGATCTCCGCCGTCCCGCCGTACCGCCTCACCGCCGTTCCTCCGGTGGTAGGACCGCCGCGTCGAGCACCCGCTGCGCCTTGTGACGCTGTCCGCCCACCAACATCCTCGCCGGACTCCGCGAACCCTCCGCGCGCCGGAGCCGCCCACGGAGACCGCGCCACCGTCGATCTCTCCGGCCGTCCCCCTTCTCTCCGCTTCCTCTGGCCGGCGAAACCCCCCCAAAAACCCGCCTGCGCCTCCGACCACCGAGCCCCGGCGAAGTCGTCGCCTCTTCTTCCCACTGCACCTTCGATGACCGCCTGAACCCCGTCTCCGCCGGCGACCCGCTTCCCCCCTCGCCGTGAACCCCCGCGCGAGCCACCGCTCCCTCCGCCGCACGTCAGCCGCGCCGAGCGCCACGCCGCCCAGATCCTCGCATCAACCACCGCTCCCTCGCTTCTCCTCCGTCCAAACCCTCTTCCGACTTCGAACCCACCTTCACGCCTCCGCAAACAACTCCCGACCGCCGCTCCCTCTTCCCCACAGCTCGCCAACTCCCTCCCGAGCTCCATCCGCTCCTCCGCCGCTCTTTCCCTCTCCTCCTGCTTCTTCGTTTCCTTTTTTTTTCTTTCTCTCTCTCTCGGGAAGAGTTCCGGGAGAACATTCAATAAGTTGCTTTCTTTTGTTTCTGTTTTTTTTATTCTTTTTTTATTTTATTTTTATTAATCAAGTGTCACTCTCTCGGAAAGAGAGAACACAGCTATTGTTTTATTTTATTATTATTATTATTATTATTATTATTATTATTATTAGAATACATTGTTAAAAGTTTTAGTATTTTGTTGCATTAGATAAATAAATATATGATAATTTTCAAATTATTTTAACAAAATTATATTGATGCGTGATGATATCTGTAGTTTCAAAATTGATTTCAAGTTGTAAAAAAATATTCTATATTGTTTTATGGTGTTTTAAAATATAGTCTATGACCAAAAATCCTATTTTTACTAAATTGGATTTTTAACTCTAAAATATATTTTTTAATATTTTAAGTATTTTAAGTGTTACCTAAATTAGTGTTATATTATTTTGTATTATTATGGCTTCTTATAATTGATACAAAATTATTTTTTAGCCTAAATTGTTTTCTTATATTTTAAATAATTATTTGTAATATCTTGAATAAAGGAAAAACCTAGTTTTTATTGATTATCAAACATAGTTTCCAAATAAAAGGTATTTTTATGGATGTTTTATTTTACTAAATTCTTCGAATAGTTATTCTTGTCCATAACCAAATCCTTTCTATTCCCTCGCCAATTCAAGTCTACCTTGTGTCCACCCTAACCAATTTAACCGTCCTGGAACCGATGGAACTATCCGTGCCACCAACAGAGGTCCCCTTGTGTAGTTGTTACATCGAAATCGCAATTCATGCCAGCATGATTATCGCAGCACACCAGGCGTACTACCAGGCAAGACACCTTGCCATTAGCTGTTTAATTATTTTTAGCTCATATTTCATGCATTACTTATTTTCTTTATGCAAAATAAACTGTGATACATGGCATAACTGTTCATTTATATTTTCTGCTGTGTATTATTTTTCTTATAAATTAAGCCTAGATTTAAGGGACCACCTTGTGTGTCGCATTCATTGGCCTTGACACGTTGTAAACACGAAGTTGTGTGTCGCATGTAGAATACGGAAGTGCGTGATTGGCTGGCCACCAGTACGTACAAGCCGTGCGATAGGAATAACCGCTAATAGAGGATGCATGCTAGTTTGACTTAGCGGTTATAGAGGTTAATGTTGTGGATACAACATAGTAGGCATTGGACGGGGAGGACAATTCCTTAGCGTATGGGCTTCGATGCACTTCTCTTGTGACCCGGACTCTCCGCTGGAGATACGGGGTTGATGAACCAAGATTACTGACGGCCACTGACGATTCTGCGGAACGTCATGCTCTTCCTGCTGGGGCCTCTGGTGCCCAAAGGGGGACTACGCCGATCCTATTCAGCCAGGGCCCATGCGTAGGAAGGATTGTTCTTAACAACATTTCACTTAGAATGGTAGGCTATCCTATCCGTTAGGTACGAGTACTTTTGGTTTGGGTACTTGTATCTGACCGTGGCTTGGAACAATAACTTGTCGCGGATTAGTTCGTCACATCTTGTCCTTGTTTGGTTGTAGGTGTGACTTACTACTTCGATGAGAAGGTATTGAACCTTGTTGGGGTCCGGATACCATATCGGATTCTTAGCATGGAAAGATACGTCGCCGTGAATTAGTTTACCATCTCCTGTCCTTGTTTGGTTGGGGGGATGGTACGCTCGTTCAGTAGGTGCGTATTGGACTATGTTATAAATTCGATTTACTTATTTATTGAGCGATATTTATTCAGTTTATATGGCATGCTATTATGTGTCTTGTTACGTCCCTCTGAGGACCTGGTTGTCTTGCCAGGTGTGTGCTATTGTCTTTCGCAGGTGCTTTCGCTCTAGCCGTGTTCATTGCTATTTCTCGAGGATGATTGCATTTGGATCGTCTTCGCTTCGCTCGCCACTCATTTCATTTCCTATGTATTTTATTTTCCTTATTTTGTTGGTAGTGGATTTGTCTCCGCCCAACATATTGTATCAAGACAAATTCATAGTGATATATAATATCTTTTATTCTTGTGGATGAGATTAGTTATGGTTCTACTGCATTTACAGCTTATGTATTTATACGAGGCTTCCATATATTGGAGTATACTTCGTATGAATAGAGCTGGCATGTCTATGTTCCTAGTCCTACGTATTTTGGGACTGGGGCGTTACATGTTTTTGTGGTGGCCCATGCAGGTCAAGATAAATTGTTTGGTTACTTTACCGTACCAAGCAAGCCTGCGGATAGGATTAGAAGTATAGGATCTCATCCACATACTTGACCTCTTCCCTTGATTATATCTACCGTTTGACTTATCAATTGCATCTTGCTTGCCTCCTTCCATCCCTATTCTTGTCTTCCCTTCGTGCTTGCTAGAGATTGACCCTACTAGTTAGTTGTCCCAAAACACCATTAGTTTAATTCTTTAAGTTGGGTAGAATCCCTTATGACCTAGCAACCCCTTTTGACCTAGCGACCTATATTAGCAAGCTTATTTAGATCCTAGAATCTAGAGGACCTAACCCTTTTAGCCAACCAAGGACTTGGACAAGAAGACTATAGGACAACTGTATGACTTAGAATCATTCTACCTTATTTTTATCTAAATCTCTCGTGCCTATGTTTTTACCACTTTGACTAAAGTTGCAACTATAAACTAGTTTTGCAAACTCATCCCTTCATCGAGTTTGTTCATGACTTATGCTATTGAGCGGCCGCTCACTAACATATTGTCTAATCAGGACCGGTACATAATGGTCTGATCAACCAAGTGCATTTTGGTTCGCTTTTGTCTATTATTCTACGTAGATGGGGCCATAATTAAACCGTGCCCTTACAATCCCATCCACGGCTGCCTTGACAACCCTTTTGAAATAATTCAATCGTCTTTGAATCACGTATTCGTATTCGATAAACGTCTCCTTCAAACTCTATATTGCTCTCGCCTTCATCTATTTTAGAAGGACGAAGGCGTTGTACAAGAACCTTCATAGCCTTCATATCATTATCAATCGATATTTCATCCTAAAAACTCCTCGTCCTTCTTCTCGGCCCGACTATGACCCTCATTCATTACTCGCGACCATACTTGTATTATTTTTTTTCTACGATCTAAATCGCGATTCCTTACGACAGGATTTTGCGAAAACATTGTTGTCATTTAAATCCCCATTGATACCCCTTGTGTCCTCTCACCCCTACTAATTCTAAATTTCGAGGACGAAATTCTTTTAAGTTGGGTAGGATGTAAAACCCCTAAATTTCTACTATTTTTTTTATTTATTAATTTGCATGGATTTAAAATTTTTGGTATTGTATGACACGTAGTCGTATTGTACGTCGTGCGCGGAATTTTATTTTCGTTTTGCTCGACGAGTGCGAATATGTACGAGCATACATATTTTAGAAAAACAATTATTTTTATTTTCTTACACTTTCAAAATATTATATAGAATTATTATTCTTGCCATAAAAAGTCTATTGTTTTTAGCAGTTATTAATAATAAAAATTTTCGTGCAAAAATATTTATTTCATAAATATTTATTTATTTTAAATAATAATATATTTTCGAAATTATTTAATATTAATATTTTATTATTCAAAAAGATTTATTATTCAAAAGGATTTATTATTTTCGAAATTCATTTATTATAGTATTTTTGGAAAACATATTTTTGAAATATTTGTAACAGTTTAAATTTTGATTTGATTCCATGGATACATTTAAATAGTAAACTATCTATATTTTAAATTGATTTGATTTTAAACTAAGAGATTTAATTTGATTTAAATGAGATTTGGATTTGGATTTGGATATTGATTTGATTGCTTTTAAATTAAATTTGCGAATTATCTAAATTGGGTTTGAACTAATCCTAATTCCTATTTAAATGGGAATTCCCACATCCTATAAATAGGCAGGTACTCCTCCATTATTTCTCCACAAACCATAATTCCTCCACAAAATTCCACAACCCAATGGTGCGTGCCTCGTGTCCGTGTTCCATCGTCCAATTCTTATTCTATATTGTTACATATACATTTTGACTTCTCCTCCGTGTCGACAATCCTGACACGACAAATATTAAATTCCTAAATCCTACTCCTAATCTCTAGCCAACACCATCACCCTCGTCATCGTCACCGCAGCAATACCAGCCATCACCACCAAACCACCTACGCCCACAACCAGCCCACGCCACCACGCCACTTCGGCCAACTCTCCACCAGCCTCCTTCTAAACCAGCGCAACCATCACCAGCATCTTCTTCACCGCGACCCCGACCAACTTGGCCGACCCCACCGTTACCATCCCAACCACCACCTACAACACCAAGCGCCACCAACCACACCCCATCTACGACCAATACACACACCAGGCCAACACCGCCTCCGCCACCACGGCCATAGCCGACCCGACGACCACCGCAAATAAAACCCAAATTGGAAAAACTCGACAGCAAACAAAATCCACCACCACCTTACCTGATCTCCGCCGTCCCGCCGCACCGCCTCACCGCCGTTCCTCCGGTGGTAGGACCGCCGCGTTGAGCACCCGCTGCGCCTTGTGACGCTGTCCGCCCACCAACATCCTCGCCGGACTCCGCGAACCCTCCGCGCGTCGGAGCCGCCCACGGAGACCGCGCCACCGTCGATCTCTCCGGCCGTCCCCCTTCTCTCCGCTTCCTCTGGCTGGCGAAACCCCCCCAAAAACCCGCCTGCGCCTCCGACCACCGAGCCCCGACGAAGTCGCCGCCTCTTCTTCCCACTGCACCTTCGATGACCGCCTGAACCCCGTCTCCGCCGGCGACCCGCTTCCCCCCTCGCCGTGAACCCCCGCGCGAGCCACCGTTCCCTCCGCCGCGCGTCAGCCGCGCCGAGCGCCACGCCGCCCAGATCCTCGCATCAACCACCGCTCCCTCGCTTCTCCTCCGTCCAAACCCTCTTCTGACTTCGAACCCACCTTCACGCCTCCGCAAACAACTCCCGACCGCCGCTCCCTCTTCCCCACAGCTCGCCAACTCCCTCCCGAGCTCCATCCGCTCCTCCGCCGCTCTTTCCCTCTCCTCCTGCTTCTTCGTTTCCTTTTTTTTCTTTCTCTCTCTCGGGAAGAGTTCCGGGAGAACATTCAATAAGTTGCTTTCTTTTGTTTCTGTTTTTTTTATTCTTTTTTTTTTTATTTTATTTTTATTAATCAAGTGTCACTCTCTCGGAAAGAGAGAACACAGCTATTGTTTTATTATATTATTATTATTATTATTATTATTATTATTAGAATACATTGTTAAAAGTTTTAGTATTTTGTTGCATTAGATAAATAAATATATGATAATTTTCAAATTATTTTAACAAAATTATATTGATGCGTGATGATATCTGTAGTTTCAAAATTGATTTCAAGTTGTAAAAAAATATTCTATATTGTTTTATGGTGTTTTAAAATATAGTCTATGACCAAAAATCCTATTTTTACTAAATTGGATTTTTAACTCTAAAATATATTTTTTAATATTTTAAGTATTTTAAGTGTTACCTAAATTAGTGTTATATTATTTTGTATTATTATGGCTTCTTATAATTGATACAAAATTATTTTTTAGCCTAAATTGTTTTCTTATATTTTAAATAATTATTTGTAATATCTTGAATAAAGGAAAAACCTAGTTTTTATTGATTATCAAACATAGTTTCCAAATAAAAGGTATTTTTATGGATGTTTTATTTTACTAAATTCTTCGAATAGTTATTCTTGTCCATAACCAAATCCTTTCTATTCCCTCGCCAATTCAAGTCTACCTTGTGTCCACCCTAACCAATTTAACCGTCCTGGAACCGATGGAACTATCCGTGCCACCAACAGAGGTCCCCTTGTGTAGTTGTTACATCGAAATCGCAATTCATGCCAGCATGATTATCGCAGCACACCAGGCGTACTACCAGGCAAGACACCTTGCCATTAGCTGTTTAATTATTTTTAGCTCATATTTCATGCATTACTTATTTTCTTTATGCAAAATAAACTGTGATACATGGCATAACTGTTCATTTATATTTCCTGCTGTGTATTATTTTTCTTATAAATTAAGCCTAGATTTAAGGGACCACCTTGTGTGTCGCATTCATTGGCCTTGACACGTTGTAAATACGAAGTTGTGTGTCGCATGTAGAACACGGAAGTGCGTGATTGGCTGGCCACCAGTACGTACAAGCCGTGCGATAGGAATAACCGCTAATAGAGGATGCATGCTAGTTTGACTTAGCGGTTATAGAGGTTAATGTTGTGGATACAACATAGTAGGCATTGGACGGGGAGGACAATTCCTTAGCGTATGGGCTTCGATGCACTTCCCTTGTGACCCGGACTCTCCGCTGGAGATACGGGGTTAATGAACCAAGATTACTGACGGCCACTGACGATTCTGCGGAACGTCATGCTCTTCCTGCTGGGGCCTCTGGTGCCCAAAGGGGGACTACGCCGATCCTATTCAGCCAGGGCCCATGCGTAGGAAGGATTGTTCTTAACAACATTTCACTTAGAATGGTAGGCTATCCTATCCGTTAGGTACGAGTACTTTTGGTTTGGGTACTTGTATCTGACCGTGGCTTGGAACAATAACTTGTCGCGGATTAGTTCGTCACATCTTGTCCTTGTTTGGTTGTAGGTGTGACTTACTACTTCGATGAGAAGGTATTGAACCTTGTTGGGGTCCGGATACCATATCGGATTCTTAGCATGGAAAGATACGTCGCCGTGAATTAGTTTACCATCTCCTGTCCTTGTTTGGTTGGGGGGATGGTACGCTCGTTCAGTAGGTGCGTATTGGACTATGTTATAAATTCGATTTACTTATTTATTGAGCGATATTTATTCAGTTTATATGGCATGCTATTATGTGTCTTGTTACGTCCCTCTGAGGACCTGGTTGTCTTGCCAGGTGTGTGCTATTGTCTTTCGCAGGTGCTTTCGCTCTAGCCGTGTTCATTGCTATTTCTCGAGGATGATTGCATTTGGATCGTCTTCGCTTCGCTCGCCACTCATTTCATTTCCTATGTATTTTATTTTCCTTATTTTGTTGGTAGTGGATTTGTCTCCGCCCAACATATTGTATCAAGACAAATTCATAGTGATTATATAATATCTTTTATTCTTGTGGATGAGATTAGTTATGGTTCTACTGCATTTACAGCTTATGTATTTATACGAGGCTTCCATATATTGGAGTATACTTCGTATGAATACAGCTGGCATGTCTATGTTCCTAGTCCTACGTATTTTGGGACTGGGGCGTTACATAAGGACAGGAAATCCTAGCTAATTTGACAATTTTGAAAACGTTGGTAATGTCTATTTCAGCATCTGGAGACTGTTGTACGAGTTTGACTGTTGTGGCTCACTGAGTAGTATAGTATTATCGGTTTCACCAGCGAAAGACCTCAGGAAAGTGCACTTTCTGATTGCTTTTCTATTTATAGTAGTTTTTACATTTCATGTTTATACATGTGTCTTTCTGCTTGTTGACACGCTCGTCACACGAAGATTAGTATCATAGATTTATTATACATTCTTGACTGTCATTTTTATGATTACCATGCTTGCGACCTGATTCCATAAGTACTAGTTGGGCAAAAAAAATATCTTAGTAGACGTGTGAACTACCCCTTACCCATTCCCATGATGTCTATTCTTGAATAATAGCAGCTACACACGATACGTGCAGGGTGACTGATTTACCCCCTAGCCGTTCATATGTCGAAACTGATATTTCAAAACACATAGATAGTGGTCTTTTATCTGTTTTCCTTGTTTTCTTCACCGCTTGCCATGATATCAGTTACTTTCTAGTTTTCATCTCACATATGTTATTTTCATGTCTTGTGAATTCTATTATGTTTTCGCATTGCCGTCGGTTTGTGTGCTTGTTCCATTCCTGACTCGAAATCAACATTTTTTCAGGTTAGTTGTGGCTTCACTTAGCATTAGGAGATACGGGTGTACTTGCAGGCAGAAACCTAGAAATTAGACAGATATGGTTTCATTTTATTAACTGTAAGAACCTTGTATTTTCTTTAAATATAAATATTGTAAATGTTGTAATCGATTTAGAAATGTGAATGAGTAGTAAATATTATATTTTATGATTTTGAACATCTTGGCCGTGACAGCGTTCTACCGCCGACTCTGCGGCGTAGGCTGGCTTGGACACATATCGTATCCGAAAAGCGGGTGCGGGTCCTGATAAAAAGTTATGGCATTTCTAAGTTGCTATGATTACTAAAAACGTGGATGAATATTATGACAAATTTAGGTTGTTTTGGACAAAAGAAACACATGTAGGCCAAGATACTTTGATACCAACATAGGTATCAAAATAAAACTCATTCTAACCATTCTAACTAAGATCAATCCACTCTCTAACCATTCTAAAACTGAATTTAAAACACAAATAATCCTATTATGCAATAAACCAAACACATGGGGTGTCCTAATTTGGGATCTATCTAGTAGGACACAAAACACATATCTAAAATCCTCAACAAAACACAATCCAAGAGGTACTATTGGAATATACAACAATCATGAAAAAGGACGAAAGAAGAACAAAGGACAGACTGCTAACCCATCACCTGTAGCATCGGCCTCCTTGGCCGTCAACGCAGGAACCTGCCCGGCTAGGTATATCCCTTTTCTGGTGCTGGGTATGGCGTTGTTCCACATGTGGCCTAACTCCATCTCTCTGCCCTTGGTATGGACACTGGCCAGGATGATGAAGGGTTATAAGACAATTCTTAACCAGATGCTCCGTTGATCCACAGTGCAAGCATACTCCCAGCCTCTTTCTGTACACCTCCCAAGAATGGCCTGACCTCCAATAGTAGGTACAGGTAAGAGCTGGCTGAAACTGCCTCGGGGGTGCTGTTGATCTAGTTGTACTGGAGCTCATATCGTCGTATGAAACTGCTGAACCCGGGCCCTAGATGGGGCCTGGAACTGCTGTTATGGCGACTGAAAAGATTGATGCAGAAATTAGGAGCTCAAATGAATGGGACACAAGTGAAATATGGATAGTAGGCTTAAAGTGAGTCGTGCTCATACTTTGGATCATCAAGTTTAGGTCGAAATGGTGTCTCTAACTCGAGTCGGAAATAAAAGTAACTCCGTGGGGAAAATCAAGATTGGGTCTTGTGTCAAGAAGGTCATGCGATAAAAATGAAGTACAAGATGTTGTGTCTAAGTGGGACATGAATGTCATGGGTGTAGGGTGTCCTGTCTAGATCATGTATATAAATTTGGTTTTGAGAAAACAACTAGTCTTGTGCTCCTAAGTTAAAAGTCATGGCAATATGCATATGGAAATCATAAATAAAAGTGAGAAATGGTCAAATAGCCTAAATTGAACCAAAAGTTGTGATACAATAGTAGTAAAGGGGAACAAGTTTGAGTGGGACGAGATATATCAAAATGAAGATAATCTTGTCTACTACAACTCATAAAAGAAGTTTTCACAGATTGACATCTCTGACGCTCCAGAAATCGAAGTCACTGAAGAACACTTGTCCATCTAGAATACACTCTCCAGGATGTATACCCAAGTCTAGTCACTGTCTACACAAGGCACTAACTCTTCTAAATGATACTAGGATGGTACTCCTATATTAGGTTGTTCATACCCCTTCTCCAACTAGTCACTAAACCGTTTTGGTGCCTAAACTTGTATAACATTTGAGATACATTGTCTCTGGCTACTAGGGTACTCCTCCTATCTTGTTTCCTGGTGCAACTCCTACCTTGACACTTATTGTTCACTCTAGGGTTCTTATCTATATTAATTATCAAAACCATATACAATACCTCCCAACCATACTCTAAACTATTAATACAATTAATCAAGAACACAGACCAACTGCAATCACCAAGCCATCACACTATGAAGAACCTATAATGAAATGAGAATCTACCAGGACCTGGACTAAAGAACTGGAGGTATCCTAACTCTTAATCTAATTCAGGATGGAACAAAATCTATAATAACAAAAATGAAATGATAGAGATGACATGTTATGACCCTTCTCAAGATACAATCTGATAATCATACACGTCTGTCCAAAATCATGATACTCAGAATCCTCGCCATGCTAGTAAGTAAGGCTGCGATAAACAGTAGAGTCCATAACTAGGGCATGCACCTTTATAATCACGTCGTCTGGAATCCTTGCTATGTCGACTAGTATAGTTGTGAGGAATCATAAATCTCATAACCAAGATATGTACATCTGAAGTCAGGTCTCTACATTTCTGCCATGCCAGCTAATATAGCTACGATAAACTCTTGGTTCCATAACCAAGTAAACATTTTACCTTTCCTGTTATTTCCGTCAACATATGTCATCAGAAGATACCGTAACTCTGGCCATAACATCATCTCGATATGAAAAATCAAATCAACAATGATTCCATCAAAATCAAGTTCAATAACAAGGAATAAGGGTGAACGGAAGCAAAAGGAAAGGATTTCAAATTTAAGTTCGAAATAAGATTCTCAAGGGTCGTCCCAGGAATCTCTCAAAAGTACTAACTATGATTGAGTAACTTCTATAATAATAACCTAGCTTATATCCTAACTACAGGCTCGTTGCAGCACTCTAAGTCGAGCACCACTACAAAATCGCATTAGTTGCGACCCTGGCCTGTATGGGCCACCACAAAAATGTGTCACGACCCGTACCCTAATTAGGGGCACGAGCACGTGGGTACGTCCAGCATATGCCGCAGAATCAACGGTAGAACGCTGTATAGGTCTACTAGAAAATATAGCATATAGACACAATATATATGTACCTGTCAATCACAAGACATCTAAGGAAGATAGGCACGAATATCATAAAGATATGATGGAAATATATGAACTGAAAAAGGTGCGAAGTCATAACACAGTTTAGAGTTAAAAATATAACACAAGAATCCAAAATATAACATATAACATAAGTCTCTATACTAGCTGAAACGCAGTCCAGTCAAACCTATCTAACAGTCTAAGTAGGAGGTAAATTCTCTACTGGCACCAAGGGTAATGTCTCATTAAAATCTCTATCATGGCCATACCCGTAAAAGATGGAGCAATCAGCCAACATATCCTCTGTAAACATCAACGGTTATCCTGTCAAGAAAATAAGCAAGTACACCTCCAACAACAGTTCTATAGTATTGACAAATATTGTAAGAGACAATCATAATAGAATACAAGATGATATATCAAGACTATAAGTAAAACATAATATATAAACTAGAAATCATGTCAAGGTATAACGTATAGGAAAGTAGAACAGTACAGAAATATCTGATGTATAATATAAACATAAAATGTGCCTTGAGATATTATAGCATTATATGATCAGCTTGGGTCAAGATCAGGCTGTTCCATTTGGCCCAGCTATCACAGAAAAATCTTAAAAGGGTCAAGCCGACCGACATGGAAAGCGAGCACAAGAAATATAAGATCTCGCTACACCCTACGTGTAGTGAAGGTGACGCAAGCACAAGAAATAGTGACATGGGGGTATTGATCACATAACCTATAATAACTCCACATCCCCAAATAGTATATGGATCCGGACATAGCACGTCATGACACGTCTATACAAGTACAAGAAATAAGATCGAACAATGTACCAATATACCAAGAAAGTCCACGAATAACATCTTATGCCAGGATCCGACGTATACTAGTCTGTGCACCATCGTGACAAGAATCAAGTAAAACACTATAACTGAATCGGATACATAAAATATCAAGACAAGAAACTACTATCAGAGAATGTACTCGTCTGCTGTCCTGAGCTGTCAAGTAGGATCGATGCTCAGAGTGATCTCACATACCTAAAGATGAGATATTGTAAGTTAATTAGGGTTTAACAGTGTTACGCATGATTTTCTAATGTATAATATACAATCTAGATCAATCTCAGTCCAAGTAAGTCAAACTAGGTCACACTGAGTCACACTAGGTCAAACTAGGTCACAGGAAGTCAAACCAAGTCAAACTAGGTCAAATTGTATCAAAGTTTGACTTAAGTTGACTTTTAGTCAATTGGTTAACTCTAGGTCAAACTAGGCTAATGTTGACTAACAGTTGACTTTTGATCAAGTGGTCAACTCTGGTCAAGTTCTAGACATTTCTAGGCCAAGTGTTGACTGATAGTTAACTTTTGGTCAAAGCAGTCAAACTTGGTTAACCGAAGTCAAAACTAGCCTAAGCATACTATTCCTAATATTTACATGCCAAGATACCCTATATCTTGGTCATATTGGTGTCCCAATACCAATACCTTAGTTTGGGTCCAATACCTTAACTTAGGTAAATTACCTTAGCCTCTAACCAATACCTTACCCTTACCTTGCCCTTATCCTATGCAAGTCCAATACCTTGCTAAGGTATTCCAACACCTTACCTTGGTATCCTATTACCTGACCTTAATATTTTGATACCTTACCTTGATATATTAATACCATACCATGGTCATAAGGTAAACTAATCATTTACCTTGAAGGTAAAGGTAATTCATATTTACCTTAAGATACTAACTTGCTATCATGAGACACCAAGATACCCCTCAAATATCTAACTAACTAACTATCTAATGTACTAACATAGCATCTTAAATAATATCTAACATATAACCTATAGTATCTAGGTAAACCCCTTTACCTTGAAGGTAAACCTAATACCTTACCTTGTAGGTAAACCATTACCTTAAGGTAAAAGGTAAATCTAAGATACATTATCTACTCTAACTCTAACATTTAGTAGACACTAACTAACTAACCATCTAATCACTACAACAAAAAACCCTTTTAATGACGGCTAAAAACCGTCATTAATGACTAACCATGACGCTTTTTTTTTCACAACAACCGTTATGAAAACGGGTATTATAAATGTTTTTTAAAAGCGTCATAAAATAACCGTCATGAATAGTTTCTATAAAAACGTTATGAATAGTTAATATATAGTGCACAATTCAGAACAATTTTAAACCGTCATGAATAGATAATATGTATAAGCTCAATGCATCACATTTATAACACTTTATACTATTCAAATTAGCATATTTATAATACTCTATACTGCACAGTATATATTACATTCCAAAAACTTAACATTATATATCACCATCTTTATTACATTTCTCAAAATAGAGTACATATCAACATCTTCATTACATTGAATATCCAAATACAGAATGTACCCAAAAAATAGGAATAAATCTCTCTTTTGCTATCCAAATACAGAATGTACTCGAGCTGCAGCTTGAAATGCATCCAATTCCTGAAAGTTCTACCCATCTTCAAACTCAGTTTTGCTTGATCTGTAACATTTCGATCAGCAAGTACAGAAATAAACTAAATGATTCTCACCAGTCAGCTTTTTCAGATTCCATGCCAACTACTTCAGCAAAACCAGCAAGTGCTCCCTTGGGATTGGTTTCCACTAAACCTGTAAAAAAGGACGCATGCACCATATATCAAACACTGTATACAAAAATAACAAATGCTATAAGTTCAACGACGGTAAATCAAAATAAAAACAACAAAGCAGGATATAATAAATATTGGATAGAACAACTCAATCATATATTGCCTTAAATGTCATCAGCTTAATGTCATAAAATAATGAAGATTCCTTTAATGATGAACCAAGCATCAATGTTTTGAGAAACTACAACCAAATACTAAATATCTGAATATCATAACCATGAAAAAAAAAATACTAATAGGCACTGAACACATTTAACATCAAATGTATTTAACTTCAGAGCACACACTTTCCATTATAAGCACATTGTCAAAATTTAACTTCTGCTAGTAACACTGGACCACAAAGACTTAACTGGCCAACATGACATTAAATTAACTACCATGATTCTACACCTTAACTTCATCACAGTGACAATGCCAACATACGAATAAGTCCCCCGTCAAATTAAACATTGCGATATCAACTAACCCTTCATATGGTGCAATCACAATAGGATAGTTTGTCAAAACGAACAGTATACCTAAAACAAACAACCGGCTTCAAACTTCAACTCTAGCCTAGGAAGTTAGACTCCCAAAATCCGTGCAATGTCCGTCTCAAATTTTATTTGTGTCCTTGTAACCTAGCTTCTGGCTAACTGATACAAGAATGAACCGACTAAATAAAAACAAGTACCAAAACATTAGCAACGTATACCTTTCGAATTGTAGTACTGGTTCTCGATATCAACGTATACCTTTTGACACAATATAAACATTTGCACAGATCCATCCATGTTACTTGAATTTTTCTTTTGTTGATAAAAATATAATAGCATGTTCATTCTACCAAAAAAGAAAAGGGCCTTGTTTGGTTCACAGAAAGGAAATGAAATCATTTGTTTATTTATTTTTTTTCCTTTCAATTTACTTTCTGATATCTGAAAAGACCCAAAAAAAAGGAAAAAGTGAATCCATATAGTGTATGGCAGAAACCATTTTTTCCTTTTTTTCCTCCTTTGAAAAAGCATTTTACTTTCATGCTTATTTCATTTGTCATCTAAATACAGAAAAAGTTTTACCTTTCTTTTCTCAAGGTCCTGATTTCAATTTTTTTTTCTCAAGGTCTTGATTTTGCGAACAAAACTTGGGATTAGAGAAAAGATTGATCATAGCTAGCATGGACCGAAATATTCTTGAAAGAACGTGCCAATCGTTGCACTTCTTCATATGGTAAGGAATGTACCTGGACAGAGCATTCATAATTGTACGAAACCATAGAACAGCTTCAGTAATAGTCACAAGCAAGTTCAGATATGAATGACACAATGGCAAATACCAGTAGCTGTTAAAACTAAAACATTACTCACAAATCTGCAACCACAAATTATCAGAACACAATGAGATTATTTCAGCAATCTATTGTTGTGCGGATTTATCACATTCTGAGATTATTGAGCAATTTGGTCGGATGTTTAGAAATCTTTCTCATTATCACAGGGATTTGGTGGGATACTCCCTCTGTTCAGCAAAACCTCTACAAGTCGTCTATAAGAATAAAACCGAGACCAGAACAATATAAATCTCTGAAAGACGAGTTGATACTGGTGGCCAACGCCAAGAATACAAGGAATCAACCGTGTTTCGTTGGCACAGGGGAAGGAGTTCCTATAGCAGTCACAATTGCTACTTATGAAAGTTAAAAATTCAAATCGACAGGACATAATTCCTCCATAACCAGTGGAAGAAGCAAGTGTCAAACCTTACTAGAGAAGTTGGTTATCAGAGTATCGAGTACTCGAGCATTAAGGAAATACAGGTTTTAATCATGATGTTAAAACACACCAGAGCACAGATTTATATATTAAGTGGGATCCAACAAAAGCAAACCAGCTGCGTGTATTTTAAAGTTTCACAGCAGACTATAGCCAACACATAACAAAATAAAGTAGCATCTAGACCACACTATTGATAACTCGAAAGACTCGGACCAAATGTAAGTAGCAAGTACATCAAAGTATTTAATTCATTCACGCCCAAAAAAATACCGAAAGTGAAGAAGAAAGAGAAGAAAATCACCTGAAAGACTAGGAAATTCCTAGCCTTAACGAGGATCCCAATGGACTTGAGCTTGGCGTTGTACTCCTTGGAGCTGACGAGCCTCCCGTCGAGCCTGTACTCGCTGCCGCCGAAGCTGGTGATGGTCCTGGTGAAGTGCATCTCGCTCTCGTCCCCGCCGCTCCCGGAGCGGTAGACGAGCCGCACGAAGGCGCTCCTCCCCTTCAGCTCCTTCTCGCGGTCGTCGAACGCATAGATGAGGTCCCTGAGCTGGGCGCCGTGGAGCTGGCCGGATCGGACACCGAGGACGAAGATGATGGCGTCCATGAGGTTCGACTTCCCGGCCACCATGGGTGCGACTTGACCTTTCCCTACACCATCTCGTCGATCTCGAACCCGTGGATGGAGAGAGAGAGATCGTCGAATCCCTTTCTAACTAGGTTTAGGGTTTTGGATCTAGGGTTAGGGTTTTGGAGTTGGGAGAAAGGAAGGAGAAGAAGATGAGGAGAGGAGGGTGTTGCTGAACTAGCTAGAGTTAGGGTTTTAGAGTTGGGGGAGAGGAGGGAGAAGAAAGGAGGAGAAGGAGAAGATCGGAATGTTTTGGGGGAGAGGCGGGCTACAGCGGATTTTGCCAAAAATTGAAGTTAAAAAATATTACAAGTTTGCCACCGCTCTAAACTATTAATAACGCTTTGTTTTATAAACGTTATAAAAAGCCCAGAATTAGCCCAAACCGTCATAGAAAAAGGTATTTTTCAACTTAATAATGCTTATGTATCAGCCGTCATTAAAACTCCGTGTCGAGCGTCATTAAAAGGGTTTTTTGTTGTAGTGAATATTCTAACTCTAATATATCATAGATACTAAGATATCTATATACACTAATTATCTTAACTTCTAAGATAACTCTAACATATCCCAACTAACTATAATACTAATACTTGATACCAAATAGGGTAATTACTCAAGTTCTAATACTCTCTTATCCTTACTCATGATATTGATTGTCACGATACCAATATCCTCATGGTACCCAAGTATCACACTAGTACCTTTTCCAAAACTTTAATACCTTAACACATAACTTATCTATATTTGGCTTACTTGATAATCATTTGTATCAACATAAACACACACTAACTAACACATATTACCTAACAATAATATATATGTACTATATCATACATATTCTTGACAACCTATGATACCTACATTCACTTGATATCCATACTATATAGGCTCATAAGATACACAAAATACATATGTCGTATAGTTACTTTTCTACTTAAAATCAATAATGTACCAATTAGACATTCACTAAATTCTAGGATTAAAGTATGTCCCTTCGTGTTAGCTTTTCGAAACTTCAAACGGATCGTATTTTCGTATCTGGAAGCTCTCGGAATCGCGAAAACACCGAAACGTATTTGTCTTTCGGACAACTGACACTCAAATAGTTTTACAAAAAGTTCTAGAACGATTTTGGCTTATTAAAAAATATATATATTTGGAAAGCTAACTTCGATACGGTTCTTTTAAAAAAACGAAAGATTAATCGGAGTTCTGAGCTAAAAGTTATAGCATTTCTAAGTTGTTATGGTTACTAAAAACGTGGATGAATATTATCACGAATCTGGGTTATTTTGGACAAAAGAAACACATGTTGGCCAAGATACTTGGATACCAACATAGGTATCGAAATGAAACTCATTCTAACCATCCTAACTAAGATCAATCCACTCTCTAACCATTCTAAAACTGAATTTAAAACACAATTAATCCTATTAGACAATAAACCAAACATATGGGGTGTCCTAATTTGGGATCTATCAAGTAGGACACAAAACATATATCTAAAATCCTCAAGAGAACTCCAAATGGCCTCAAACTTGAATTTAAAGGGGGTACATGCATGGAGGTGGATCCTATGGATTCAAAACTAACTAATGTGCATAGAAAATCAATTTAGAGGGTTGGTTTTGTAATGTCCCGCTCCGAACGGCGCATTACGCTGAAGCGTTGACTCAACGGGTCAACGTTGATGCAAGAAAATATATCGATGCAAAACGATACGAGAGTTAAGTTGTCCCGAGCAACGCATCAAACTAAGTTGATGCGAAGAGTTGCCTTGTCCCGAAAGAATGCATCGAGTTGAATCGATGCAAAGCGCCGCGTTGCCCCAAAGGATGAGTGCGTTGAATCGGCTCAAAGATTCTAAGAAATCGAATCGACCAAGGCGCAAGTCCGAATCGATACAAGTATCGATTTTAGTTGGTTTCGTATGCAGGTTATACGTTGACGGGAAAATATTAGAGGTCGATCTTTTGCAATATTTAGTAAGGGGTCCGCGAAATAAAATCGTCGCCTTGTGACGGGCTGAGACTTGGACACGCTAAGGCAAATCAGACGTATAACTCAATGAAGCACGAAGTGCTCGAATGGCTAAGTCAGGAGAGTGGCCGTACAATAAAGTTAGGGAATCGAGCCGCATTGGCTCGGCGAAATGACGAGGGCATATCGACTCAAGGTGGAGGATTGACTTCTTTTTACTCCTTCATGCGATAAGTCGAATATATCATTGTTTGCTAAAAGTTAACCTATCGACGTCACGGGCGTGGTCCGATCGGAGATAAATCATAGTATGTGTCGAACACTAAGTTAGTATAATTGAAATAAAACGTGCATCAAATGCACGAGTCGCTATGGAAAATTGGATATCGCTAAGGCGAGCGCCTCGGTGCGCAAGCCGTAAGAACATGGGATAACTGTACTCGGCGAGTGCCTTAGTGCACGAACCATACCGTGCCTTGCGCACGAGTTAGACGGCTAGAACATTGAAAGACAATAGGCGAGCGCCCTAGCACGCAAGCCCCAAACATTGAATGCTAAGTTATAGAACATGGAAATATGGTCGAAACGTGCCTACGTGCACGGTATAATAAAAAGATGGCTTCGTTGCGAGAGAATACAGTTGTGGCATGAGTGTGGCAGAACTGTCAGATATGACATGGTGCCTCGAAAGGTGTTCAAGACCTTCAGATCATTCGGTTGACGAGCATTGAGTTGAGGCACGATGCCATTGAATCATTGAAACGAAGTATGAAATGTGAGAACACAGAAAGCTAACGAAAGAGATGCGAGATTATGTCTGAGTCTCGGACTTAAGACTATGTTTGGTTGTTTGAATTCGATTACTTGAATGATAGGGCATTGCATGGTCGATTGGAATAGGCTCGAGATTAATGTGATAATAACTCGTGCATGAGTGTTTCCCCCAAACGATTAAATACCGGATGCGCCCCGGAACAGCTTGGCCTAGGAGAGAATCGAATAACCTTTGTAGGCGCACATCCTTAAACAAGATAGGAAAAGCCGCAAATGATGGTATGCAGCGGGAACGTTTTGGTAGTTGGGATGTGACCCAACCCGTGAAACGCCGGGCAGCCCGACCAAATATTGAGAAAAGAAGTAGAGAAAAGAAAGGAACTCCTTTAGTCCATTCCGGCGCAGATACGCCAACGGCCCTCATATAGTTAAGGAACGATGGGTTAAAAGTGTAGGCGTTGCATAGAGATCCTGCTTAGAGATGCACATATAACATGACAGGGAAGGAATGCGGCGTATTCACCTTGCGTCGGTGCAAGGACGAGTGCATCGACTTGGTAAGAAGTCGTGCCACGAATCAAACACGAGATTGCTTGTTTGCTTGCCTATTCAATTCGATAACATGCTGCTATGATAACATGCTTTACGCTTTCGAAGATGCCATGAAATTGACCCTAAGGAGAATATAGCAAGATCATAAGCTAAGTTGCATGATTCAACATAAAGATTAAAATGTCGGTTTGGAAAGATGATCTTTGCTTCAGTACATGCGAGGACGAACGTACTGATCCCCCACCAGCTTCATGCAGGGTGCAGGGAATGGATTACTCGTGGCGAAGCGTTGCTTGAACGCGATAAGGCTTGGAATGCCGAAGCACATTGAAGCGTGCTATCGCATTGACGTTCGGACTACGCAGCTGGATTGATGCGGCCGAGATTAGAAGGCATGATGTATGGAACGGTGAAATCCTTTGTGGGCAAGAGAGAACCTGAGTGTTGTAGCCAATCCGGCATATATTGTTAGGCTATCGAAAGCCTTTGTAATCTCTATTTCGAATATCAATAAAGAGAATTGTTTCGTATACTCTGTTTCCTATCGTTTTAAATATCGAATCAAAAGATAACCATTTGAGAACTTGTCATCTTGCCTTGCACGAGCGCAACTCCAGGCTCGTGCGGCATCACGCCCCCTGCGAGGACGATGATTCGGGTGATTCCGGGTCAGGGCGTAACAGTTTTACCTATTGGGAGTGGAATCCCAATGATACTCTCAAGAACACGGCTCCGACATGAAGATCTTCCAAAAAGGACACTCCTCCTTGTACTTTGCTCCAAATCTTTGCTAGCACCCTTC
Source organism: Iris pallida (assembly GCA_029216955.1). Classification (NCBI taxonomy): domain Eukaryota; kingdom Viridiplantae; phylum Streptophyta; class Magnoliopsida; order Asparagales; family Iridaceae; genus Iris; species Iris pallida. Next base: position 15,967,273 of record JANAVB010021600.1, on the reverse strand, counting down.
CTTGGTAGTATGAGAAGGTTGAATGAAAGTTTTGGTGGAGGATGTAAGGATTTGGAGATCAAATCAAAGTGGGAAGCTCTCAATTTGGGGAAGAACACTTGTGAAAGAAATGGAGGCTTGATGGAATGAAATGAAAGGAAGGGCAACCCTCCTATATGTGGCTGCCATCTAACCCTATTTGGGCCTTGGCGAAAGCCCAATAAGGCCCCTACTAATCCCCCTTGGTTAATTTTCAGTTAGGTTCATGTTTGGGATCAAAAGGGTTAAGTTTAAGCCTCTAACTTAACCAATCTAACAAATGGGATTAGTTTAAACTTACTAACTTAATTAGTAGGATTTGTGGGTCAAGACTAACTAATCTTAGGGTCCCGTCTAGAGTCTAAGCTACCTGGGTCACTAACACAAGTTGGAACGAGACAAAACTCAAATCCGACTAAACAAATCCCGTAAAATCAATTTTAAATATATAAATTCTCAAAATATTAAAATATAAAAAATGACCAAAATACCCTTAGCCTAAAAAGTGGTAATTAGCTAATATAATCACATGGGTTAGGCCTTCATGGTCGTGGTTAGTCTCTAGGCTAAGCATCTCTAAGGTTACACTAGCAAAAGGACAAAATCATAAAATACTAATTTAATAATATTAAAAATAATCAAAATTCACCAATAAATCAATAACATTATTTAAACCTATTATTAAATAATTAATTTTACAAAAGTTCAAAAGTACCCTTATTTTAAAAAAGTGGTGGTTATAAATCTACCGTCCTTAAAATAATTTGGTCCTCGAAATTTAAGGTGGTTGCACTCTTCCCTAGGTTAAACCACCAACAATCAAGGTCAAAACTACTATCTAGCAAAACACAAGATCAGGGTCCTACTGGTCGGGAATTATCATGTAAATTGCTTGTCAAGAGTGCACCACGGCGGGTCACTAATCATGCAAGGCAAGTAGGGTCAGGTCCAGTTGCGCCTAAACATCAGGCTGCGCTCAAGTCAGGCTATGCTCAAGTCAACATACGCTCAGGTCAGCATACGCTCAGGTCAGCATACGCTCAGGTCAGCATACGCTCAGGCAGCATACGCTCAGTCAGCGTACGCTCAGTCAGCATACGCTCAGGCAGCATACGCTCAGTCAGCATACGCTCAGTCAGCGTACGCTCAGGCAGCATACGCTCAGGCAGCATATGCTCAGGCAGCGTATGCTCAGTCAACGTACGCTCAGGCAGCATACGCTCAGTCAGCGTACGCTCAGTCAGCGTACGCTCAGGCAGCCTACGCTCAGGCAGCGTACGCTTAGTCAGCGTACGCTCAGGTAGCATACGCTCAGGCAGCATACGCTCAGGCAGCGTTCGCTCAGTCAGCATTCGCTCAGGCAGTATACGCTCAGTCAGCGTACGCTCAGTCAGCGTACGCTCAGTCAGCGTACGCTCAGGCAGCGTACGCTCAGGTCAGCATACGCTCAGGTCAGCATACGCTCAGTCAGCGTACGCTCAGTCAGCGTACGCTCAGGCAGCATACGCTCAGGCAGCGTACGCTCAGGCAGCATACGCTCAGGCAGCCTACGCTCAGTCAGCGTACGCTCAGGCAGCATACGCTCAGGCAGCATACGGTCAGTCAGCATAAGCTCAGGCAGCGTACGCTCAGGCAGCGTACGCTCAGTCAGCGTACGCTCAGTCAGCGTATGCTCAGGCAGCATACGCTCAGTCAGCGTACGCTCAGTCAGCGTACGCTCAGGCAACATACGCTCAGGTCAGCGTATGCAAGACATACGCTTCCAAAAGGCAGCGTATGAGGTCCATATGACTCCTTGTCACCCAAGTCAGCGTATGCAAGACATACGCTTCCAAAAGGCAGCGTATGAGGTAGACTGTGCTGCACTAAAGAGCGCGCGCAGCTTAGTAACACAAGCTAAAAAGCTCGTGCACTGCTCACTGTCTTCTCCAAAACAGCAAAAACTCCATGGTTTGAACCTAAAACTTCAAAAGTCCATAACTTGGTCAAAACAAGTCCAAATCCAATTTTTAAAGGTCAAAATTGGGTAGAATAAAATTCTCTACAACATGGAACCATCAAAACTTGAAAACAAAGACGTTTGATAGATCAAAACCACCAAAATCCAAAAATAATTAATTTCTAGATCTACAAAAATCAAAGCCTCAAAATGGAAAATGACAAGTTCTAATGTGTCTTAGAAACATGAGGAGAAGCTAATGGAACAATAAAAATGGGCTCTTTTGTGGAAGCAAGTTGTACTTGCCTAAGGGGTGTTCTTGGTTCGTGGTGGGTTTAATGGAGAAGGAAGAAGAGTTAATGAGAAAGTAGAGGAGAGAGAAAAGTTAGGTGGGTTATAAAGGGGGAAGGTGGTGGGTTATAACATGATGAACCAAAGAATAAACCAAGCCATCCCAAAATAAACCAAGTTAAACCATTACATGCTATGATGAACCTAATCAAGATTAAACTGAAATTAGCTAGCCAGGCAGGAAAATAAAAATACATGTCAGGACTAGTAGTCAATCAAGCAATCATTCATGCAAGCAAGGAACTTAAGCATAAGGCATAAGAAAGACATTATACCTTACGAGTCAAACAGGTCGGGATATCGCGATCGGATATCATCCTCACGCTCCCACGTTGACTCACCCAAAGAGTGATGACCCCAAACAACACGGACTAATTTGATAGTCTTGTTCTTGAGTATTTTCTCCCTCCGGTCCAATATGGATACGGGTCTTTCCTCATACGAAAGGTTGGTACCAACAACCAATTCCGAATGATCAAGGACATGACTCAGATCAGGGATATACCGTCGTAATTGGGATACATAGAAGTGTCACGACCCGTACCCACTGTGAGGGTATGAGAACGTAACAACGCCCAGCCTACGCCGCAGTGTCGGCGGTAGAACGCTGTCCTAGGTCAATCATCTAACAATATAAAGATACCTGTACAGTATATTCACTCCGAATGGAGGTGACATAGCAATATACAGTCTCAATCACATCTAAAGCAGAATGAAAAGATAGGAAGAAAGATAGATAAATACTGGAATGATGGAAAAACCACATAAATACAACCAGAGAGTCTAAGTGTCTACTAACATAACAAATCAGAACATCCAGCTTAATACAAGACTCTAACACTGAAATGAAAGAATATATACAATCTAGATCTCAAATGACAGAAATAGAAAACCTAAACTAGGGAGCCTCAGTCTATAAACTAGTGGATCAGGCTGGAAATCTGGGTCACACATAGCATCCACAGCTGCCCCATAGTAGGTGTCTATGCAGGCCTCCTCCTCATCCTCTGTAATATTTTTAACAGGTCCAGTCAGGACGGGGGCGAGCACAAAACATCTCACGCAGTTCATAACGAGTTAGGAAATATAAAGCATGCAATAGAGTAAAGTACATGAAACACTGAAAGAAGAAGATATATGAAAAATAGTAGAGATTTGATAACAGGAAATATCTAAATATGATAAGTAAGACTGTAAGGAACATGTGATTCTAGAGCACAATATGGTTATGTAAACGGATTAGGTTATACAATAAAATGGGACTCCTTTGTACGTGGGTGTACAATGGACATATACAATTTCTTATACAATACGATTGATCACATAACCATTTCTACTCCTCCTTCCCAATCAATACACAAGGATCCAATTCAGTTACGTTACCTTATACAATGACTTGTACAATGACTTGTACAATGGCTTGTATAATGGCTTGTACAATGGCTCAATGTGATACTGAGAGTACAATATGCACAATGAGAGTACAATGATAAGGGTATTCAATAGATACAATATGTAAGTGAAACGCACATCACAATATGTACTTAGTGAATACAAGGAGATAACATCTCAGAAGAAGATTCATATAGTACCAATCCGTGATAAAGATCGTGTCAGCATCAAGTACAGTAATCTAGAGCAAGAATGTAAATCCATACAAGTATGAAACGGTCAGAGAATGTACTCGCCTGATAGCCTGAGTGTCTGAAGAGAATATACTGTCCGAGGAGTGGTGTCTGTCTCCTATAGAACAGTACAAGTCACTATGAGTCCAAAAATGATAACAAGATGCATTACAATACATTCTAAATGAATCTAGGTCAATCTAGGTCAAATCTAAGTCAAATCTAAGTCACACCAAGCTAAACTAGGTCATACTGAGTCACACTAGGACAATCAAGGTCAAACAAGGTCACAGGAAATCAATCCAAGTCAATGTAGGTCAATCTGGGTCGAGGGTGGACTTACAGTTGACTTTTGGTCAAGAAGTCAACTCTGGTCAACTCTGGTCAACACGGAGTCAACCCTAGGTCAAACAAGTCACATGTTGACCAACTGTTGACTTTCAGTCAACTGGTCAACTCTGGTTTGGTTTTGGTCAAATCTGGTCGCTTAAAGGCTAAGTTTGACTCTCGGTTGACTTTTGTTGACTTTTGGTCAACACGGTCAACCGACGTCAAAACTAGTCTAAGAGCACTATATTTGATCATTACCAACCAAGGGAACCAAGTTCTAACTCTATCTTAGACTCCAAACTCAAATACCCTATTTCTATGTATTACCTATATTACCTTACCAAGGTAAATACCGATACCTTGTCCAAAACCACTCTAACCTAGGAATACTAGCCTAGGCTTCCTAGGGTAGTTAGATACTATCCTATATTAATATTACCTACCAAAAAATCCTAGTATCTAGGTCATCTAAGTCATCTTATGGTACATGTTGGCCATTTACCCTTTTTCCATACCTTTACCCTTGCACCATCTCACATGACACTCATGATACCTCACTCACTCACTCACTCACTACATATGGTCACATATAGGTTCACATACACATAGGCAATTAGCTACCTATAGGCTCATCTATAGGTTTCTATACTACTCACACACTTATGTAAAAGCTCCCCCACTACTCTCCTATACAATAGCTCACCTACATACACTCTTAGGCTCACTACCTCACACACACAACACTCTCACAATATCACACTCTAATAGGCTTCCTATAGGTTCACACAAATACATATATATACTTACACCTATAGGCTCCTAACTAACTCCTATAGACTCACACGCATAACTCTCATACACACACAACACATAGCTGATTTGGAGGGTTGCCATGGCTGTCATTTGGACAGGTTTGGAAGTGGTATAGGAGGCTGCAATGGGGACTGAAATTAGGACTGTTTTGTGGTCCTAACATTGAACTAATGTGGGATGTAAGGGATCACATATAGGGGACTAAAGTTAGGCTGGTTAAGGACAGTTATAGGACTGTTAGGACAGATTTCAGGGGACTGTTAATAGGATGTGTGGACTGATTTTTGTGGAGGGCTAGGAACAGCCAAGTGAGGGTGAGTTTGGGACAGGTATGGACTGCTACTGTGGCTGTCATTTGGGCATATAGGGGGCTGGATTGGGGTGCTATGTGGGCATGTGAGGACAGCTCTCATGGGTCACATATGGACTGTTTTATGACAATCCAATAGGGCTATTCAAAGACTGTCCAAGGACTGGGTTTAAGGAGAGCCAAGTGAGGACTGGTATATAGGTTTAGGACTGAACTTAAGAGGCCAATGTTGGCAGGTTATAGGCCAAGGTATAGGGGCTAAACATTTGGGTTTAAGGGCTAGTTAATGACAGGAATGGAGGGAAACTTTGGGTCTACAGTTGCTGTCCAAATGGACAACAGCTACTGCTGCTACCAAGCTGCTGATTTGTGCCAACATTGGGGTGAACAAGGGGCCATACATGGCTGTCCTATGGGGAGGGTATTAAGGGACTATCAAGGAGTGTTATGGACTGAAATGAATGTGCAGGACAGTCCAATGAGGACTGAAATTGGACTGAAACAGCAGGTGGTTTCCTCCCCCTCATCACCACTCCTATCACTCTCTTAAATCTCCTTCAATCCCGACTCTCTCTAACTCTCTAACTCTCTAACTCTCTATAACACAACACACACACAAATCTCTATTCCACCACTTCTCTCAATCCTCTCTCAATCCTATTTAATCAAACACCATACCTACACACATGCATAACCTCTTGGCCGAGCACTCCTATATACCCACAACCAACACAAATGTCACACCATCATATCACATGTGTATATCCACATATATCAACCATATTATATATATATATATATACATATATATATACATAGAGATTAATATATATATATCACCCATATATATATATATATATATATATATATATATATATAAAAAAAAAATATATATATATATATATAAATATATATATATATATATATAGATATTAACAATATAATACAATATGATACATAGAAAAACTCATTCCTAAATCCTAGAAAATCTGGAATAATATTAAAACAACACTAAATCAATACATTAATAAATCCCCATGTGTCCAAATAGGGGTTTTCCCATATGGACACAAACCTACACATAGGACACCTCTACAAGTGTCCAAATGGACACGAAATGGACACAAATGGACACTAAACCATGGGGGTCATTCCTATCGGTCAAAAATAGACCCATATGCATGAGAAAATGAAAAGGAGAAGGGATTTATACCTCCCGGTAGATCGAATCGAAGAAAAGCCTTCCCGGAGCGACACCGACACGTAGAGATTCCAAATGGACACAAACGAGCTCCGAATCCTTCCAAACTTGAGGAGCTCCTTCCTTGGAAGAATGGAGAAGGAAGGATGAAGGTTTGGTGAAGAAATGGAAGGATTTGGGGATGATTTGATTAGGGTTTGCTCTCAAATCAATTTGGGGAAGAACAAGAGAGAGAGTGGAAAAAGGAAATAATGAAATGATGGAGGAGCCTATCCATATGTCATGGCCGGCCACTATGGGCTGCAATGGGAACTTTTGAAATGCCTAAAATACCCCCCTCTAGCCTATTCTATTAGTATTAGGAAAAGGGTTTAAGTCGGGGGCTAGTTTGGTCATTCTAACACACTAATCAAATAAATCCTAATCAAAATAAATTAGCCTAGTCACTAACTAAAATAAATGACATGTGGGCCATGGCTAACTAGTGTGTGGGTCCACTAGGGTCAATACTACCCCGGGTCCCCGTTTCAAGTCGGATTGAGCTGAAATTCGAACCCGACTCAAATAACCCCAAAATATTACAATAAATAAATAAATAATTTTAAAATAATAAAAATGAAAAAAATGACAAAAATACTCCTGTTTCTGGAAACTGGGGGTGACAAATCTATCCACCTTAAAAGAATTTCGTCCTCGAAATTAAAACCAAACCATAGTAAAACATCAAAATCACAAGTCATGGCTAAAAATTAAAATGATCAAAATCTCAAGAATCAAAGCATGAATTTAAATGACTAAATTTATAAAATTAAAATTACACTCAAATAGAAGCTACAAGTCTATCCACCTTAAAAGAAATCACCCAAAATTTTAAAACAATGTAACCACAGAAAATCATACAAATCGATAATCGTATACGTCCATCCAATCATCATGATACTCAGAATCTCTGTCATGCCAGTGAACAAGGCTACGATAATCACAGAGTCCTCAACTATGGTACATACCTCTAGAACTATGGTATTTAAAATTTTTGCATTGTCGCGCGCTTGGCAGCGAAAACCTTAAATTCCCACACCCGAGAAATACGTCCATAGTCCGACGATATGTCCTCACTATGCCTGCTAGCATGACCCTAGAGGATTCTAAAATCTTATAATCGAGGCGACCTAGCCCATACGACTTATCTCAGAAGAAAAATTAAATCATAAGGAAATACCAGATCAAACTTATCAAAAATGAAGAAGCAGATAAGAATAGATGGAACTGAATTTTCAAGGCAGTAATTGCAGAATTGAATCAAAGAACGGAACCTGCAACTAGATCTCCAATGGCCTGAGCATCCTCGGCTGACATGGCGAAAGCTCGCCCTGGCTGGCCTCCCCTGGCCTACTGCTGATGCTGGACGAACCTCTGCTGCTGAGTCTGCAATGGTGGTCCCCTCTGCTGCCCTGCCGGGGCTCTAGCTCCTGGTGCTACCTGAGCCAATGGTGTCGGGTTCTGGGGACACTCTCTACACTGATGCTCTGCTGATCCGCAAAGTAAACACATACCCAGTCTCTTCCTGCAATCGTTCCACTAATGGCCTGGCTTCTTGCAGAAGTTGCACACGGTGTCCTGCTGATACTACACCTGTCCCTGACCCTGATACTGAACAGGCCTCTGCTGTAGCTGATGTATCTGAGCCCTCGGCTGCTGGTACTGCTACTGAAACTACATGCCTGGCATCGGCTGCTGATACTGCTGCTGAAACTGTATGCCTGGCATCGGCTGTTGATACTGCTGCTGAAACTGATACTGAATGTGCGGCCTCTTGGCCGGTCCTCCGCTGCTAGTGCCCCCAACTGGGTCTCGCCCTCTCTTGAGCCTAAGCTCAAGATCATCCTCAGCCAGTAAAGCTTCCGTCAGAATCTCCTCGAATGTGGCATCCCTGTTGCCCTTGGTCAAGGACTTGACTTCCTTGACCAGACCCTTCCGGAACCTCTGGGCCTTCGCCGCCTCGCTCAAACCCTTCACGAATCTGCTGAGGTGGCCGAACTCCCCAGCGTACTCCTCCACTGACAGGCTCCCCTGAACTAGGCTCTCAAACTGTGACTCTAAAGCTCTGAGCGCTGAATCTGGAAAGAATTTCTTCTTGAAGAAGCCCTTGAACTCCTTCCAAGTCTGTCCGGCTACCCCCACCCTGGGGTCCGACTGATACCAGGTGCAAGCAAGATCTCGCATCCGGCTAGCTGCGGCCTCGATCTGAAGATCTGCTGGAATCCTGGCCAAGCGGAAGATCTACTCTATATGCTCGATCCACTCATCGGCATATAGGATCCCCTCTGTCTCCAGAAAGTCTCTGGGGCTCATCTTCTGAAACTGCTCGATCCTCGGTGTCTTTGGCTGCTGCACCACTGGTCGGGCTGCAACTGTCGAAATGACCAACTCCATGCCTCTGTCCTGTCGAGCCTGCTGTCGGTCCATAAACTGCTGGAAATACGCGAACATCTGAGTTGCGTCCACGTTTCCTGTAGGCGGCGGCTGCTGGAACGATACCTCTGGAATGACTGGGTCCTGCCTCCGAACTGGTAAAGGCATACCCTCAGCTGTTGCTGCTGCTGAAGTCCCAATATGAGCAGAGGTGGCAGGAGCTGTAGCCTCCCGACCCTGCTGAACTGGCTGAGAGGTAGCAGTCCCCTCTACAGTATCTCCATGAATGGCACGCTGTGATCGCGTCTCCACCATCCTGAAGATAGATCAAACAAACAATTGCTGAGAATAAGTCAAAATAGCAAAGGAGGACAGTTATATTCAAGGAGAACAATATCAGCAAGAACTGAGATGGTATGAATTTGATATGAGTTTTTCCTAGTGTGATTGAGTACCTTCAAAATATCCTAATCCTATTGCAGGCTGTAGTGATACTCTAGTTCGAATACCACTACATAAACTCGACTTGCATGGGCCACCACTATAAACGTGTCACGACCCGCACCCACTGTGAGGGTACGAGAACGTAACAATGCCCAGCCTACGCCGCAGTGTCGGCGGTAGAACGCTGTCCTAGGTCAATCATCTAACAATATAAAGGTACCTGTACAGTATATACACTCCGAATGGAGGTGACATAGCAATATACAGTCTCAATCACATCTAAAGTAGAATGAAAAGATAGGAAGAAAGATAGATAAATACTGGAATGAAGGAAAAACCAAATAAATACAACCAGAGAGTCTAAGTGTCTACTGACATAACAAATCAGAACATCCAGCTCAATACAAGACTCTAACACTGAAATGAAAGAATATATACAATCTAGATCTCAAATGACAGAAATAGAAAACCTAAACTAGGGAGCCTCAGTCTCTAAACTAGTGGATAAGGCTGGAAATCTGGGTCACACATGGCATCCACAGCTGCCCCATAGTAGGTGTCTATGCAGGCCTCATCATCTGTAATATTTTCAACAGGTCCAGTCAGGACGGGAGCGAGCAAAAAATATCTCACGCAGTTCATAACGAGTTAGGAAATATAAAGCATGCAATAGAGTAAAGTACATAAAACGCTGAAAGAAGAAGATATATGAAAAATAGTAGAGATTTGATAACAGAAAATATCTAAATATGATAAGTAAGACTGTAAGGAACATGTGATTTTAGAGCACAATATGGTTATGTAAACGGGTTAGATTATACAATAAAATGGGACTCCTTTGTACGTGGGTGTACAATGGACATATACAATTTCTTATACAATACGATTGATCACATAACCATTTCTACTCCCCCTCCCCAATCAATACACAAGGATCCAATTCAGTTACGTTACCTTATACAATGACTTGTACAATGACTTGTACAATGGCTTGTACAATGGCTTGTACAATGGCTCAATATGATACTGAGAGTACAATATGCACAATGAGAGTACAATGATAAGGGTATTCAATAAATACAACATGTAAGTGAAACGCACATTACAATATGTACTTAGTGAATATAAGGAGATAACATCTCAGAAGAAGATCCATATAGTACCAATCCGTGATAAAGATCGTGTCAGCATCTAGTACAGTAATCTAGAGCAAGAATGTAAATCCATACAAGTATGAAACGGTCAGAGAATGTACTCGCCTGATAGCCTGAGTGTCTGAAGATAATATATGGTCCGAGGAGTGGTGTCTGTCTCCTATAGAATAGTACAAGTCACTATGAGTCCAAAAATGATAACAAGATGCATTACAATGCATTCTAAATGAATCTAGGTCAATCTAGGTCAAATCTAAGTCAAATCTAAGTCACACCAAGCTAAACTAGGTCATACTGAGTCACACTAGGACAATCAAGGTCAAACAAGGTTACAGGAAATCAATCCAAGTCAATGTAGGTCAATCTGGGTCGAGGGTTGACTTACAGTTGACTTTTGGTCAAAAAGTCAACTCTGGTCAACTCTGGTCAACACGGAGTCAACCCTAGGTCAAACAAGTCACATGTTGACCAACTGTTGACTTTCAGTCAACTGGTCAACTCTGGTTTGGTTTTGGTCAAATCTGGTCGCTTAAAGGCTAAGTTTGACTCTCGGTTGACTTTTGTTGACTTTTGGTCAACACGGTCAACCGACGTCAAAACTAGTCTAAGAGCACTATATTTGATCATTACCAACCAAGGGAACCAAGTTCTAACTCTATCTTAGACTCCAAACTCAAATACCCTATTTCTATGCATTACCTATATTACCTTACTAAGGTAAATACCAATACCTTGTCCAAAACCACTCTAACCTAGGAATACTAGCCTAGGCTTCCTAGGGTAGTTAGATACTATCCTATATTAATATTACCTACCAAGAAATCCTAGTATCTAGGTCATCTAAGTCATCTTATGATACATGTTGGCCATTTACCCTTTTTCCTTACCTTTACCCTTGCACCATCTCACATGACACTCATGATACCTCACTCACTCACTCACTCACTACATATGGTCACATATAGGTTCACATACACATAGGCAATTAGCTACCTATAGGCTCATCTATAGGTTTCTATACCACTCACACACTTATGTAAAAGCTCCCCCACTACTCTCCTATACAATAGCTCACCCACATACACTCTTAGGCTCACAACCTCACACACACAACACTCTCACAATATCACACTCTAATAGGCTTCCTATAGGTTCACACAAATACATATATACTTACACCTATAGGCTCCTAACTAACTCCTATAGACTCACACCCATAACTCACATACACACACAACACATAGCTGATTTAGAGGGTTGCCATGGCTGTCATTTGGACAGGTTTGGAAGTGGTATAGGAGGCTGCAATGGGGACTGAAATTAGGACTGTTTTGTGGTCCTAACAGTGAACTAATGTGGGATGTAAGGGATCACATATAGGGGACTGAAATTAGGCTGGTTAAGGACAGTTATAGGACTGTTAGGACAGATTTCAGGGGACTGTTAATAGGATGTGTGGACTGATTTTTGTGGAGGGCTAGGGACAGCCAAATGAGGGTGAGTTTGGGACAGGTATGGACTGCTACTGTGGCTGTCATTTGGGCATGTAGGGGGCTGGATTGGGGTGCTATGTGGGCATGTGAGGACAGCTCTCATGGGTCACATATGGACTATTTTATGACAGTCCAATAGGGCTGTTCAATGACTGTCCAAGGACTGGGTTTAAGGAGAGCCAAGTGAGGACGGGTATATAGGTTTAGGACTGAACTTTAGAGGCCAATGTTGGCAGGTTGTAGGCCAAGGTATAGGGGCTAAACATTTGGGTTTAAGGGCTAGTTAATGACAAGAATGGGGGGAAACTTTGGGTCTACAGTTGCTGTCCAAATGGATAGCAGCTACTGCTGCTACCAAGCTGCTGATTTGTGCCAACATTGGGGTGAACAAGGGGCCATACATGGCTGTCCTATGGGGAGGGTATTAAGGGACTATCAAGGAGTGTTATGGACTGAAATGAATGTGCAGGACAGTCCAATGAGGACTGAAATTGGACTGAAACAGCAGGTGGTTTCCTCCCCCTCATCACCACTCCTATCACTCTCTCAAATCTCCTTCAATCCCCACTCTCTCTAACTCTCTAACTCTCTAACTCTCTATAACACAACACACACATAAATCTCTATTCCACCACTTCTCTCAATCCCATTTAATCAAACACCATACCTACACACATGCATAACCTCTTGGCCGAGCCCACCTATATACCCACAACCAACACAAATGTCACACCATCATATCACATGTGTATATCCACATATATCAACCATATTATATATATATACATATATATATACATAGAGATTAATATATATATCACCCCATATATATATATATATAGATATTAACAATATAATACAATATGATACATAGAAAAACTCATTCCTAACACCTAAAAAATTTGGAATAATATTAAAACAACACTAAATCAATACATTAATAAATCCCCATGTGTCCAAATAGGGGTTTTCCCATATGGACACAAACCTACACATAGGACACCTCTACAAGTGTCCAAATGGACACGAAATGGACATAAATGGACACTAAACCATGGGGGTCATTCCTATGGGTCAAAAATAGACCTATATGCATGAGAAAATGAAAAAGGAGAAGGGATTTATACCTCCCGGTAGATCGAATCGAAGAAAAGCCTTCCCGGAGCGACACCGACACGTAGAGATTCCAAATGGACACAAACGAGCTCTGGATCCTTCCAAACTTGAGAAGCTCCTTCCTTGGATAGAATGGAGAAGGAAGGATGAAGGTTTGGTGAAGAAATGGAAGGATTTGGGGATGATTTGATTAGGGTTTGCTCTCAAATCAATTTGGGGAAGAACAAGAGAGAGAGTGGAAAAAGGAAATAATGAAATGATGGAGGAGCCTATCCATATGTCATGGCCGGCCACTATGGGCTGCTATAGGAACTTTTGAAATGCCTAAAATACCCCCCTCTAGCCTATTCTATTAGTATTAGGAAAAGGGTTTAAGTCGGGGGCTAGTTTGGTCATTCTAACACACTAATCAAATAAATCCTAATCAAAATAAATTAGCCTAGTCACTAACTAAAATAAATGACATGTGGGCCATGGCTAACTAGTGTGTGGGTCCACTAGGGTCAACACTACCCCGGGTCCCCGTTTCAAGTCGGATTGAGCTGAAATTCGAACCCGACTCAAATAACCACAAAATATTACAATAAATAAATAAATAATTTTAAAATAATAAAAATGAAAAAGAATGACAAAAATATCCCTGTTTCTGGAAACTGGGGATGACAGGAAGACATCATGTTGAAGAACAGTTTGGCAACTCTAGAGGGGGGTGAATAGAGTTTATATAGAAAAATAGCCAATTAAAATTAACTCTTTCACCAACAATAAATAATCAGAGTAAAGTGCGGAAAATAAATGAAGAGCAGAAGAGCATACGCAAACACAGCAATTTTAACCTGGTTTTCCTCGTGGAGGACTAGTCCAGGCCTGAGAACTCTAGCTCAGGATTAAATCCACTATTTGTGAAATAGTAGTTTACAACCCGTGCCTTTTCTTCAGAAGAGCACGTCAACTTCTAACAGAGGATCGCAGTGGCGATTTGCTTGGAATTGTCCAAGCGACTTCTTCGACTCTTGCACAAGAATCCTAACTGAGAGATGCTGAGCACTCGAGACTTAGGAGACTTGTGGCTAGTAGATGGGAAGGGTATGGCTTATTGAGCTTGTAGGAGAGAAGAGAAGAGAAGATTGAGTGAATTGAAATGAGAGAATTCATGCCCTATTTATAGTGTTTTTAGAGGCAGAATTCGGCCAGAATTCGGGTAGGAAAATTCAAAAATTTGGCCGTTGGACAGCTAGCAACCAGCTAACCCTAAAATTAGGGTTCCTGATTTCTAGGGGACAGAGTTCGGCCCGAACTCTGTGTGGAGGCAGAGTTCGGCCCGAACTCTGTCTCCAGAGCACAGAGTGATTCTAAGTGGGACTTGTGGGCAATTTTGTTTTGGTGGAGCTTGGGATTTTGGGTAGGCTTGTAGACCAAGTTCCAAGAGCTCAGCATAACTCAGAGTACATACTTCTAGACTCAATGAAATGTAAAAGTACAGACTCGAAAATATACTGAGAGTCGGAAACTGAGCTGTCGTTTGTCCCGAACTGAAAGCAGACGTCGTGTGTCGTATTGAATTTATACAGATATTATTTAGTCAATGTAGTCAATATTTGGTTGACTGTGACTTTGTGTCAACAATCTCCCCCATATTGATAATTGATAAAATAATATATGTATATTTCAATATTCATACCTTGACACAGTTGATTACAACATAGCTCCCCCATAACTGATGCAGAGCTAGAATCGGATAGCTCCCCCGTAATCAGTGAACGGTTCCGAGCTAGAAGTAGTAGCTCTCCTCCGTAAACAGTGCATATACCCTGTAACCTGATAGATAACATATTCCCAGAACGAGCACAGATATACACAGATGAATGCATAGAACCTGCATAGAACCTGTAATAGTTTCCCAAAACAAGCCAGCACAAAAATATACATATGTTTCTTCCCCTTTTGGCAGTTTAGCAATATAAATAAGCAATGAATAGTAATGCAACCACACCAAGAGAAAAAAATAGTATAATACTAGACAAGAGAGTGCATTGGCATAAAAGAAACTACGAAAAATAGCATAAAATGATATCCACCAACCAGAATGTCAAACACATCATCAGGGTTCTAAGATAAAAATCCAGTACATAAATCCATAACTAAATAACTAAAAATATAAAGCAACTAAGACCATCAGCAGTGGCAGCAGCATAACAAGCCAGTCTCCATCACGGAGCACCAGAAGGTCCTGGAACATCTGAAGGACCAGGGAAAGGGCCAACGAAAAGGTCCTGGAACATCTGAAGATCCACAAAAGTATCATCTGGATCCATATACTGCATGACCCACGGATCGTCTAGACGATGACCCGAGCGATGTGGATCCCGCTCAATAGGCACATGCAAATCAGGATGACGAGCAAGCGAATACTGTATATCATGCAGAGAGTTCCCAAGGGCACTAATCTGCAGAGTGGTACGGTAATCATGCTGCGTCCAGCGATCATCCTCAATAGCAAAACGATCGCGAAGCATAGTCTGAAGCGAATCCAGGTTGGCAGGAGGTGCAGTCTGACCGAGCGGAGGGGCGTCAGGCTCCTCATCAGCAGACAACTCAGTAGTAGCAACAGGCTGAAGGCGTCGTACCTTAGATAGAAAGGTAGGTGCCGGCAGGAACGGACAAGCATCAAGTGGTATACGAAAAGCACGAAAGATCATAGGAAGATACAGAGGATAAACCAAAGCTCGTGGTTTCCTCCTACAGCGAATCATCCAGTCCATCATAGTACGTGGAAGATTGAAATGAATTCCAAAGTGAAGATGATAAAGAGCAAAAATGTCAAGATAAGTGATTTCATCAGGGGAACCGATCTTGGGTAGAATGGTATTAGAGATGATCCAATGAAGATCAGAAAAATATGGGTTGAGATATTTCGTCATGAGCTTTCGAGGACGTGTGTATGGAGTGCACAAATCGTCCTTGAAGCTTTCAAGTGAAAGTCCGTTGGGAAAACGGAACGAGCGAGCATCAACAAGCCTTTCCCAAGAACTTGGCTCAAGAAGATCAAGATATTCGGCTAGTTCAAAGTCATCAAACGAGATATCGATACCAGCAACTCGTGAATAAATACGAAGGTCATCAAAGGTTAAGTTGCAGTAGAACATTTGAACGGCATGACGATAAATAGCAGAAGATGTAGTGACTAGTTCATCAATATAGAGGTCATGGAATAAAGAATCATATTGAGAGAATATGGAAAAATTGATAGGATGTCCTGTGAATACCTGACGATTCCGAAAGTCACTAAACCAGTTGTTTGATGCATCAAGTGAGACAAAAAGTCTATTGTCATAAGTGGAAGGATGTTGAGGACGAGGTGGATTGAACAAAGGGTGAGGTGGTTGAAGTTGTTCAATGATTTGTTCAATTGATGGAGGAGAATCCGAAGAGGAAATACTCTCAACTCGAATCCTCTTCCTACGATTGAACAAGCAAGGAGCCATTAAAAGATTTAAAAAAAATGGTACCTCAAACAGGTAAAGAACAATGGAGGAGAATGGAGAGAAGACACCTTTTTCTTGATTTGAGAAGAAATGAGGCACTCTAGATCAAAAACTAGGGTTAGGGTTTCAAGGAAAGAGTGTGTATAGGTGAAAAAAGGTGGTAATAGTGAAGGAGAGAGAAAGAATCCCGACATAAAGTAGGGTTTTGTCTTTGGTCGGGTGAAATATTGACCATTGGATTAGAATAGATCCAACGGCAGAGCCAGATTCCGACCCTGGAACCAAGGGACCGAACTCGGCCCGAACTCGGATAGGAGCAGAGTTCGGCCCGAGTTCTGGATCATTGGTCCAGAACAGAACAAAGGCTAAAATAAAAACAAAAGTTGAAGAATAACAAGAAATGATAACAAAGAAAAAGATTTAAGAGTTAAACAAAAGAAAGTTGAGGACACCAAAGAGAATAGAATAGATAGAGAAGGAGAGGTACACAGAAAACAGAATGAACTTTTTAGAAAATATCAATTAGGCAATATTAAATCGAAACGAGCCATATAATAAATAAGGATATATATTGTGGTTCAATAGTCCAAATTTGCCATGGGTTAGCTGCAGGGGCCGGATCCCAGCTAGCGGTAGTCCTGAGGACTAGTGCACCGTGTCGCTTAGGCTTTTACGCCTTGTTGTCAGAAGGACCCTTTCGGCTTGTATCCATACCAAATTCTTCGTAAAAGAATCACAATATACTCGATATTTACGCAGGTGAGTTTCAATTTATAACTGCTTCATCTAAAATTCCAAGTTCACGACAAAGAAAATTGAAGCGCTCTTCGGATAGTGGCTTAGTAAAGAAATCTGCCAGCTGATGATCAGTGTCAATAAATTCTAAGTTAATCGTGCCATTTTGCTGATGATCACGCAAAAAGTGGTGTCTGATCTCAATGTGTTTAGTGCGTGAGTGGCAGACAGGGTTCTTAGTCAAATTGATTGCACTAGTATTGTCACAGAATATAGGAATATGCAAGAAAGATAACTTATAGTCTTCAAGGGTTTGCTTCATCCACAGAATTTGTGCACAACAACGCCCAGCTGCTATGTATTCAGCTTCTGTTGTGGATAGTGCAACAGAGTTCTGCTTCTTGCTAAACCATGAGACTAAAGCCTTTTCTAATAAATGACACGTGCCGTTCGTACTTTTACGGTCGACCTTACATCCAGCAAAGTCAGCATCAGAGTAACCGATGAGGTCAAATGATGTTGACTTGGGATACCATAGGCCCACTGTAACCGTACCCTTAAGGTATCGAAAGATACGCTTAACCGCGGTCATGTGAGATTCCTTAGGATTTGCTTGATATCTAGCACATAGGCAAACACTAAACATGATATCGGGGCGACTAGCAGTTAAATAAAGTAAGCTGCCTATCATACCTCGATACTTACGTTGATCAACGGGTTTGCCGCTCTCATCTGGTTCGAGTTTGGTTGAACTAGCCATTGGAGTGCTGATTGGTTTGATGTTATCAAGATTGAACTTCTTCAGCATGTCCTTGGTATACTTCGATTGACAAATGAAAGTTCTATTAGCCAGTTGTTTTACTTGCAGACCAAGAAAGTAGTTGAGCTCTTCCATCATGCTCATCTCAAATTCCGTCTGCATACACTTGGCAAATTCTTGACAAAGAGTTTCATCAGTAGACCCAAAAATAATATCATCAACATAAATCTGAATTAATAAAATGGTGTCTTTGAAAGATTTGATAAACAGTGTAGTGTCAATTTTCCCTTTTGAAAAACCTTTCTCAAGCAAGAAACTGCTTAGCCTTTCATACCAAGCTCTGGGGACTTGTTTAAGGCCATAAAGCGCTTTCTTCAGCTTGAACACGTGGTCGGGAAATTTGTGATTTTCAAAGCCAGGGGGTTGTTTCACATAAACTTCCTCCTTAATAAAACCATTCAGGAAAGCACTTTTCACATCCATTTGAAATAATTTAAAGTTTTGAAAATTAGCAAAAGCACAAAGCATCCGAATGGATTCTAGTCTAGCAACAGGAGCATACGTCTCATCGTAGTCGATACCTTCCTCTTGGTTGTATCCTTGAGCTACTAGACGAGCTTTGTTACGTGTGACTGAACCATCTTCATTTACTTTGTTTCTAAAAACCCATTTAGTACCAATTATTGAGTGATTAACCGGTCTAGGAACGAGTTCCCATACTTGGCTTATCTCGAATTGGTTGAGTTCTTCTTGCATAGCAGAAATCCAAAATTCATCATTAAAAGCTTCAGAAATGTTTTTAGGCTCTACTTGTGAAATGAAGGCAGTGCTAGCAATGGAGTCTTTTAGTGATGATCTAGTAGTTACTCCACGTGAAACTTCTCCTATAACTAAATTTTCTGGATGAGAAGGTTTGAAAGAGAATTTCTTAGGCAAACCCTCCAGAGAATTAGTTTCGGTTGAAGTATTCATTGGAGTAGAAGTTGATGGCTCAACGTCATCATCAAGAGTACTTGCTGCACTGTTGTCTTCATCAAAAGTCACATTTGTTGACCCTTCCACAATAAGTGAGCGTTTATTGAAAACTCTATATCCCTTACTCTTGGCTGCATAACCAAGAAAGATACCATCGTCAGCTTTGGCATCAAATTTGCCTAAGTTGTCTTTGGTGTTAAGGATAAAACATCTACAGCCAAAAACTTTAAAATAAGAGACATTGGGGGTTCTCCCAAACCAAAGCTCATAGGGTTTTTCTTCGTAATGGGACGAATAAGCACCCTATTCAAAATGTGGCATGCTGTACTTACAGCCTCTGCCCAAAAATATTTCGGAAGAGAAAATTTATTCAACATGACTCTAGCCATATCGCCAAGAGTCCTATTCTTCCGCTCCACAACACCATTTTGTTGAGGAGTTCTAGGACAAGAAAATTCATGATCAAAACCATTTGCATTACAAAAACTTTCAAAATCATAATTTACGAATTCGCCTCCATGATCACTTCGGATTCGAGTAATCATGTAGCCTTTTTCGTTTTAAACTTTCTTTACAAAAATTTTGAAAGCAGAAATAGCATCGCTCTTATTAGCGAGAAAGAAAACCCATGTAAATCTCGAAAAATCATCAACAATAACAAATGCATAAAGTTTGCCTCCAAGGCTAGCTATTCTACTAGGACCAAAAAAAATCCATATGAAGTAATTGCAAGGGTCTAGTAGTACTTACAGAATTGATGGAATGAAATGAGGATTTAGTTGCCTTGTTTAGTTCACATTCGGCACATACCGTGTCCTTTTTGAATGTGATGTCAGGCAATCCTCTCACTAGCTTCTTGGTAGAAAGCCTGGATATAGCATCCATGTTGGCATGACCGAGACGCTGGTGCCAAAGTAGTCGTTCATCTTTGTGGGCATATAAACATCTACCTGCATGGTTAGTATTTATAGAGAGATAGAAAATATAGATATTGTCCTCTCTTTTCCCTTCAAAAGCAATGTCTCCTGTTGACCTATCATAGATATAGCAACAGTTTTGTCCAAAGTTAATATCATATCCATGATCAGCAAGATGGCTAATGCTGAGCAGGTTATGCTTTAACTCGGTCACTAGGCAGACATCCTTTATAACAGGAGAAGGAGGATGACCAATGATACCGTTACCTATTATGTGCCCTTTGAGATTGTTACCGAAGGATACGTATCCTTCTCTTTTTATCGATAGTGATGCAAAAAGATTTGTGTCTCCCGTCATATGTCGCGAGCATCCACTATCGAGAATCCACTTACTTTCAGTTGAGGAGAGAAGGTCCACCTACATCAAGAGTAGATGTGACCTTTGGTACCCGAATTCTTGAGGGTCCTGAAAAGTTAGTCTTTGGGAACCAAGCATATATCCTTTTATCTACAAGTCTTCTAACTCTGCACTGTGGTGAGATGTGTCCATGTAATCCACAATAAGTACAGATAGCATTCTTATTTATACTAGGAGCATGAGAATAATATCTATAAGCAGCAGGATGAGGATAGACATGATGTGAAGAGTTAGCATGGTGAAGATGATTATGCATGGAATAAGTGGCATGTTGATGGTGTCTATGAGGCATAGAATGATGGTATTGTCTATGATGTGTGACATGCTGATATTGTCTAGATGGCATGGCATGATGATTTTGTCTATATGGTATATGAGGATCTTGTCTATATGGCATTGCATGATGATTTTGTCTATATGGCATGGCATGGTGCTTTTTATGTGTGGAGTGATGTTGATTGTGTCTTTGTGCATGATGAGTGTGTACTGAGTGAGAATTGTTCTTACGTGCACGTGGTTTGTGAAGGTTTGTGTATATAAATGCATGGTTATGTGCTGCATGAGATTGACGTGGTTGACTAGCATGAGTGGTGTTGTGCCCATGTGATTGGGTTTGAGGTTGAACAACCTGTTTACCCAATTTGGTTTCTAATCTTTTAGAAACAGCTTGCAGTTCATCAACCTTAATATTTAAGCCATAAATCTTAGTCATGGAAATCTTGTGTCTAATCTTTTCTTCAGCAAGCAACGTGTTGAGAGTAGTGATTTCTTGAGTTTGTTGCTCAATACGTGCTTCAGCATCATGTAAGCTTAATTTAAGCTTGGATGCTTCATCAGTGTCATTTGTGGGTGATGTGTTTCTAACATTATCAAGAAGTAAAGAAATTCTTTGTATCTCATCTTCTAGACTTTTGATTTTGTCCTTGGCATGTTTATATTTACCGATGACCTTTTTATGATCATCGAGTAAATCAGTGAAAGCATCGCCAAGTTCATCAAAAGAAAAGTCATCCAGAGTTTCGTTAGATACCTTGTTGGAGGTTGCCATCAGGCACACAATTGCTGTATCTTGAGGAGAGTCCTTTTCTTCCTCAGAGTCACTCGCTTCACTTTCATGCCAGATACCTGTGTTGGCATATTTCTTTGATGAGTTCTTTTTGTAAGGCTTCTCATAGCGGTTGCTCTTCTTCAGGAATGGGCAGTCTTTTCGGACATGTCCAGTTTTCTTGCAACCGTAACAAGTTGGTTCTTCTTCATCGTCTTCTTGAGGTTCCTTCTTCCTTCGATTGAAGCGAAGGAATTTCCTGAAGTTGCGAACCATGAGAGCTTGGTCTTCATCATCAGAATTATCTTCTTCGGTCTCATCATGATTAGCTCTTCGTTGATGAGCTTTAAGTGCGATCTCCCTGGTCTTCGGAGCAGGCTCTTCGAAGTCCTTGAGGTCAAGCTCGTGAGTCATAAGCTTACCCATCAAGGTCTCCATTGACATTGTTGTGAGATCGTTTCCTTCTATGATGGCTGTCACCTTAGGGTTCCAAATCTTTGGTAGCCCTCTGAGCAGCTTACGAATCTTCTCGTGGTTTGAGTACTGCTTTCCAAGTGAAGATAGAGGATTGATGATGTCGAGGAATCTTGTGATCATTTGAGTAATCGTCTCACTTGGCTTCATCTTGAAAGCTTCGTATTCTTGGGTGAGACGGCTTATTTTAGATTCCTTGACCTGTGTGGTTCGTTCATGCGTCACTTCTAGAAGTCTCCATACTTCATGAGCAGTGGTGCATGTAGAGACCCTGTTGAACTCATTCCTGTCTATAGCACAGAATAAAGCATTAATAGCCCTAGCATCTAGACTTGCCTGTTTCTTCTCCTCGACAGAATATTTGTCGTGTGGTTTCTCAATGAGGTCACCATCGACAACTATTCTGGCGGGCTTTTTGTAACCGTCAGTGACGACAGTCCACAGGTCAAAGTCTAGAGACTTAAGATAGAAGCTCATCCTTGTTTTCCAATATGTGTAGTTAGTCCCATCAAATAGGGGAGGCCTATGAGTGGACTGACCTTCACTATGATTGAAAATCAAGGGTTGTGTGGTTGCCATGGATCAGCTCTTAGGATGTTAGTCCTTGTAAAGAGAACAGAGCTCTGATACCAATTGAAGAACAGTTTGGCAACTCTAGAGGGGGGTGAATAGAGTTTATATAGAAAAATAGCCAATTAAAATTAACTCTTTCACCAACAATAAATAATCAGAGTAAAGTGCGGAAAATAAATGAAGAGCAGAAGAGCATACGCAAACACAGCAATTTTAACCTGGTTTTTCTCGTGGAGGACTAGTCCAGGCCTGAGAACTCTAGCTCAGGATTAAATCCACTATTTGTGAAATAGTAGTTTACAACCCGTGCCTTTTCTTCAGAAGAGCACGTCAACTTCTAACAGAGGATCGCAGTGGCGATTTGCTTGGAATTGTCCAAGCGACTTCTTCGACTCTTGCACAAGAATCCTAACTGAGAGATGCTGAGCACTCGAGACTTAGGAGACTTGTGGCTAGTAGATGGGAAGGGTATGGCTTATTGAGCTTGTAGGAGAGAAGAGAAGAAAAGATTGAGTGAATTGAAATGAGAGAATTCATGCCCTATTTATAGTGTTTTTAGAGGCAGAATTCGGCCAGAATTCGGGTAGGAAAATTCAAAAATTTGGCCGTTGGACAGCTAGCAACCAGCTAACCCTAAAATTAGGGTTCCTGATTTCTAGGGGACAGAGTTCGGCCCGAACTCTGTGTGGAGGCAGAGTTCGGCCCGAACTCTGTCTCCAGAGCACAGAGTGATTCTAAGTGGGACTTGTGGGCAATTTTGTTTTGGTGGAGCTTGGGATTTTGGGTAGGCTTGTAGACCAAGTTCCAAGAGCTCAGCATAACTCAGAGTACATACTTCTAGACTCAATGAAATGTAAAAGTACAGACTCGAAAATATACTGAGAGTCGGAAACTGAGCTGTCGTTTGTCCCGAACTGAAAGCAGACGTCGTGTGTCGTATTGAATTTATACAGATATTATTTAGTCAATGTAGTCAATATTTGGTTGACTGTGACTTTGTGTCAACACATGTACCTCACGTAACGACGGCGGAAGAGCGAGACGATAGGATACATCACCTACTCGCTCTAGAATATCAAACGGTGCTATATACCTAGGACTGAGCTTTCCCTGCACGTCGAATCGAATGACGCCACGGGTAGGCGAGATCCTAAGGAATACGTGGTCGTCGACAGAAAATTCAAGGGGACGCCGATGAGAATCGGCCCAATGACGCTGGCGATCTTGGGCAACTCGAAGATGATCTCTGACTTGTCTGACCACCTCAATAGTCCGCGTCACCATCTCTGGTCCAAGCATTTGCCTCTCACCTATATCGTCCCAAGCTAAAGGAGATCTGTACTTTCTGTCGTATAAGGCCTCGAAAGGTGCCATCTGGATACTAGCCTGGAAACTGTTATTGTACGAGAACTCTACGAGATGCAGGTGATCTTTCCACGAACCACCGAAGTCGAGTGTACATGACCGCAGCATGTCTTCAAGAGTCTGGATCGTGCGTTCTGACTGACCATCTGTCTGCATATGGTAGGCTGAACTGAACTTGAGACGAGTCCCCAAACTCTTTTGAAGACTTCGCCAAAAGTGCGAGGTGAATCTTGAATCTCTGTCGGACATAATACTGACTGGCACTCCATACAATCTGACTATCTGCCTGAGGTACATCTCTGTAAGCTGATCCGTCGACTGGCCGATTCTGAAAGGAAGAAAATGAGCTACCTTCGTGAGACGATCAACTATAACCCAGATGGCATCTCTCCCAGCTGGGGATCTAGGTAATCCAGTTACAAAATCCATGGTAATGTGCTCCCATTTCCATTCTGGGATCGGTAAAGGTTGAAGAAGTCTAGCTGGTCTCTGATGTTCAGCCTTAACTTGTTGGCAAACTAAACAACGAGAGACAAACCGGGCTATCTCCCTCTTCATGCCATTCCACCAAAAATGCTGCCGAATATCACGATACATCTTCGTACCGCCGGGGTGAATGGAATACTGAGAACTGTGGGCTTCTGCCATGATCTCCTGTCTGATATCACCACTGGGTACACAAAGACGCCTCCCATGTCGGAGTGTACCATCTTCATGAATGCATAACTCTGGTATCTGTCCTGCCACACATTTTGCCCTAAGCCGCTGAAGCTTAGAGTCCGTGGACTGAGCTAACTTGATCCTCTCAACTATACTGGACTGAACTTGCATACTGGCCATCAATGCCACACTGGAAGGAAGAACAACTTCAATACCCATCTTCTGAAGATCTGCTAACAACTCTGGCTGTGCCGTTAGAAAATAAACTCCGGCTCTCCTGCTCAATGCATCTGCTACCACGTTGGCCTTCCCAGGATGATACTGCAAGCTGATGTCATAATCCACAAGTAGCTCTAGCCATCTCCTCTGACACATATTAAGATCCTTCTGGGTAAACACATACTTCAGACTCTTGTGGTCGGTGAAAATCTCCACCCGATCTCCATACAAATAATGTCTCCAAAGTTTCAATGCAAAAACTACGGCTGCTAACTCCAGGTCATGGGTTGGGTAATTCCTCTCATGATCACGAAGTTGACGTGACGCATAAGCGATTACCTTACCATGCTGCATCAAGACACATCCTAATCCCTTGCCGGATGTGTCGCAATAAACTGAAAATCCTCCCGTCCCGTCGGAAAGAGAGAGAATGGGGGCCGTCATCAATCTCCGCTTCAACTTCTCAAATGAACTCTGACACTCTGCTGTCCAAGCAAATTGTACATCCTTATGGGTCAACTGCGTCAGTGGTGCTAAAATCCGAGCAAAGTCTGACACAAAGCGTCGATAATAGCCGGCCAATCCGAGGAAACTCCGAACTTCTGTAACGGTGCTAGGTACTGGCCATGTCTCTATAGCCACTATCTTCTGGGGATCAACTTCCACTCCACCTCTAGTGATGATATGACCCAAGTACGAGATACGATCCAACCAAAACTCGTACTTACTGAACTTCGCGTACAACTGGTGCTCCCTGAGAATCTGAAGAACTACACGAAGATGCTGTTCATACTCTGCCTCGTTCTCACTATAGACTAAGATGTCGTCTATGAACACGATCACGAACTGGTCCAAATCGGGCATGAAGATAAGATTCATGAGGTCCATAAATACGGCCGGCGCATTGGTCGCTCCAAATAGCATAACAAAGAACTCCCAATGTCCATATCTAGATCTGAATGCTGTCTTCGGGATGTTCTGCTCTCTGACTCTGATCTGATGGTACCCTGACCGCAAGTCAATCTTCGAGAATACTGTCTCTCCCTTGAGCTGATCAAATAAATCATCTATCTCTGGTAAAAGATATCTGTTCTTAATTGTTACAGAGTTCAAGGTACGATAATCAACACATAATCTTGACGTACCATCCTTCTTCTTCACAAGAAGCATCGGAGCTCCCCAAGGTGATCCGCTAGCACGAATAAATCCCTTGGTTCTAAGTTCTTCAATCATCTTGTACAGGACCTCCAACTCTGATGGTGCCATCCTATAGACTCTCTCTGACACTGGTGCCATCCCTGGAATCAAGTCGATAGTGAACTCTATCTCTCTCTCTGGGGGCATACCTGGAAGCTCTTCGGGAAATACGTCAGGAAACTCTTCTACAACTCTGGGAAACTGAACTGCTGCTGCTACGGCCATCCGTAATGCTGGGGAAGAAGGTTCTACTCCGCCTCGAGAAAATAAAAACTCTGGCTCACCGGAAACACTAAAAATAATCTTGCCGACATGGCAATCTATTCTAGCATACTGGTCCCGCAACCAATCCATTCCTAGGACTACATCGTAATCGGCCATCGGGAACTCTATCAGCCTAGCGGAAAACTCTCTACCGCTGGCTACGATTCGACACGAGAAAAATACCCTATCTACACCCACAAATCCGTTACCAGTAAGTATATTGAGCCTTACTAATAATGACTCGGGCTCCAGTCCTATCCGTATCGCGAATCGTGCAGACATAAATGAATGAGATGCACCTGAATCAAATAATACTGATGCAGGAAAAGAGTTGACGAGAATGGTACCTGCCACCACCTCACCTGATGCCAACTCCTCCTCTACGGTCAAAGCCATCGCTTGACCGTGCCCTCTGGGTGCTGGTCCCCTCTGCTGGAAACCTCTTTGGCGGTTCTGAACCTGAGCTTGGACCTGGACATACTGTTGCGGTCGCTGCTGCTGGAATGCCTGAGCCTGAGGCGGCAATGGCCTCGGAGGCTGATACTACTGCTGCTGCACTGGTGCTGGTCCCCTCACCGAGGGACTAGTCTGGGCCGATAAGGATGAACCGGCTCTTTGTGGGCAGGACCCTATCATGTGATCCAGTGCCCCACAAGCCAAACACAATCCTTGTGCTCGGCGACATTCTGACACTACATGCCCGGGCTTCCCACAATGAGTGCAGCCCATTGTGGAAGACTGCCTCCGCTTCTGCTGCTGAGGATACGTCGGAGTCGAATGCTGAACCGACGTAACTGATGCTGCCCTCCTCGGAGCTCCAATGGTCAAGGCCCTAGCTGCGGGGGCTGGAACTGAAGACTGGATCATCTGACCATGGGACCGCTTCCGTCCTCCAGTTCTGTCTACAATTCTCTGCGAGGTATACTCATGCCTATTAGCTGCCCGCAAAACAGCATCAAAGGTCTGATGCTCAAACTGCTCCACTGCTAGAATGATCTCTAGGTGGAGTCCCTGCTGGAACTGCTGCGCTCGATCAAACTCGGTTGCCACCAAAGTGGGAGCAAACCGACTCAATCTTGAAAACTCAGCCGCATATCCATCGACCGTCCTGCTCATCTGCCTGAGATTGGTGAACTTCGTCTGTAAGTCGTGCCGAGCCACAGCATCGAAGTACTTGATCTGAAACTTGTCACTGAATACCGCCCACGGGACAGGCGTTGCTAATCCAACCGCTATCATCGCCCACCGGGTGCGGGCTAAGTCCAATAACTGTAGACGCACCACAGCTACCTTCTCTCCTTATGGAGTCTTGGCTGCATCTAAGATAATCTCAATGTCCTGGAGCCACGCATCAGCTGCAATAGCATCTTCACTCCCATCAAAGAAGGGAGGGGTGAGGCGCTTGAAACTGCTAGCCGCACTGTTCCCTTGATAACCAACACGGCCCATGGCATCTTGTACTGCCTGGTGCAGGGCATCGCCCCGACGATCTTGAGACGCAAGCAATGTCCTGATGAGACCCACCAAGGTGCCATCATCAGGCTCTGCAGGCTGGACTGGGGGCTCGGGGTCCCCGAAATGCATGACTCGGGAGTCCGCTCCAGAGTGCTGGACTTGGTCTCCAGGTTGCTGTTGGTCCACTGGAGGTGCTCCGCCTTGCTGATCGGTAGGACCAGGAACAATGCCGCTGAAGGAAACGACATAGGGAACAATAAGAAAGGACCATGATAGATCGAGGATATAAACATGTGATCAGGTCAAGGATTCTGAAGGATCAGAAGGCACGAATAGAGATCAAGGGCGAGTGCTGATTGAGACATCTATCCGGTAAAACCCTCACACATCTTGATCTATAAGACCTGCATGGGCCACCACTTAAACCGTGTCATGCCCCAGAACCAGAATACTGGAGAGCGGGGGACAGACACAGCCACCTACGTACATTGAAGTAAATCTCACATCGCAATACGGTCATGGCTGTCTAGATGCATGAGGGTTTACTACAAGCCATCAGTCTCTTAAGGTCAATAACAAGCCTAGTGTCTCAATCTCAAGCAACAAGTAGATATAACAAGATGGTAGATCATCAGACATACAAAGTAAGACGTCCCATATATTATATATTCAGATGATCATGAAGCTAGTCATACAAAATACGAAGACTAGCAAGAGTTTAAGTCATACATGATCAACCCTAGGATTTGTCAATCATGCTACAGCCCGTAGGCAGACAGTAAGTAAAGTTGCAAACGAGCTAACACTTGCTCGGTGGCTAAACGCCTCAAAAGAATATTTTTACAAGGGAGTGGGAGAGCAAAATAAAAATCCACTCGTTGCCGGGATTCCTTCTAGTGTTCACCATCTGGCAGGAAGGTTGGGAGATCTTCGGTAGCTGCTCCGAAATCTGGCAATACAAAACCAGCTGGGTCAGACCCCAGAAAGAGCAAGTGCCACAAAGGGGGCTTCACTTAAGAACTAAAAGCAACATGTCAGCACATAAATTATAGGTGAAATAACATAAGACATGAGTTAAAGAAAACAGGATGATAAACGATAAGATAACTAGAGGACTATTTCGGTACCCAAGTTACAACCCGTAAACCAAACAAGGACCGGAGTTGTAACCCTTCACCTGAACAGAACATAGCCTCGAACCAATTATCGATAAAGTAAAGCATAGACAAGCATGTCCGGAGATATCCATGCACTGGATCTAGGCAAGACTAAACAAGGTAGGACTCCATCCATCATTCACGGCCAAGCAAAGAGTACGACTTGATACTTAACTAACTAGGGTTATCACAAGCTTAGTTACTAGCAAGATGCAATGAGGTACGCCTACGGCCACAAGCCCTGCAGACTATCCAGGTTATCCAGACGCAAGGTTCAAGCTGAGAGTCATCATGCCTTGTTAGGTGACTTGGATGCAACACATGACAGTGTGCATAGTAATCGTTTTATGTAGTGCCCCACATAGCAGTGAGCTGGAAATGTACCCTACTCGTCGGTAGGCTACAAGTCCGTCAAGGAAGGCGCCAGATTACGGGATTGCTTGTAGCCGGAATACCTCTCTATATGCTCTACTTGATCAATCTAGTCATTAACCTAGTCAGATTCGGTATGAATCCCTGACCGTGGTAACCAGGGATACATGTCCTAGACATGATGCGAGACAAGACTACAATCACCCACGGTGTTAAGAATTCACTTAGCATGTCAGGTTAGCTATCGCAACAGCGTATCACGGTTATCATGTCGGGTTGCTTATCAAGATTACTTATCAAGGCAAGGGTACGTCACAACGGACCACCATCAAGAATTATCATGTTAAATTACTTGTCAAGAGTGCACCACGGCGGGTGACTAATCATGCAAGGCAAGTAGGGTCAGGTCCAGTTACGCCTAAACATCAGGCTGCGCTCAAGTCAGCATACGCTCAGGTCAGCATACGCTCAGGTCAGCATACGCTCAGGTCAGCATACGCTCAGGCAGCATACGCTCAGGCAGCTTACGCTCAGGCAGCGTACGCTCAGTCAGCATACGCTCAGGCAGCATACGCTCAGTCAGCATACGCTCAGGTCAGCATACGCTCAGGTCAGCATACGCTCAGTCAGCGTACGCTCAGTCAGCGTACGCTCAGGCAGCATACGCTCAGGCAGTATACGCTCAGTCAGCATACACTCTGTCAGCGTATGCTCAGGCAGCATATGCTCAGTCAGCGTACGCTCAGTTAGCGTACGCTCAGTCAGCGTACGCTCAGGCAGCATACGCTCAGGCAGCATACGCTCAGGCAGCATACGCTCAGGCAGCATACGCTCATGTAGAAGCATAGAAAATATCAGAACGATGATCTATGCGGCTCAGAACAGGAGAACCCCATGTGGCTCATACATGAGCAGTCCCATGCGGTTCAGAGAGACTCTTAGTCTCATGCGGCTCGGACAGAAGAGTCTATGCGGCTTGCATAGGGACAGTCCTGCGGTTCAAAGAGTCCACCAGCCGCATGTGGTTCAAAAGTACATACGGCTCACGGAGATATGCGGCTCAATGCCACGTGTACCCACGAAGACCCCTTCACACAGCTGGCCATCGAGCAGTCTGTCTATTTAATGCTCTGTCATGATTTGACAGCTGACGACTCTGACATAAAGTATCATAATGGCCCTGCCATAATGACATACTCTTGGGAAATAGGAGAAAATCTCTGACGCGATTCGAGATTGA
This sequence comes from Iris pallida, assembly GCA_029216955.1. Taxonomy (NCBI): domain Eukaryota; kingdom Viridiplantae; phylum Streptophyta; class Magnoliopsida; order Asparagales; family Iridaceae; genus Iris; species Iris pallida. Next base: position 15,936,756 of record JANAVB010021600.1, on the reverse strand, counting down.
CACGTAGCTACTCCCATGCGGCTCCAGTGAAGAACAGCTTCATGCGGCTGGCAAGGATCGTTTTCCTGCGGCTCACCAAAAAGCCATCCCATGCGGCTCGCAGTTACTACCCTTATGCGGTTCACCAAGGAACCATCTCATGCGGCTCGCAAATACTATACCTATGCGGTTCGCCGAGACGCTGTCTCATGCGGTTCATGGATGTCATGCGGCTTTGGCGGAGTCCATCATCAAGACACGTGGTAGAAATTCAATGACAGCTGGCAGCAAAGATGATTATGAGATACAAAGATTTACCAGATCCCAATGACCATATCCTTATAATTAATGGGATCAGGTCATATCATTCCTAATCGAACCAATGGGACACGTGGTGGGAGATCCAAGCTACACAATCAATCATGAAGATTTAAAGTAATCAGCATTAATTATTCGAAAGATTTAGTGCTACCTCCATTTATGGCCCAGATCCTTCACGCCTAGAACGAATGGTCTAGAATGATTAGGCATCAGGCCGCCGCCACTTTGAGAATGGGTAATCAGCCAAACCCTAATAATGCCTCTCCACTATTATAAATAGCAGGGTGCCATTCCCTTGCAAGATATACACGGTCAGAGAGGAGATATACAGAGAGACTCCCCCAATAATCAGAGAGAAAATACACACAGAGAGAGAAGCCAGAAGAATAATAGAGGGAGAGCAAGAAGAGCATTTTTTCATCAACGCCAACTATCTCATCACAGGAGCCAAGGCTGCATACCGATCGTCCAAGGAGTAAGGCAGGGCTGCCGTCGCCTTCCCGAGCCTCTATCGTCACCCCCCAGAATCTAAAATAAACGATTATACTTAGACTGCTGTACCTAGGTTTTTGTCCCTAGGCTTTCTTTGTACAAGCGAGTTTGTATTGTGAGTCCAAAGTTCAGTCCTCCCATAAAACTGTTCTGTACTTTTACAATCAATGGCAAACACGATGGCGACTCTGCTGGGGATAAACTTATCCACGGCTGAGGAGTTGGTGACGCAGTCGGATGCAGCCAAACTTGGCTCCACGTAACAAAAGTTGGTCGTCCGCTTCGACCAACAGACGTTTGAAGAGATGCTCTCCGAAGGAAGCGCTGGCCCGGTCCAGAAGCGCACCCGCACGACAAAGGCTCGCAGAGAGTGGAGGCCAAAATCATTTGCTCCTTCCCAAGCCCCCGACGGGATACCCTCTGTTGCTCAAGACGGCGAGAAGGACTCTTCTGCGGCCCCACTTCAAACCGTAGACAACTCTGCTGTCCACAAGTCCGGCAGAAGAAAACACTATGATGCTGGACTTGTAGGAGCAAAGAGGAACTCTACGCGAACCGAGCCGCATAGGGGTGCTAGCCGCATGAAAAAGCTCATACGGCCACATCCGCTAGCCGCATGAAAAAAGCTCATGCGGCCACATCCGTCAGCCGCATGAAGAAAAATCATGCGGTCACATCTGTCAGCCTCATGGCTTATGCGGCTACAGTCGCCAATCACATGGATGAAACACATGCGGCTATGGGAGTCAATCGCTTGCAGAAAACCCATGCGGCCATAATTGCCAACTGCATGCGGCCAGCCTTCACGGTCGTGACTCCTAGCCGCTCAAAAACAACTCATCCAACAGCAGAAGACGACCGCATGCAGACAGCCTGCACGGTACCCAACTCTAGCCGTATAGCGTCCGTTCCATGCTTCTCTCGATCAGTCTTCGACCGTCTCTCCTACGGTCCTGACCCTGATGGTTCTCTGGATGATAAGCCAGACTCTGTGGCATTCAACTTGGACTCCTCCTATTACGCACCCGCAAGTGCTAAAAGGAGGAAGTCTAGGGCAGCGCGGGCTCATCAGGCCCAGTCAGCTGTCCCAACCTCTGACTATCGGGGCGTCCTGTCACGACCCGCACCCTAGAGTTAGGACACGAGAACGTAACGACGCCCAGCCTACGCCGCAGTGTCGGCGGTAGAACGCTGTCCTAGGTCGCAACATCTAACAATATAAAGCTAAGCAGTTTATACTCCCCGAATGGGGGTGACATAGCAGATACAACTCAATCACATCTAAGGTAGAGCATGATAAGAATAGATAAAACATGAAATCCAAAAGAGATATAGGAGATAGAAGTCTAAGTGTCTAAGGTACATGAAACCAGAAATACATCTCAAAACTCAATAAAGATACAGTAATCCACAAGGTAAATACAACTCCAGACAAAATGAAATAACTACCTAAACAACCTCTAATGTGTCTCCTCTAGGCTAGCAGGCACCTCCAGGCTATCTGTAAAATTTATCAACAGGTCCAGTCAGGACTGGAGCGAGCACAATACATCTCAACAAATCATAGCAGGTTAGAAAACATATAACATGCAGTAAAGTAAGATACAGGTACTGAAGAAATGATGTATATAAACAGGAAGAGAACTGTAATGTAAATATCTACTATACATAGAGAACTAATAGTGGCTAGTGAGTCAGAGTACGAGATAGCACATGTGAACAGGACAGATTTGCACAGGATGTCGAGGTGTACAGGAATCTACACTACAAAGGAATTGTTCACACGACTACTAGCACTCCCCCGTATCCCCAATCAATACACAAGGATCTAAACAGGTTATGTTATTGCACAGGATATCACATGGGGGCCCATATAGGGTGCACATGATAGTATACATGGGGCTCCGTGAACATGAGAGTACAAGATTCACAGGAGTGCACATGTAATGAAAGCACAGGAGTACATGATGTAAGTGAAACGCACAAGCACAATGTACCCGATGCTCCCGAGGGGGATAACATCGCATGTAGAGATCCATATAGTACCAATCCGTGTGACCAACGTGACAGTACAAGTAAAGTAATCTACTGCAGGAAATAATTCTAAGCAGGATATGAAATGATCAGAGAATGTACTCGCCTCGATAACCTGAACAGCTGATAAGTAAGGGGAGGTCCCACTGAAGCCACAGAGTCCTATTTAAAGCAACACAGGTTACAAGGTGTTCAAGTTGAAATAAATAAAACTATACTAGCCATCTATATTATTCTAGGTTCTTCTAAGTCAAAACATCTCTAGGTCGACTCCGGTCAATAATCTAGTCAAACTAGGTCAAGTGTTGACTTACAGTTGACTTTGGGTCAACTGGTCAACTCTGGTCAAACAGGGTCAATTCTAGTCTAAAATAAAGTGTACTTCGTTATTTGTACGTCGAAACTTACGACACGCAATCGAGATAAGAAGATTATCGGTAAGGTTGATAATCTTATTATAGTGATCCACGTATCCAACTTGTCAATTTCAGCGATGTGAGATCACTGGAATTGGCTGATCTCAGTTTCGTTGTACTAATCCCGAAATACGAACATTATATGAATTAATTATTAATTAATTATAAAAAGGTTAAACTTAGAGAAATTATCAACAAACATTGTGGGACGATAAAATGAACATCGCCAACGTGTCCAGAATGGTCAAATTAGCTAGGATAGCCTACCCAACGGTCCAATTTGGACACAAGGGCAAAAAGGTAATTTCGGGTCAAAACGGTGTCCGTGTCGGAGCCGTTTTGCACCGAAAAATGTGCAAGAAAACAAGTCTATAAAATATAACAAATTATATGTCCACGCAATTAGAATGTCGATACGAACCCAACGGTATCTCCAGAATTGGATTCCGTTGTCCCGATCCCATTTTGGCCCGTTGACCAGAACTTGGAATTCCGATTTGCACGGAAATGCGTGCCGGAGCCAAAGTTCTCAAAACTTAGCAAACTACCTGTCAACGAGTCCAGAATGATGACACGAACTCAACGGTATCCCCGAAATTGGATTCCGATGAGCCGATCTCAAAATGACCCGTTGGCCCGGATATTGGTATCCGACTTGCACCGAAATACGTGCCAGACCCAATGTCCACCAAAACCTAGCAAATTATATGTCAACGAGTCCAGAATGACGATACGAACTCAACGGTATCTCCGGAATTGGATTCCGATGAGCCGGCGTCAAAAAGTCCCGTTGACCCAGAATGTGGGACCCGCTTTGCACCGAAAAACGTGCCCGGGCCCACGTTCTCCAAATCTAACAAATTTTATATGAAAACATGCCAGAACGACGCCACAAGTCTAATGGTGGTGTCAGAAATGAAATCTGGAGTCCCGTGTTCAAAAATAGAATTTTACAAGTTGGAAATTACGAATTCGGACGGCCAACTTTGGCGTCGAATTCAACCAATCAAACGAGCTCACAATGAAACGAAACTGAAGGGGTAGCAAGAGGGTTATACCAGCTTCGCACCGGAACCGGTAGCACGCCAAACGGAGCTGCGGTGGAGGAGATACAAGCTGACGAAGTTGGCCCCGCGAAACTGTCCAAATTTAATACAATTTAAACGGTCAACTTGGTGGCCGGTTTTCATGTATCAAATGATAAAATTAACGGACGAAAATTGACATGAGCGAAGGTGGATATACCGAGATTGCGACGGAGTGAAGAAATCGCCGATCTAACGGTCGGATCTCCAGGAGAACGCGCGCGAAGTTGCTGCGACGGGGCGCCAAAATGGACTTCATTTCGCGCGCGTCACGACGGGATGTCGTTCAAAACGCACGAATCGCCTCGACGGCGCGTCCCGGAGGACGGTGGCCGTCAGGGACTTCTCGCCTGAGTTCGCCCAAGGGGGAGTTCACCCACGGCGGGGGTCGCCGTGCCACGGCGGCGCGTGGCGGCGCCAGCACTCGCGCGGCCCATGTTGGTCGCTGCTGCAACTGCTGTGCGCGCTGCTTTGCGCGCGGCGCTGCGCTGCATGACGCACGGTGCTGTTAGGCCGACGATGGCGCGGGGGCTCCGCGCTCGACGAGGGTCGACGGCGGCGGGCTTCGACACGGGTGGAGGAGATGGATAAAGTGGTGGTGGCGGAAGGAGGTTGATGAAGGATGGTGGTGGTTCGGTTTTCATGGTGTGAAGGAGGAGAGAAGGAGGAGGAGATGGAGGAGGTCGGCGGTGGCCGACGGCGAGCCACGGCCAGGGGAGGCCGGAGGTCGGTTGCAGTAGGCTGGTGGAGGTGGAGATGATATGATGTGGAGATGGTTGTGATGATGGTATTAATGGTGGTGGGGAAGGCTCATGGGAGGAGAAGAAGTGGTGAGGAGGAGGATGGTGGTTGTTCCCGACGGCCAGGGTGGTCGACGGCCAGGAGGAGGAAGGGTGGTTGTGGAGTGTGTGTGTAGGGATGAAGGAAATGGTGCTGCTGTGGAGTTGTAGGAAAGTTGTGTTATGCATGGGAAAAAAAATGAAAGAGAAGGAAGGAATAATTGTGAGAGAGGAAGAGAAAGAGAGGAAAAAGTTATCCACATTGAAACTAGGGCCGGCTAGGGGGTGCTGTGAGGCCCTGAGGGGATTGGGGAGTTTCTCATGGGAAATTAATGGTGATGATTTGTTTGGGGAAACAATGGCTAGGATTAAATTAGAGGAAAAAAAGACCAATTCCATGGGAATTAAATAATTAGAAATTTCCAATAATATAGGAAAAATATGTAGAAGGGTACCTAATATTTTTGGACAAGAATTGTGAGAGTGTCATGATGGAGAAAATCATGGAGCTGGACTGGACTCGGTGGAGCCGGATTGGATGAAATCGGACATCGAGCAATAAATGAATTAAAATTAGACGTTGATGATCATGTGTAAATAAGTAGCACATGGGGATTCCAACAAATGGGACACAAGTGGCGGACGGGTAGTAGGCTCAAAGCGGGCCATGTCCATAATTGGGGCGGACAGGTTTTGGTCGACAGGGGACCCACAAATCAAGTTGGAAAATGAATGTGACGCCGTGGCGCGAAATAAAATCGGGTCACGTGTCGGGAAAGTTGTGCGAATCAAATGGAGCCCGAAATGACGTGTCTGAGTGGGACACAAAGGTCATGGGTGACGAGCGTCTCGAGTAGATCATCAATGAGGAGTTGGTTTCAAGAAACTGACTGGTCTTGCGCTCCCAATTTAAATGTCATGGTAACGCGCTAAAAATGATCAAGAAAAAGAGTGGGAAAATTAATTACTGATCGAACGGTCTAATTCGACCCGAAGTTCAGCGAAGAAAAAGGGGCACAAGGAAACAAGTTTGGGTGGGACACCATATACCGTCATGAAGGTAATCGTGTCCACTCCAAAACTCGTGAAGAAGATTTCCAGAGTTGAACATCCCTGATACTCCAAATATCAATGGCATGAAAAGTACACTTACAGATAAATAAATAAAATAAAATATTTATCAAAATCAAATAATCAGGAAAATAAAATAAAATGAAAAAAATTTCAACCCAAAATTCAGGATGCTCACATCCTACCCACCTTATAAAAATTTCGTCCTCGAAATTAAAATATCCCTACTCCCTCTAGGTCAAACCCCCAAAATCAAAGTCCCAGAACTTAAAAAATCATACCATCAAATAAAAGACAATATCCAGGGTCATGGTAACGGTGACAGTGAAGTCTCATCTAGGTTTACTAGTCATGCTAACCAACGGTCATGGGGTATCAAACACACAAGCAAATCCAGGGTGCTAAACGAGAAAGATGCAGAAATATCAAATCATCAAAACCGTAAGACAGTCTACCATCCCACATGAAAACTGGTACTCAAAAAAAAAAAAGGTAACTACCAATCATCTGGAAAAAAAAATACTATCCTAAGAAAATCAAAATCACAAGTTAAAGAATCGAAAGTCACTTGCATTGAATTCCAATCACAATGTATATACAGAGAGAGCGTTAGAGAGGGAAAACTAGCATCATGTGTATGGAGACATGTTCATACGGTTAGATAGTAGACATGTGTGTACGTGAATACATATGAAATTGTATATGAGAAATTGAGTTCCAAATCAACAGCTTTCAAGTTACACTAATCATGGCATATTGGTTAACAATCTACAATACGCAACCTATTTAATCATAACATGCATGGCTAACCATATATATATATATGTATATAAATAGAGACTTAGCCATGTATCTATATACGTTATAACATATATGCATAAACTCTATATATATCCTTATAGATATATAATCCTAACATAGAGGGGAAGGGTAAGGTTAAATGACAGTATATAATTGTTAGAGTGTGTGGGTGTGTCCTTGTACAGGGTTATAACTTAGTATTGAAAGGTTAAATCCAGGTTTAGTTCAACATTTACATATAAAATATGAAAACAAGCTAACATTTTAAACCATAGAAATTATGAACATAATGCGGTCTCAGATTTTACAATTTTAACATAACTTAACCAAATTTTTTGAATTGAAACTCTATGTATAACATACAGGTGCAGTTATGTAAACCTAAATAATAACATGAAATTTATATTTAGATTACGAATTTAAACTGGAAAAGCAGAAAACCAAAAACATTGGGATTTTGAAAATTTAACATTAATGACATTTCAATATTATCCAGATATGTGGAAAATCAAGTGTAGCATGCATACGTGTTAGGCAAAGTGTCTGCTATATATTCATATACATATTCTCATGTCCCAATAAAAATTAATTCTACGTTAAGACTAACATTTAGATTCCTACCAAGATTGCAAGCAGGTGATTGACGAAATCAAGACAGTTTTTATTCATTATTATTTAATACAAGAATAATAGCAAGAAGAAATAACGAGAAGAACTGTTCTGCTTATCAGTTTTAAAGAAGAACCGTTTTGAAATCCAGACTTAAATATCAAATTCAAGATAAAATCTAGCAAAATTATCGATTCATTGTATTAAGAAAAACTCATAGCAAGAAGTTACACGAAGGTTTATGAAAACAACTAAACACACTCTTAAGTTAAATGACAAGAAACTAGGCAAAACATCAAACAATAATCCCCTTTTTTTGAATGACTGAGAAAAAGTAGAGAAAACATGTTCAAAATATTTTAAGGTGCAATCCGATAATCATATGCGTCTATCCAAAATCATGGTACTTTAAATCCTCGTCATACTAGTAAGCAAGGCTACGATAATCACAGAGCCCTTGACTTATGCACATATCTCTAGAATCATGGTATTTAACATTTTCGCGGTGCCGCATGCTTGGCTGCAAAAACCTTAAATTCCCACATCCGAGAAATACATCCAGAGTCAGACTATATGTCCTCACCATGCTGGCTAATGTGACTATAGAAGACTAGATTCCATAACATAGATGACCTAGCCCATATAATTTCATCTTGCCAAAATCAAATTAAATCAACAATGAATACTCAAAAATCAAATCAAAATTTATTAACGAACATCAAAATTCAAAATGAACAAAATCCATCAAAATACAAACTCGAATGCAACAGCTATCATCAAATTCAAAATTCGAAAATCTTCCATCAGAATAAATACAAACTCAAATTCAACAATAATCCGTAAAAATCAAATTTAACAACAAAAGTAAAATAAATTAAATCAAAGGGAGAAAGAGAGTTTTCAAATTGAAGTTAAATAAGATTCTCCAGGGTCGTCCCGGAAATCTCTCAAGGGTTCCTATCTGTGATTGAGTACCTTCAAAAGATATAATCCTACTGCAGGCTGTAGTGGTACTCTAGTTCGAATACCACTACACTTTAGTCTCGACCTGCATGGGCCACCACTAAAAACGTGTCACGACCCGCACCCTAGAGTTAGGACACGAGAACGTAACGACGCCCAGCCTACGCCGCAGTGTCGGCGGTAGAACGCTGTCCTAGGTCGCAACATCTAACAATATAAAGCTAAGCAGTTTATACTCCCCGAATGGGGTGACATAGCAGATACAACTCAATCACATCTAAGGTAGAGCATGATAAGAATAGATAAAACATGAAATCCAAAAGAGATATAGGAGATAGAAGTCTAAGTATCTAAGGTACATGAAACCAAATACATCTCAAAACTCAATAAAGATACAGTAATCCACAAGGTAAATACAACTCCAGACAAAATGAAATAACTACCTAAACAACCTCTAATGTGTCTCCTCTAGGCTAGCAGGCACCTCCAGGCTATCTGTAAAATTTATCAACAGGTCCAGTCAGGACTGGAGCGAGCACAATACATCTCAACAAATCATAGCAGGTTAGAAAACATATAACATGCAGTAAAGTAAGATACAGGTACTGAAGAAATGATGTATGTAAACAGGAGAGAGAACTGTAATGTAAAATCTACTATACATAGAACTAACAGTGGCTAGTGAGTCAGAGTACGAGATAGCACATGTGAACAGGACAGATTTGCACAGGATGTCGAGGTGCACAGGAATCTACACTACAAAGGAATTGTTCACACGACTACTAGCACTCCCCCGTATCCCCAATCAATACACAAGGATCTAAACAGGTTATGTTATGCACAGGATATCACATGGGGGCCCATATAGGGTGCACATGATAGTATACATGGGGCTCCGTGAACATGAGAGTACAAGATTCACAGGAGTGCACATGTAATGAAAGCACAGGAGTACATGATGTAAGTGAACGCACAAGCACAATGTACCCGATGCTCCCGAGGGGGATAACATCGCATGTAGAGATCCATATAGTACCAATCCGTGTGACCAACGTGACAGTACAAGTAAAGTAATCTACTGCAGGAAATAATTCTAAGCAGGATATGAAATGATCAGAGAATGTACTCGCCTCGATAACCTGAACAGCTGATAAGTAAGGGGAGGTCCCACTGAAGCCACAGAGTCCTATTTAAAGCAACACAGGTTACAAGGTGTTCAAGTTGAAATAAATAAAACTATACTAGCCATCTATATTATTCTAGGTTCTTCTAAGTCAAAACATCTCTAGGTCGACTCCGGTCAATAATCTAGTCAAACTAGGTCAAGTGTTGACTTACAGTTGACTTTGGGTCAACTGGTCAACTCTGGTCAAACAGGGTCAATTCTAGTCTAAAATAAAGTGTACTTCGTTATTTGTACGTCGAAACTTACGACACGCAATCGAGATAAGAAGATTATCGGTAAGGTTGATAATCTTATTATAGTGATCCACGTATCCAACTTGTCAATTTCAGCGATGTGAGATCACTGGAATTGGCTGATCTCAGTTTCGTTGTACTAATCCCGAAATACGAACATTATATGAATTAATTATTAATTAATTATAAAAGGTTAAACTTAGAGAAATTATCAACAAACATTGTGGGACGATGAAATGAACATCGCCAACGTGTCCAGAATGGTCAAATTAGCTAGGATAGCCTACCCAACGGTCCAATTTGGACACAAGGGCAAAAAGGTAATTTCGGGTCAAAACGGTGTCCGTATCGGAGCCGTTTTGCACCGAAAAACGTGCAAGAAAACAAGTCTAAAATATAACAAATTATATGTCCACGCAATCAGAATGTCGATACGAACCCAACGGTATCTCCAGAATTGGATTCCGTTGTCCCGATCCCATTTTGGCCCGTTGACCAGAACTTGGAATTCCGATTTGCACGGAAATGCGTGCCGGAGCCAAAGTTCTCAAAACTTAGCAAACTACCTGTCAACGAGTCCAGAATAATGACACGAACTCAACGGTATTCCCGGAATTGGATTCCGATGAGCCGATCTCAAAATGACCCGTTGGCCCGGATATTGGTATCCGACTTGCACCGAAATACGTGCCAGACCCAATGTCCACCAAAACCTAGCAAATTATATGTCAACGAGTCCAGAATGACGATACGAACTCAACGGTATCTCCGGAATTGGATTCCGATGAGCGGCGTCAAAAAGTCCCGTTGACCCAGAATGTGGGACCCGCTTTGCACCGAAAAACGTGCCCGGGCCCACGTTCTCCAAATCTAACAAATTTTATATGAAAACATGCCAGAACGACGCCACAAGTCTAATGGTGGTGTCAGAAATGAAATCTGGAGTCCCGTGTTCAAAAATAGAATTTACAAGTTGGAAATTACGAATTCGGACGGCCAACTTTGGCGTCGAATTCAACCAATCAAACGAGCTCACAATGAAACGAAACTGAAGGGGTAGCAAGAGGGTTATACCAGCTTCGCACCGGAACCGGTAGCACGCCAAACGGAGCTGCGGTGGAGGAGATACAAGCTGACGAAGTTGGCCCCGCGAAACTGTCCAAATTTAATACAATTTAAACGGTCAACTTGGTGGCCGGTTTTCATGTATCAAATGATAAAATTAACGGACGAAAATTGACATGAGCGAAGGTGGATATACCGAGATTGCGACGGAGTGAAGAAATCGCCGATCTAACGGTCGGATCTCCAGGAGAACGCGCGCGAAGTTGCTGCGACGGGGCGCCAAAATGGACTTCATTTCGCGCGCGTCACGACGGGATGTCGTTCAAAACGCACGAATCGCTCGACGGCGCGTCCCGGAGGACGGTGGCCGTCAGGGACTTCTCGCCTGAGTTCGCCCAAGGGGGAGTTCACCCACGGCGGGGGTCGCCGTGCCACGGCGGCGCGTGGCGGCGCCAGCACTCGCGCGGCCCATGTTGGTCGCTGCTGCAACTGCTGTGCGCGCTGCTTTGCGCGCGGCGCTGCGCTGCATGACGCACGGTGCTGTTAGGCCGACGATGGCGCGGGGGCTCCGCGCTCGACGAGGGTCGACGGCGGCGGGCCTCGACACGGGTGGAGGAGATGGATAAAGTGGTGGTGGCGGAAGGAGGTTGATGAAGGATGGTGGTGGTTCGGTTTTCATGGTGTGAAGGAGAGGAGGAGGAGGAGAGGAGGAGGTCGGCGGTGGTCGACGGCGAGCCACGGCCAGGGGAGGCCGGAGGTCGGTTGCAGTAGGCTGGTGGAGGTGGAGATATGATGTGGAGATGGTTGTGATGATGGTATTAATGGTGGTGGGAAAGGCTCATGGGAGGAGAAGAAGTGGTGAGGAGGAGGATGGTGGTTGTTCCCGACGGCCAGGTGGTCGACGGCCAGGAGGAGGAAGGGTGGTTGTGGAGTGTGTGTGTAGGGATGAAGGAAATGGTGCTGCTGTGGAGTTGTAGGAAAGTTGTGTTATGCATGGGAAAAAAAATGAAGAGAAGGAAAGGAATAATTGTGAGAGAGGAAGAGAGAGAGAGAAAAAGTTATCCACATTGAAACTAGGGCCGGCTAGGGGGTGCTGTGAGGCCCTGAGGGGATTGGGGAGTTTCTCATGGGAAATTAATGGTGATGATTTGTTTGGGGAAACAATGGCTAGGATTAAATTAGAGGGAAAAAGACCAATCCCATGGGAATTAAATAATTAGAAATTTCTAATAAATATAGGAAAAATATGTAGAAGGGTACCTAATATTTTTGGACAAGAATTGTGAGAGTGTCATGATGGAGAAAATCATGGAGCTGGACTGGACTCGGTAGAGCCGGATTGGATGAAAATCGGACATCGAGCAATAAATGAATTAAAATTAGACGTTGATGATCATGTGTAAATAAGTAGCACATGGGGATTCCAACAAATGGGACACAAGTGGCGGACGGGTAGTAGGCTCAAAGCGGGCCATGTCCATAATTGGGGCGGACAGGTTTTGGTCGACAGGGGACCCACAAATCAAGTTGGAAAATGAATGTGACGCCGTGGCGCGAAATAAAATCGGGTCACGTGTCGGGAAAGTTGTGCGAATCAAATGGAGCCCGAAATGACGTGTCTGAGTGGGACACAAAGGTCATGGGTGACGAGCGTCTCGAGTAGATCATCAATGAGGAGTTGGTTTCAAGAAACTGACTGGTCTTGCGCTCCCAATTTAAATGTCATGGTAACGCGCTAAAAATGATCAAGAAAAAGAGTGGGAAAATTAATTACTGATCGAACGGTCTAATTCGACCCGAAGTTCAGCGAAAAAAAGGGGCACAAGGAAACAAGTTTGGGTGGGACACCATATACCGTCATGAAGGTAATCGTGTCCACTCCAAACTCGTGAAGAAGATTTCCAGAGTTGAACATCCCTGATACTCCAAATATCAATGGCATGAAAAGTACACTTACAGATAAATAAATAAATAAAATATTTATCAAAATCAAATAATCAGGAAAATAAAATAAAATGAAAAAAATTTCAACCCAAAATTCAGGATGCTCACACGTCCCGTTGACTATCACACGGGCCTCGGATGGAAAGTTGTATACAACCGCTCGAGTCCAGCCCCCGGCGACAAACGGACAGAGTGGTTCTTCTAACTTGCGGGAGGCGATCCTCTACAAACGCAGGGAAAGAGGAGGAGTGTCGGCATGCAAAGAGTCCTCCCTTGGACATCGCTGCACCCAAATCATCGTCAACTGCTGTTGTAACGATGCAGCAATGACAGAAGATCGGCCATCCGTCATCCAAAGACTACAGCATCCGAGCTCAGAAGATGAGGCACCTCCAGTAGTCTCCTACAATTCCGCTCAGAAGGTCCCCGTCGAAAGGAGGAGGAAAAAGACAAGCATCTCCAGTCCCAAGATATCAACCACTACAGCTAAGAAACTGTCGTCTAAACGGTTGTCTTCCATCGGAGTATTCCAACACACCCGTTCAAAAACAAAATCTGCTGCAGTTGGAAATTCATCATCCACATCGTTGGGGGTTGGGGCCAATGTTTCAAGGAGTATTCCAACACTCCTCCGAACATCCGCAACAACCCAATGTTTCATGGAGCCGAGCCCGGGGAAGCGATTCTCCCATCAGGTACGACAGGCATCGATGTCCCGAGGACACCCGTGACTCTCAAGACGAAGTAAACTCTGAGGGTGGGGGTACTGCTCCTCCGAGTCCGAACCAGAAGACAATATTCCCACATATCCCGATGACTTCTCGGTACACGGGTACGACTCGGAGGGCACATCCTCCACCGTTCCTTCCATCACTCCTCACGTAAGGACGGTGTTCATGACGGACAGCAATCAAGGTGGTTCCAGTGATCGCCAGCGCATTGACAGTCTCGAAGCTATATTACTTGCTTTGGTCAAGTCTGTAGACGAGATTAAAAGGCCCTTCCAACTCTGCAAGGAGGGATGCCTGGCCAAACAAGCGCGGGTCCCGCGGTCAATGCAGACTCGAATTCGGCGGTACCGAACCCGGGCAACAATCCTCTCGAAATAACAGCCCCTACCGTGACAGATGAGGCCCGAGAAGTAAGAAGAGAGGTCCAGGAGCTCCGAGCCATGTTCCATGCCTGAGAAAACGCTCAAGATCTCAGAATACGGCAACCATACCCTGCTGAATGGAGGGATGTTCCATTCCCGCCAAAATATAAGCCGTTCAATATCAAGCCATATGATGGCAAGACCTCAGCAAGTCGGTACATCACTTACTTCGAGGTCACCACCGACCATCTGCCCCATGATGATGCTATCCTCACACGGTTATTCATTGGGGCGTTGGAAGGAGTCACCTTCGATTGGTACCACAATCTGTCGGACAACTGCATCCACTCCTTCACCGGCTTCAAGCGTCTGTTCTTGGAGCAATTCTACGAAGTAGGACAAGACGTCACTATGTCCACTCTCATGGACGTCGTCCAAGGGGAGAAGGAGTTGACAAGAAACTACATCGAGCGGTTCCGCCAGACCGCCATGAAGCTGCCCTCCGAAAATCCAGATTCCTCTTTGATTGAAATTTGCCAAAAGAGGCTGCTTCCAACGATCAGTCTCTGGATGGGCGAAAGTCAATTCAAAGATTGGAAGGCGTTCATCATCAGCGCCACAAGCGCCGAAGAACGACTAAGAAAGGCTCGCCAACTGGGATTGCACATCTAAGAAGGAGAAAACAAGGGCAAGCGTCCCAACAACGATAATGGGGTAACCCCTCCAACAATCGGGACAGCAAGGGAAAACAGGCTATGGTGGCCGACACGGCCCAGAAGCCCGAGTCACAACCAGCCGACAAACAATGGCCTCAAATCACTTACTCTTTCGAAGACGGCCACGTCAAGCATATCTTGGACATGCTCATACAAGGAGATAGAATTCAGCTTCCTTCACCAAGACGGGAGCCCCGGCCGGCTGATCTGGAGAACCCAAAGTTCTGCCATTACCACCGTTATGTACACCACGCTACACACGACTGCTACCAACTAAAACGGTACATCCAAAGCCTCATCGATTCGAACGCTCTGACCATCGACTTCGAAGAGGTGACCGTAGCAGCCAATATGGTGTCCGTACAATTCGGCAACTTCCCTCCGACGGAGACTCAAGATGGGGTAATCCCCGTCCCTCTCGCGACGATGGAGATTACCAATCTTCCACCTCCCCGGGAACAGGCTGCTGGTCTAGTACCTCACCACCTCACGAGAGGTCATGTAGGTCCATCCAGACTTGGTGTCAGAAGTAACTCGGCCCACACCATCTCCCACTAACAGAAAGAAGAGTAAAAAAATCAGGACCTGCCACACAATCTCAGCAGACAACGAGGAAGCTACAGCCGTCGTCACGCGGTCCGGAGCGCAATCCCAACCTGTGGTTGACAGCCCAGCTGAAAATCATCAACCCACTACAACTGATGCTCCGGGACCAGCTCAGCCTTCGACGACGACAAGCCTAGGCCGAAGGAGACTCGCTTCGACAAATCTCTCCGAAAGGACGCAGCCCAAGGGCTAGAGAGGCCCTACAACTTTGACATCTTAGCACAATGGCTAACACTCCGGCCAAATTACCACTGTACGAACTCCTAAGGCTCTCCAAGGACGTTCGTATTGTATTGAGCGAAGCCCTCCAAAATGTCGATGCTTATCTGGCTCAATCCAACCTCACCGAAGAGGACTCACCCGTGGATCTCCAAGACAGCGCCTGCACGGAAGCAATGCCCAACATCGTCTTCACTCCGCAGGACATGCTCATCAAAACCAACTTACATGATCGCCCGCTATACTACACGGGATACATCGGCGACGTGAAGGTGGATCGGATGCACATTGATCCTGGCTCTTCCATAAGCATCATTCCGAAGGGTCTGCTACATCATCTCCGTATCCCAATGTATCGCCTGACGCCCACAAACACCGCCATCAGCGGTTTCAATTCGGACAGGAGCTACCCTATTGGGAAGATTCGTCTGAAGTGTCAAATTGGCGACCTCCAATCCGAAGTCACCTGCTACGTCATAGATGCAGACACTTCTTATAACATCCTCTT
This sequence comes from Iris pallida, assembly GCA_029216955.1. NCBI lineage: Eukaryota > Viridiplantae > Streptophyta > Magnoliopsida > Asparagales > Iridaceae > Iris > Iris pallida. The sequence continues at coordinate 15,920,636 of JANAVB010021600.1, read as the reverse complement.
AGGGCGCCCATGGATACACGATTACATGATCGTGCCTTCCACGCTACACCAGTGCTTATATCGACAAACACGGCTTCGTGAAGACGGAATTTGCTGATATCGATCCCTTCAAAGGGGTCGAATCCTACTACTCAGACTCCTGCCTATACAAAAGTCGAGGAGACACCTTGATGAAGGAGACGCACAAACTCATACCGAGACAGCCACGGGATCAGAAGGACCCCTGACGATCCACCTCCAAGCTCGCAAACCGGGCAAGTCTGCACCCCTTACCGCCACTCTGCGGAAGGACGCAATCAGCCTCTCAGTGCAGGAGGAGCAAATGATAATCCGGCTGCCAAGGTCCGGCCAAGTGCCGAGACCCACAACGGAGCCACTGACAATCAGGCTACCAAGAGTCAGCCAACCACAAGCAGGGAAGCTCAACCCCTCGGACAGGCCCATGACGATACTTCCCAGGAAGGGTCGTCACCCCAATGCAAGGTCTGACACTTCTAGCGAACCAGCCACTCCTCGCTCCACATCAAATGCCAAACTGGGGGTCGCTAGTCTACCAACAACTCCACGCTCCACTCCATAACCGAACCACTGACAATCAAGCTTCCCAGGTCCTCTCAGTCTTCGTTCACACAGGGGGTAGCCGAAGAAGAACCGGAGCTAGCCAAGTATGTGGCTGCCCACACTGATGTCCCCTCCGCTGATGATGTAATCCCCCTAGAAAAGATACCTTACTTCATCAATAAAGGGTTATCTTTGAACTACACCGAGCTAATAAGCTATGTACAATGTATGCTATGGAACACGATATGGGCACTCACCTACACACACAGGTGACAAATGTGTACACCACGATCCAGCTTACTCCAGTAGAAGACGCTTACCGAATATTCGAGGAAGGAGATCATCCGATCATCTTCGGCCGGATGAACAACCCATCCCCTCACCATAGAAGAAGTCGACCTCGGGTCAGATGCCGGAAGACTCTCTGTATCTCTATAGCCCTCAATCCAAATATCTCATGCAGAAACATGGGTATAATCTGGAGACGACACCAGGATTGAACTACGGTACTGGGCGACGCTTACCTTTAAAGCCGCCAGTCCCGACGGGCAAACCACGGAACTACTATAACAAAACTCGATGCGGGTTAGGGTATGTAATGCCTACTACGACCCCTGAAAGTTCAGATGAAGAATGCGACTGCCGAATCACCAACTTTCGACTCAGATACCAGCATCGGAGATGTGTTCAGACAAGTCATGTCAGTCAACATGGCGTTCGCCGACGCTTACGAGGAAGACGAAGACATCCTCGAAATCCTCGAGCTAGAGCCATGGGCCCAGCAATTAGACGCACAATAGAAAAAGCGGTTCGAACTGAGAGAACCTCCTACTGAAGATGAGGTAATACAAGTGGATCTCGACAGCGAATCTTCTCCAAAACCAATTTTTATAGTAAAAGCCTAACTGACGAAGAACGGGAGTCGCTGTTAGAACTTGTCAGAAAGTACATTGATGTGTTCGCCTGGAGCTATAAAGACATGCCAGGGTTAAATCCTGACATCGCTCTTCACAAACTCAATATTCGACCAGATGTAAAGCCGGTCAAGCAACAACAACGACGCTTCCGTCCAGGCATCATGGACGCGATCGAAGCTGAAGTTAATAAACTGATAGCCAGCGATTTCATTCGTGAGGAGCAACATCCCGATTGGGTCGCCAATATAGTACCCGTCCTCAAGAAGAATGGGAAGATTCGAATCTGCATCGACTTTCGCAACCTGAACGAGGCATGCCCCAAAGATGAATTCCCCCTTCCTATCACAGACATCATGATCGACAATACCTGCGGCTTCGAACGCATGTCATTCATGGATGGCTTCTCTGGGTACAACCAAATCAAAATGTCTCCTGATGACGAAAAGCATACTTCATTCCGAACACCAATTGGCACGTACTGCTACACAGTCATGCCTTTCGGTTTGAAGAATGTCGGCACCACATATCAAAGAGCCATGAGCATCATCTTCAGAGACCACTTACGCAAGACAGTGGAGTGCTACGTTGACGATATAGCCGTTAAGAGCCGCTGCAAAGGAGACCATCTGCAGGATCTAAGGACGGTATTCGACCTAATACGAGCGCACAATTTGAAAATGAACCCTACGAAGTCCTTTCTGGGCGTATCCAGCGAGAAGTTCTTAGGCTTCATCATCACTGCAAAGGGTATCCATGTAGACCCTGAGAAGACAAAAGCAATCATGGAGATGGGTCCCCCAAAAATCTCTGCGAACTCAGAGGCCTTCAGGGGAGGCTAGCTTACATCAGAAGGTTCATTTCCAACCTCTCCGGGCGATGCCGACCATTCACGCACCTTATGAAGAAAGGAGTCTCATTCGTATGGGACGAGGAATGCCAGCGTGCTTTCGACAGCATCAAAGAATATTTGTCAAATCCTCCAGTACGGGTAGCCCCTGTTCCTGGAAAACCATTTCTGCTCTATGTACGAGCAATGGAACACTCCCTCGGGGCTCTGCTGGCACAGAACAACGACGCAGGCCATGAACAGGCCATATATTACCTCAGCCGAATGATGACTTGGCCAGAGCACCGATACACCGCTGTGGAGAAGGAATGCCTCGCCCTGGTGTTCGCCATTCAGAAAATGCGACACTATGTCACCGGACAAACGATACATGTGATCTCACGGGTCAACCCTCTCAGAGTCCTCATGACCAAACCAGGGGCACTTAGCTCTCGACTCGCTATATGGGCAATATTGCTGTCCCCTTATCATATGATCTTTGTCCCACAAAAGGCAGTCAAAGGTCAAGCCCTGGCGGACTTTTTAGAAGCCCACCCAGGCTCGGAATCCTCCAGAATATACGAAAAGATTCCAGACGAGGTCGCCGACTCGCATACAACCTCTCACGAGGCTATATGGCGAATGTTCTTTGACGGTGCTTCAAGGACCGGACCTAAAGGAAATATAGTCGTCGGAGTCGGGGTAGTGCTGGTCTCCCCTTCCGGATTGGTGATCAACCGCGCCTATTCCCTCATAGAACCCTGCTCTAACAATGTGGCCGAGTATAACGCTTTGGTCATTGGCCTCCAACTTGCAAGAGAACTGGGGGTAGAATACCTTGAAGCATACGGCGATTCCCAACTAATCGTCAATCAGATCCGGGGTTCGTACGAAGTCCGCCACGAAAACATAATCCCTTATCACCAAATAGCGATCGATATCATCTCGTCATTTGAGGGGTTCTTCATCGAGCACGTCCCCAGACTCTAAAATATTGAAGCCGATGCCCTAGCTGGTCTTGCCGCTTCCCTAGCAGTTCCGAATTATGATCGCCAATCAGTGGAAGTGATAGGCCATGAACTGGTCTGTCCCAAAAACAATGTGCAATTCGTGGCAAGTTATTCCGCACAGACGATCGATGACACCCCAGATTGGAGACAACTATTCATCGACTTCGTCGTCTACGACATCCTGCCCGAGAACCCAAAGAAAGCCACTTCCATCAGAAGGCGTTCTCTCAGTTTCTTCTACGATACAGAAACGAAAATGTTGTATCGCCGCTCCTACGACGTTATTACTTCGGTGTCTGTCAAACGCAGAAGCCAAAGAAGCAGTACGAGAAGCTCATGACGGTGTCTGCAGGGACCACCAGCCCGGCCCAAAACTACAAGATCGTCTTCGCCGAATGGGCTATTATTGGCCCACGATGGTGGCAGATGCGATCGAATATGCTAGAAAGTACAAAGCTTGTCAAGTCCACGCGGACTTCATTCACCAACCTTCCGAATTTCTACATCCGACAGTGGCGTCCTGGCCATTCGAAGCATGGGGAATGGATATCATTGGTCCAATCACCCCACCTTCCTCCCGAGGACATCGCTTCATACTTGCGATCACTGATTACTTCTCCAAGTGGGCGAAAGCTGTCCCACTCGCAGAAGTCAAGACTTCAAACGTGATCAGCTTCCTTAAGCATCACGTCATCTACCGCTATGGACTACCCCGAAGGATCATCCATGATAATGGTCCGCAGTTTGCAAGACACGCATTCTATCGGTTTTGTGATAAATACCGTATTCAGAATATCGCTTCGACGTCGTACAACCCGGCAGCAAACGGGTTAGCAGAGGCGTTCAACAAAACGATCATCAAACTCCTCAAGAAGTTCGTCTCCTCCAACAAGCGCGACTGGAACGAGAAGCTCGGCGAATGCTTATGGGCTTATCGCACCACAATTCGAACAGCCACCGGGAACACGCCATTCTCCCTAGTGTACGGAAGTGAGGCAGTTCTCGCATTAGAGACTCAAATACCCTCTCTCCCGTCGCCCTCACTTATCAATTGACAACGGATGATAACTACCGACGTCGACTGCAAGAATTAGAAGCCTTAGATGAAAAGCGCCTCCTAGCTCAGCAAAGGATCGAGCTATACCAAGTACGCATCTCAGGAGCCTTCAAGAAGGTCAAAATCAGAACATTCCAAGTGGGTGATCTTGTTCTGGCAGTCCGGAGGTCGATGGTCATGACTCACAAGACCGCTGGCAAGTTCCAGCCAAAGTGGGAAGGTCCATTTGTCATCGAGGCCGTGTTCTCCAACGATGCTTACCGCCTCGCCAAGCAGAACCGGGACTTGCTCATGTTGCCCGTCAACGGCAAGTTCCTGAAGAAATACTATGTTTAAACAATATCTTCAAGATTTTTGAGTCACGTACCCGCTGGTACCACTGAACTCGCTCCATAAATTTCCAGATTATTGAGTCATGTATCCGCTGATTCCACTGAACTCACCCTCATAGTTTGCCAGATCATTGAGTCACGTACCCGCTAGTACCGCTGAACTCACACTCACCATTCTCCAGATTTCCGAGTCACGTACCCGCTGGTACCGCTGAACTCACACTCACCATTCTCGATTCCCGAGTCATGTACCGGCTGGTACCGCTGAACTCACACCCATAACATTTCAGATTATCGAGTCATGTACCGGCTGGTGCCGTTGAACTCACCTCCACATTCCCTTCAGATTATCGAGTCATGTACCCGCTGGTGCCGCTGAACTCACACTTTCTCAATATTCTAAATTACCGAGTTCTGTACCCGCTGGTGCCTCTGAACTCACATTCCGGTCACTCTTTCAGATAGTAAGTCACGTATTATTATACCTCTGAACTTTCTTCTTGGAAGAGATCCTCCCTCATGATCCACTACCCGCGCTCCCAGTGCACAAAAAGGGTAATCGATCTGCAAATTTCCGAAACGACCATGTCCTCATTACCTCTGAGTTGTTTTTACTTCCACCAAAAACAAACCACCCCCTCGCATAGAACTTCCACGTTCTCCTACCTCTGAGTCGTTCTGTGTACCCCCTCTTCATTGAGACCACTCCTGCCATGTCCTCATTACCTCTGAGTGGGAAGGCTCCGTCGAAGAAACCTTCATGTTTGCCATGTCCACATTACCTCTGAGCAAGTATGTCAGTTCCCTTTCAACCTATTATCTGTACCCACAACCGGAGTACGACAAGGATAATACGTCCACAAATGTCCTCTGTTGACCACAAATGTCCGCTGTTGACCACGAATATCTTCCGTGAAGTCTCTCCTGCCATGTCCTCATTACCTCTGAGCAGGAAGATTCTACGGTAAAACCCTCATGCTTGCCATGTCCTCATAACCTCTGAGCAAATATGTTGGTTTTCCTTTCACCCTATTATCCGTATAACGAACCAGGGTGCGCCAAGGATAATAGGTCCACAAATATCCCTTGCTAAGCTTCATAGCATAAATCCACCATCTCACCATGCCCCGGAAGCCCAGCTGCTCCACGGCATTCTTTTTACCGAAAGCATCTGTGACCACTTTGTCATGGTTGTTCCGGACATCATGACCAAACTTGTTATCCGTACCTAAAACTAAGGTATGCCTAGGGTAACAGGTCCACAAATAATCTTCCAGCAAGTCCAATTCCGCAAACGCCACAAGTACAAGAAAAAAGATGAGTTGAAACATGCTCATTTATTCGAAATTCTAAATACTACATCATTTGGGATCACATCCCTTACAAAAAAAAGAAAAAAAAGAGAGAAGCAAAAGAAAACAGAAAGCTGATCACTGCTCTGGGGCACATAACGCCCTGAGACGGTCCGTCAGCAAAACAACCGACCACTCAAACCTCTGGGAGGCTCGACGCTCCGCCTCGTGGGTCAGCACCGCCTCGTCCTCCAGATGAGCGTGAGCCTGCCAGTTGTCCTCAAATTTCTTAAAGGCCCGCTCCAGGTTAGCAGAAGATCGGGAGACCTTCTCGGCCTCCCGGATGATTGACTCCTGTTCCGCCTGAGCAGCCTTCAGCTCTGACTCTAAGAAGGCCAATTCCCTCTGGAGACCAAGAATCCGCTCCTTAGTATCAGCGATTCCACGAGAAGCAGACTCTTCCCGAGCACGACAAGCCTGACTCCGACGACCCAGCCGGTCATATGAAGCGGAGAACTTATCAAGGTCTTCCCGTACAACTGGCCCAGCAGTATCTCAGGCAAGCTTGATCCTATCCCGAGCAGCAATGAGGAAGCCCCGCTTTCGCTCAATCGCAGCAGGCAAGCCCGCCTGTCGTATCGCTAGTAGTTGGGTCACAAGCTGATCAGCTTCTGTCAGCTTAGGCTCCAGCAGTGCAGCCAACCCCCCCCGCCAGGAAGGGACTTCAAAGTTGCAACCTGACCCCGAGCGCACCGGAGAGATAGAGAAAAAGGGGTCCCCCGTTCCACAGCAGCGTCTATGCCCCTTTTTAAATGGCGATAGAAGCTGTCAACCACGTCCTGCGTCACCTAGTCCAGAGTCACCGAGGAAGCCGGTGTCAGCGGAAGTGTGGCTGGCAGCACTGAAGAAGACGTAACAGAATCTGCCGCCCCTGCCACAAGAGAAGCAAACTCTGCACGAAAGGACGCTTGAACAGCGGCCAACTCCTCTTCGGCAGCTTGCAGAATTTGAATACTCGGTAGGGTCGAGAGGTCAGTCTCCGGAGCCGTATGATCTGCGGAGGATGAGGCGGAGACCATCGCCAACTCCATTCCCATCTGCCTGGAGCTGGCAGGAGGCCCCTCGACATGAGATGGCAAAGAAGAGGGAACACTCCTTTCTTCCATATCACGGCAGGCCGAGCCTTCCCCAAGAATATTTGCGGTGGAAAGTAAAGGGTCAGGACCTGCAGGGCCAAGGCAACCATGAATCGATTTGACCCGGAGGATATGTTGATAGAGTAAATAAGCCCCCTCACTAGTCAATATCTGGCTTATCTTACCAGTTGAGGAGTGTGGAGGCCGAGGTTCGCCTCCAGCCACCGCAGCCTCTTCACCAACAGCCTCCGAGTCAGGTATAATAGACTCCTCCGCCCTTGCATCCTCGGGAGAGATGCACCGAGATCGGCGTCGCTTTGCTGAAAACCAGCGGTCTCAGAGACAGGTCCGAGGAAACCTTCGCCACCCCGGGTCGAGACCTCAGCAACCTGGGAGCTTCCAGCCGCCGCTGAGAGAGCCCCCACAGAAATGACCGCGGCACACATGTCGCTAATCAAAGCAGCAAGGGCCGGATCAACTTCAGGGGTGGTAGACGATTCAGGAGGGACGGTGCATCGGGCACCTACAAAGAAAAGTGATTAAGTCATATCTCCGAGAGAAAGGAAAACTACAACAAAAAGACGGCTACAACTTTGTCTTACCTCCGGAATAGCATCTGTACCTTCACCCCTCTCGGTAATAAGTAATCCACGAGACCTAACGGCAGCTCTCTTCACGGAAAAGGTCGCTCTACTGTCAGAAGACTCGTATCTGACTTGTTTACGCGAGGAACCAGACACTGCTGAAGACTGTTCTTCTCTCGCTACTTCCTCTTGTGTAGTAGGCAACGGATCTTCCGCCGGTTCATCGGGTGTGGGAAGCGGTTGATCCGCTACTTCTTCACCCCCACCAGAAAGGGAGTCTTCGCTATCATGATCGTCCTCCACTTCGGCCGACTCGGAAGGTTCTGATTCAGGGAGGAGAATCTGGAGCGCTAGTTTTTTCTAGCCTTAGCCCCCTTAGGCTTCTCCTCTAAACCGGTGCCCACGATGAAACTGGTACTCGGATCGAAATCAACAGGAGGCTTGTTCGCCATAACGTGATATAAAGCAGCCACGTATAAAATTTCCCTCGGTGCCTTAGCATCGGGGACCGAGAAGCTGGCCCGAGTATGATAAGCGTCGTAATAATTCCATGCCCTGACACCATCAAGAATGCTACCTTCAAAGCCCAAACAAGGGTTGGGACAATCAAGGAATAATCGGCTATAACCAAATTGGCGGGAAAACCTACTAGGTAGATAAGGCTCCAAGTACACATTATCGCGGTTGCGATAAACCAGATGCGCGGGGCGGATGTTGCGCAACCAGGTGAGCATGTCCGGAGACAGAAAGTGAGAAGGCCCGGTACCATCGAGATGTACCTTCCTCACTTCCTCATCAGAAAAGGGAGGAACAGACACAAAAAAGTCACACCCATCCACCCTCGCCAGCACCTTCCGACAAGATGGCATAGTGTTGTATTCCCAAGACCGGCGATGGCATTTGAAAAGGAAAGCGTCTTCATCTGTAGCATCTTTCGCTATGCCAGGTCCCATCAAAGACTTGTAGTGCATTGCCAACCACCCCATCAAGTAGTGGAAAGGCAGTTCTACGCGCTCAAAATCCAACGTCTTCTTGCGCACAATAACCTTGGACGAAAAGGTTCGAAGACCATGGTGTATGCTACACACCTAGCAGGATGAAGGGCCAGTCTAACTCCAAATACCAGTTTAACGACAGGGAGAATAAAATGACGACCGATCCTCTCAATAGAACCCGCTCCTCCCGAGACTACACAATTTCGCAGCCATATCATTAAAAATCCAGCCAGGAGTGCCTTCTCTGACATCTGTGTGGTCCCGTAGTAAAAATAGCTAAGAGAGTCAGTTTGACTCCCGAATATGTCGCTCTTGGATCGCGACTTCTTGACGCTTGACATCAAATCCCTTATCTCTCCATGCGTTCGAGGGGTTCGAGGAGTAACTTCGCCTGAAGGGTCAACTTTAAAAAGATAATTAATCCAGGATGTGGTGTGGGGAGCGGTCCCCTCGGAGCTATCTGCCGTTTTTATAGCCATCTGATGACAAGCACTATGGTGGCACAGCAACTCCCGATACACCGCAACAGAACCTGGGAGTCGTCGGTCCAAGTCCTCAAACTCCTCATTCGACGGGGTATACACCTCGAAAGGCTCATTCCCCCACGGAAGTTTAGAGACAGTATACATCTCATGGAGAGCAAGCCCCAACTCCCCTCCGGGTGTAAAGAACGTCCCCGTTCGCTGGCTATACATCTCCAAGAGCGCCACGAATAGTGGCTTATTGATAGGAAGCCCATGACAAGTGCCCGGAATGGCCTGGTAAAGTCCCACCTCCCGCAAGAATGTTCCGTAGGTCTGCAGAACCCAAGTGGTCAACTGGGCCTACGTAGAGGTGGGGTTTATCCAGTTCGGCAGTGCCAGCCTACCAACGGGATAAGACTTCTTGCGAACAAGCCGATTCAGGAAGGTATCAGCTTGAGTAAGTATGAAGTTGGGACCGTATACATTCATGAAAGAGCCCGGGGCCAGACCCATCATGTACCGGAGGACGGAATCCTTACCCGCATACGCTGATCGCATGTTCGGATTATAATGGATGTTGCCCATCAACATCCCTGATTGAGTAGGAGTTATGTTACACACCATCTTCCTGTCCAGCAACACCATATTGAACCATGACAAAGGATAATGACGTTCCATGAGAGGAATATGGATTGCCACCCCATCCAAAAAAAATCCCAGTTCTCGGAAATCTCTAAAACTCGGGGATTCTTGATGATTAAAGCATCTCCAAAAAGGAACGAAGGCTTCAGGTATTTTCCATCCAGCTTCCCAGTATTCATCATGGAACGGAGGTAATGGAGGGTCTGATTCTCGATGGCCTTCAACCTCTCCGAAAGCTCATCAACAGGGAATTGATTCAACACATGCTTAATTAAGTCGTCAAGACGTACGCCCAGGGCAAATTGATTTGAACCCACTATAAGTTCCCCCGCAGGATTTACTGGCAGATTCACTGAAGATAAAGCAAAAGAAACAAGTCAGAAAAGATAGCTGAAACACAAAAACTACGTGATGCTTATACGGCTTAGCTCAATATAGCCTCATGCGGCTCAGTTTAAAAGAGTTCATACAGGTCAGTCCGAATGAGCTTATGCGGCTCAATTTGAAAGAGCCCATGCGGTTCAGTTCAAATAAGCTTATGCGGTTCGGCTCGAAATGAACTTATGCGGCTCAGTACGGATGAGCTTATGCGGTTCAAAAGGAGCATATGCGGATATGGTCCGAGTCGAATAAAGCTTATATAATTCTGCTCGAAACAGGCTTATGCGGTCCAGCGCGGATGAGCTTATGCGGTTCAGTTCGAAATATGCTTATGCGGCTCAGTTTGGAAGAGCTCATGCGGTCCAGATGGGCTTATGCGGCCCTGATGATGAAGTAGTTATGCAAACAACTTTCATGCGGCTCAGGCCTGGGTCATATCCCATGTGGTCCGAATATGAGTCGGACACACCATACTTAGGAATATAGGCTCGTGCATAAAATATGCGGCGTAGCCATGGCAGTTCATTGATGGTCCTACCAGCAATAGGCGGTGAACGTCGGTAAAAAACAGGCACGCCAGCCGTCGGAGGAGCCGCCACGTTCGCCGCCGCAGTCGATGAAGACGCGGCCTTCTTGCCCTTCGCCGCCGCAGAAGATGACGCGGCCTTCTTGCCCGTAGCAGCAGCAGTCTTCTTGGGAGCCATTGCCGATCGCTGATAGGAGAAGACGAAGAGGAAGTCTGCAACGAAGAGTTCGAGCAAAAGAGAGGGTAAAGAAACCCTCAAAGAATAAACTTACTCCTACTTATAGGCGAAGGAGGTTCGAAAAACAAAACAAACGCCTCGATCTACGTGCCGCCTAAAAGAATAAACCGCTTCGGTCAAAACAAAACCGATCCTTGGGATCCTCCCAAGAGGCGGCGAATCAAGGGCATTTAATGCAGAAGATTTGCACACGTGGCTAAGACACGTGGCAAAAAGCTTATGCGGTCTCACAGCTCATACGGCCAGATAAATCCATGCGGTTGTACCATCTATGCGGTCAACAAAGGCCATGCTTCTTATTCAAAGTATTTCAATTTTGCAAATTAAAAATTTTGAAGGGGGTCTTGTAGAAGCATGGAAAATATCAGAACGATGATCTATGCGCCTCAGAACAGGAGAACCCCATGCGGCTCATACAGGAGCAGTCCCATGCGGTTCAGAGAGACTCTTAGTCTCATGCGGCTCGGACAGGAGAGTCCATGCGGCTTGTATAGGGACAGTCCTGCGGTTCAAAGAGTCCACCAGCCTCATGTGGTTCAAAAGTACATGCGGCTCACGGAGATATGCGGCTCAATGCCACGTGTACCCACGAAGATTCCTTCACACAGCTGGCCATCGAGCAGTCTGCCTATTTAATGCTCTGTCATGATTTGACAGCAGACGGCTCTGACATAAAGTATCATAATGGCCCTGCCATAATGACAGACTCTTGGGAAATAGGACAAAATCTCTGACGCGATTCGAGATTGACACGTGGCTACTCCCATGCGGCTCCAGTGAAGAACAGCTTCATGCGGCTGGCAAGGATCGTTTTCCTGCGGCTCACCAAAAAGCCATCCCATGCGGCTCGCAGTTACTACCCTTATGCGGTTCACCAAGGAACCATCTCATGCTCGCAAATACTATACCTATGCGGTTCGCCGAGACGCTGTCTCATGCGGTTCATGGATGTCATGCGGCTTTGGCGGAGTCCATCATCAAGACACGTGGCAGAGATTCAATGACAGCTGGCAGCAAAGATGATTATGAGATGCAAAGATTTACTAGATCCCAATGAACATATCCTCATAATTAATGGGATCAGGTCATATCATTCCTAATCGAACCAATGGGACACGTGGTGGGAGATCCAAGCTACACAATCAATCATGAAGATTTAAAGTAATCAGCATTAATTATTCGAAAGATTTAGTGCTACCTACATTTATGGCCCAGATCCTTCATGCCTAGAACGAATGGTCTAGATTGATTAGGCATCAGGCCGTCGCCACATTGAGAATGGGTAATCAGCCAAACCCTAATGATGCCTCCCCACTATTATAAATAGCAGGGTGTCATTCCCTTGCAAGATATACACGGTCAGAGAGGAGATATACAGAGAGACCCCCCCAAATAATCAGAGAGAAAATACACAGAGAGAGAGAAGCCAGAAGAGTAATAGAGGGAGAGCAAGAAGAGCATTTCTTCATCAACGCCAACCATCTCTTCACAGGAGCCAAGGCTGCATACCAATCGTCCAAGGAGTAAGGCAGGGCTATCGTCGCCTTCCCGAGCCTCTATCATCACCCCCCAGAATCTAAATAAACAATTGTACTTAGACTGCTGTACCTAGGTTTTTGTCCCTAGGCTTTCTTTGTACAAGCGAGTTTGTATTGTGAGTCTAAAGTTCAGTCCTCCAATAAAACTGTTCCGTAGTTTTACAATCAATGGCAAACAGCTCAGTCAGCGTACGCTCAGGCAGCATACGCTCAGTCAGCATACGCTCAGTCAGCGTACGCTCAGTCAGCGTACGCTCAGGCAGCATACGCTCAGGCAGCATACGCTCAGGTCAGCATACGCTCAGGTCAGCCTACGCTGAGGTCAGCATACGCTCAGGCAGCATACGCTCAGTCAGCATACGCTCAGTCAGCGTACGCTCAGGCAGCGTACACTCAGGCAGCATACGCTCAGTCAGCGTACGCTCAGGCAGCGTACGCTCAGGCAGCATACGCTCAGTCAGCATACGCTCAGTCAGCGTACGCTCAGGCAGCATACGCTCAGGCAGTATACGCTCATCAGCGTACGCTCAGTCAGCGTACGCTCAGGCAGCATACGCTCAGTCAGCGTACACTCAGTCAGCGTACGCTCAGTCAGCGTATGCTCAGGCAGCATACACTCAGGTCAGCGTATGCAAGACATATGCTTCCAAAAGGCAGCGTACGAGGTCCATACGACTCCTTGTCACCCAAGTCAGCGTATGCAAGACATACGCTTCCAAAAGGCAGCATATGAGGTAGACTGCGCTGCGCTAAAGAGCGCGCGCCTCAGTGGCGCAAGCTAAAAAGCTCGCGCACTGCTCACTGTCTTCTCCAAAACAGCAAGAACTCCATGGTTTGAACCTAAAACTTCAAAAGTCCATAACTTGGTCAAAAAAGTCCAAATCTAACTTTTCAAAGGTCAAAATTGGGTAGAATAAAATTTTTTACAACATGGAACCATCAAAACTTGAAAACAAAGAAGTTTGATAGATCAAAACCACCAAAATCCAAAAATAATTAATTTCTAGATCTACAAAAATTAAAGCCTCAAAATGGAAAATGACAAGTTCTAATGTGTCTTAGAAACATGATGAGAAGCTAATGGAACAATAAAAATGGGCTCTCTTGTGGAAGCAAGTTGCACTTGCCTAAGGGATGTTCTTGGTGGTGGTGGGTTTAATGGAGAAGGAAGAAGAGTTAATGAGAAAGTGGAGGAGAGAGAAAAGTTAGGTGGGTTATAAAAGGGAAGGTAGTGGGTTATAACATGATAAACCAAAGAATAAACCAAGCCATCCCAAAATAAACCAAGTTAAACCATTACATGCTATGATGAACCTAATCAAGATTAAACTGAAATTAGCTAGCCAGGCAGGAAAATAAAAATACATGTCAGGATTCCGTATACGTATATACTGGAAATACGTAGAACGAAAAATGGGGGTGAAAGTAATGAAAGATAAGGCTAACACTAGGCCTGCTATATCAATACAACCAATCAAAGAACATCCTATACACTACATCTCGAGAATATAGTCCCGTCCCTCAGTAGCATCAGGAGTGTACTCTACTGCTGGGCCGTCCATCTGTAATCCATAATAGTCTAGAGGATCACCTATAATCAACAGTCCAGTTATGATGGAGCAAAGCACAATATACTCAATAAAACCTACCATGGAAGATCAATGGAACAATATAGCGAATAGAACTGAAAGACAGAGAAACAGTGTGAATGTAAAGTATGCACTAGCTATGTGTTCATGTGCAATTGGACGTTATCAACATGTAGGGACTAATATGTAATCAGGCATATAGAATATGCTATCAGTCAATCAATAATCAGGCATATCTGATAACAATGCTATCAGTCACGCAATAATCAGGCATGTCTGACGACAATGCTATCAGTCACGCACGAAATGGACATCAGGCATACGGAGTATGCTATCAGGCAATATTTGTCCAATATTAGTCAATCACATGTTTCTAGAACGTCCCCCACCCGACACGAGAAACAATACACACAAGAAAGATAGAAAAAATACAATAATGACACAAGAACAGTGTTAGTGCAATGCACGCAATGATGGTAATACTGGGTACATGTACTTGCCTCTTTCTAGAAGACGGTGCCAATGTCTCTAAAATCGCCTAAAATAGGAAAACAGTTTTTAGAGAATAATCCAAAAGTCTTCCTAATCTAGTTTCTAATGATTAGACTACTTCATTAGCTAAAGTAGCTATTCTTAATTAGCAATAATACTACTATTTAATCTGGCCTAGCCTGGTCCAAGATATCCTAACCTAATGTAACAATAACAAATCAATATACTAGAAATATCAATAACCCTAAAGGCCCCAAGACTGGCCCAATGCTACCAAACTGAACCCAATAAGGAATTACCAAACCATAACTGATTAGCTAAAATCTAATATACTGCTTCCTGGCCTAACGAGCCCATTGGCCCATGAACCAAGTAACCAACACTACTGCAAAAATGGAATTTCAAAGACAAGTGAATGTGCAACTGAACTCGAGAACCCCATGTCCTACTAACGGCTATATCTTTTTAAACAATGAACTGCTCACTGTGTCCGATATCTTCCATTCGTGTCCACTGCAACTGTCACCATTACTGATCACTCTGTAGGACCGTTGAGCACCTCTAGAGGGGGTGAATAGAGTGTGTGTGTGTGTACAGCGGAAAATAATCACCAATTAAAAAAAACTTAGCAGTTATATATTATGGCATATAAAAGACGGTAAATAAATGCGGTAAAGTAAGAGTAAAGAATTCAAACTCAGTGACACAGCGATGTATACTGGTATCCCTCTGAGAGGACTAATCCAGTCTCGAGTACTCTTGCTCGACGTTAATCCACTATGACCCAAGCTTTAACTGAGTGCTTGCAACTCTTACAATACCGTGCTTGGTGACAAGTGCACGACCGACTTCACAACACCGTGCTTGGTGACAAGCGTACGACCGGCTCCAGAAGGCAATTGGAAAACTGGAATGTTTTCTGAATACAACCTCCGATACAACTCTTCAATACCAAACTCTAGATTAAACAGAAACTGTACTGGCTTGGCTAAGAGTCGTAAAGGCTTAGATATGAAAGTAAAAGCTCAGAACACTTTAGATAGAGAAGAGAAGAGATGAAATTGGATTATTGAAATGAATGGTAATCTCAAATCTATTTATAGTGTTTTTGGGGAACCGAACTGGGGCAGAGTTTGGATGCTAGGATTTCGCATATGAACGTTGCATGCAGATTTGGTGGGAACTAAAATTTAAATAACCCAGACCGAACTCGGGCCGAACTCGGACCGAACTCGGTCAGAGTTCTGTCAGAGTTCTGCTGGTTCAGAACAGTAAAGAATAAACCAAATTCGCATAGGTTTTGGGCTTTTTAGAATTGTGGATTTTTGGAATACGTAGGTAGGCTTATTTTGTTTGTGGGCTGAGAAAAACCTAAGCCAGTACCGATCCGATCAATCTCACATTTTCCTAGACTCAATAAATAGAAAAATACAGAATAAATATGAAAACCAATAGCCCTTTTGATGACGCATTTTTCCTTGACGGCAAACGTCCAAAGATAAACAGATCTGAAAATCTGTATACCTTTCGCTGACGGGGGGCTCTGCCCCTCCGACCCCTGTCCGCTGACCGGGCAGCGGAACCCCCGATGCGAGGCCCCGGATAGGTCGTTGGGCAGTACAGAGAAAACTCCTTGTATAACGCCGTCTTTGGCCCATTAATAATTCTTTGTTGCATATGTCCTACTCGTCTGCAAGTACATGTTAGACGAACAAAACAGTATGATGCAGTATGATATAATCATAACAATATGATATAGAACATTTAGAACAATGCTAAGTTTAAGTAGCATGAATATTAGTGACATCACTAGTTAAACTTAATTGATTAGCCATATTCAAAAACATGATATAATCATTGGGCTAACCATCTCCCCCTTTTTGATTATGGCAAATCGGTTAAGTTTAAGATAGATACAATAGATGTATATATCGCTAATAAACACATATTACTAAAAAAAATTCTTTGCTAACTTAAACTTATTTCTCCCCCTTTGACATGATCAAAAAATAAGCTCCCCCATAATAAAGAGATAAAACGAACTCAAGCATAAGTATAGGAGGACGGGTGAAATGACATATTTAGAAAATTGCATAACTAAAGTAGAAAAATTTATCAAAATAGTTGGTTGAACTTAAACAAAGAACATTGAAATCAAACAATACATAGTTTACCAACTAGAAATCCAAAAATGAAATTCAAAACTCAATATTATGATAAATATAACTCCAATTTTGAAATATACCAATAAAGGATTTCAATAAGAAATAGATATCAATATAGCAGAAATCAATCATTGGTCATAAATAGTTCATGAGAAATTCACAGATCTAGTATATACCAAATAATAAAAAATAATGAAACTTTTAACAATGATCACAAAAGAATATGATTCATAATTTGCCCATACAAATTAGTGAGTCAATTCCATAAAGCGTATAATCATCAAAATAAGTATACTAGAATCTATGCAAAATTTATACCAAAGTTCATGCATTTGAATTCAATTACTTTAGCATGATATATTATATCCATTAGATAAACATGAAGGTAATGAAGATAAAATACTTGGGAAGGAGAAATCCAGTCGACTTGAATGCTCCCCCACAAAGTATGAAACGTCTAAGTATAGATAATCATGAACTTTGAGATAAAATCTCAATAAGAAATGCCCAATCAATTTAAGCTCAAAGGAATCATTAATAAGGATAATTAACTATATTTGGCAATATATTTAAAAAAATAAAAACTCGAATGAGAGAATTAAAAATAGATTATAATAATCATATATTCTCTCATAAAATACAAACCTAAATATAATGAACAACTCAACAAGATATGTTAGGTAAAAGAAAATATGCCCATGATGAACTAGTTATACCACATATTAAGGGCATAAAGGAATTGAAACAATTAATTTGCTCCCCCTTAAAATATGCATATATAGTTCAAAAATAATTTATATGCATAAAATAGATAAAATAAATAATCACAAGATCTAAGGGATATCCAAGATATGCATCTTTTCTTTCCTTTGATCAAATATATATAAAATTTTAAACTCAAAACAAATATCATCTTTAGGCAAGAAAAAGAAATATCCAATAAATAAACGCTTAAAGATGAAGAAACTATGTCTTCAATAAAAAAATATAACACAAATCATTTCATGTAAGTAAAAGATTTTTGAAGGCTGTCTTTAATAATAACATTGAGTACGAGACAGATTCAATAAATCAAAAAAATCAAAAAGACTTTTGAAAAATGTGGAATTTATTATGAAAAACTGTCTTAGTAAATATTCGAATGCGTCCATTTAGTCCTTATACTGAAAGCTGACGATTCGAATCACAAAAACAATGTCAATAAAAGAATCCATAAATCATAAATAAATCCATTTGAACAAATAAACAAAACTAGATATATGTCCAAAGAAAAGTGTATTCTAGATATATGGCATGTCAAGGGGCTAATTGACTTGAAATAATTAACTGCTCCACCTTTACATGGTTATATCCAAAATAATAATATAGATAAAATTTTAAAATATAATTCAGAGACATATTTTAGGAAGTAGGAAACTAATTCAAAAATATAAGGTTTTCTTACCAAAGTTCATTTCTTCCCTTTTAAAGCCTTAGCACGGTGTCCACCTAACAACCGTAAAGTTTAAAGAAAAGAAATGCTTTGAGAGAGAGACATTCAATATGCTTGACTTCTCCCTTTCAAAGAGTTACTGTTGTAGACAGTAAGTAACTTGAATAAGAAGATAATAATACAAAGCTCAAAATTATTGAGTATTACACAAGCTAAAGATGAAATCATAAGATCATAATATTCAATGAGTAGTCACGAATACGAAAAACAATCGTCTTTAGACAAAAGAAAAAATATCCATTAAATGAACATTTAAAAATAAAAATAATCAAAAGATATTTCAAATTGGCATGATGAATAATCGTATAAGTCAAAAGATGACATAAATCTCACAATCGACAAGATAGATCAACATATGCTACATTTTGTGAAAAATATAAAGAGAGAATATTATCCATCAAATCTAAAATTTAAAATCTATCAGATAACAATTGCAACTAGATCTCAATAAATCTTTAGTTTATAAAGTATTGATCAATCTTGGATTAGCTGTAGAGGTACTGTCCCAGCTAACGGAGGTTCACCGGGGAACACTTAAGTACCGCTTCGCTTCGACCGTAGTCGTGGTGACAGACAGACCCTTTGTAGGCTTGTACCCAAAACAAATCTCTTCTTTAATAACCGAGGATTTAAGAAGAATTAGTGCAATATGAAATCAATTATATTCTATGGACCTAAAAAAAATCTTAGAACAATGTAGCATACAACAGAAGATGTATCAATTACATTAATCCATATGTGCTACAAAATCATTGGGTAACAATAAAATATAAAATATTTGTAAATTAAAATGTAGGATCTAGATACTCTGGTGTATTTTGGAACCTAGGAGACTGGGTTCAGTACCTTAGATCCAGAACTAGATAATAGTTGCATTTAGACCTAATAAATCTTAAGTCTATAAAGTATTGATCACTTCGAGTTAGCTGTAGGGGCCGGTTCCCAGCTAGCGGTAGTCCGAAGACTAGTACACCGTGTCACTTCAGGCTATTTACACTTGTATGACAGAAGGACCCTTTCGGCTTGTTCCCAAAATAATTTCTACTCTTAAGAACTTAGATTCAAAGGAATATATGCAGTATCATCGAACATCGTCGAAATCCAGAATCCCTAAAAGTAAATATCCAAGGAATGGTTTATCAAGATCAAGAAACAAAATATTTCAATAAGAGTCATGTATCCAAAATGTCAACCAAAAAGCCAAGAAAAATATACATCATTAAAAGAGGCTTTGAGGAAGAAGATAATAAAAAAAATAGCTTACATATGAGATAAGCACAAGTTTGAAACTACTTTTCAAAATAATATAATATAGAACTTGAACTTGTACTCATATGCCCTCATAAAGATATTTATACAAAAATATATATCAATATAAGAAATATATGAGCAATATATTGGTTCATGTATCCTTAATAAGCATTTTTTAAAAATATCACAAGATCAAGAACATGTATAAATAAAATTAATCAAAATAAAATATGAGAATCAATAGTGAATATATTATGCAAGTACAAGGTTAACATAGAAGTATATGTATATACTTTTCAAGTAAATAGGAGACTTGTGCTAAACATACATACTCACAAAATACCGATCAAAGTAAATGTGATATGTTAAAGACAAATCGATAAGAAGTGACCATTAAAAATATTTAAAGGCAAAGAGTCAAAAACATAAACCAACAACAAAAGCTTCTATGGACTAGAGTGGTATGCATCTTCATAGATAAATACTAAGAGTAAAGAGCATACCTAGATAAATGTGTCACACTAATAAAAGTGAGTAAAAGATTATATAGTGTGAAAAAAAATTATTTAAGCTAATCAACTAGTCATGCTAGGATTATAACTCACATAAATGATAAACAATTAAAAGATATCAATAAGAGCTAATATCAATACATCAATAAGAACATGCTAGACATTAAAAACTATTTAGGAAGCATGTTACCAAAGTGGTTCTAGTGACCACACTTATGTTGGTACAATTGCTTGGAAGATGACCATTGTAGCTTTGCAATCACCAACATGCTCCATGGTTCTATGGTTCATCATAAGTAGCTCCACCTGAAATATTAGGTGAAGACTTTGGTATCCAAAACTTGGATCCATATTTGTTAGCTTTGGGAACCCATTTGCACAAGTTCATATCAACAAGTTTTATAATCTGACAATAATGAGAAACATGTCCATTCATGCCGCAATAATGACAAAAAGTATTAACATTAGGGCTATGTGCAGCAGTATAAGAATGTGAAGTGGTGTGATATGATCTTAGTGGATACTTGTAGTAGAAAGTATGGTTGTGTAAAGCTTTAGCTTTGCTTGCTTCCTTTCTAGATGATCTGTCGTGTGTTACTTTGTGATGTGTCACGTGTCTTGTGTTAGACTGAGTCATAGGTTGTACTACCTGCTTTCCCAGTCTAATCTCTAACTTTTTAGAGTTAGCACAGATCTCATCATATTTAGCAGAAAGAGCATCAATTCTACATGAAGCAATATAATACTTCTTCTTTTCAGATTCTAGTTCCTCCTTAAGTTTAGCATTTTCTTGAGTGCTTTTCTCAATGCATTCAAGTGCCTCATGCAATCTAAACTCAAGTGTGGAAATCTCAGTAGAATTATTAGAAGTAGAAGTATTTCTAGCATCAATCAATAAGCAAGTAAGCTTTTCATTCTCACGCTTATAGGATAGAATATCCTTTCTAGCTTGCTTATACTTATCTAATACTTTCTTGTGTTCTTCTAACAGATCACTGAAAGCATCAGATAACTCATCATAAGAAAATTCATTCTCTTCAAGAAGGGAATTATTTTGTACCTCGTTAGATAATGCCATTGAGCATAAATTTGCAGCTTGATGAGGTCTCTCTTCTTCTTCAGAATTTGTTGCTTCACTTTCACACCATATGCCCGATGATCTTCCTTTATTTGATTGTTTGTAGTGACTCTCCTTTTTTGTAGTAGTACAATCATCTTGGATGTGGTCTATCTTCTTGTAGTTGTCACATACAAGCTCTTCTTCGTATAAGAAATTGTGTTGTACCTTAAATCCTAATTCCATCATGCACATATTTGAATCATTATAAAGACTATCCTCCTCTCTGGAGTTGCTAGCACTGCTTTCGTACCTGCACTCATAAGTAGCTTCAAGAAGTTTCTAAATTTTATGAGATGTTGTGCAAGTAGTAATGAGATTGAATACATTAAAGTCTACAGCACAATAGAAAGCATGCTTTGCTTTTGCATCAAGGCTAGCTAACTTCTTCTCTTCCTCTGTGTAACTATAATAAGGCTTGTTAATAATAGAGGATGTGAGAATAGAAGTGATAGTAGGCTTTTGGTAGCCATTGACAACAATTGACCATAAGTCAAAGTCTTGAGACTTCAGGTACAAGCTCATCCGTGTTTTCCAATAACTATAGTTCGTTCCATCAAATAATGGGAGTCTATTTGTGGATTGCCCTTCACCGTTGAATATTGAATTCACGGCTGCCATATTTATACTCTCTAGAGTGTTATATATGAATACAACCCGCTCTGATACCAATTGTAGGACCGTTGAGCACCTCTAGAGAGGGAGTGAATAGAGTGTGTGTGTGTGTGTGCAGCGGAAAATAATCACCAATTAAAAAAAACTTAGCAGTTATATATTATGGCATATAAAAGACGGTAAATAAAACGCGGTAAAGTAAGAGTAAAGAATTCAAACTCAGTGACACAGCGATGTATACTGGTATCCCTTTGAGAGGACTAATCCAGTCTCGAGTACTCTTGCTCGATGTTAATCCACTATGACACAAGATTTAACTGAGTGCTTGCAACTCTTATAACGCCGTGCTTGGTGACAAGTGCACGACCGACTTCACAACACCGTGCTTGGTGACGAGCGCACGACCGGCTCCAGAAGGCAATTGGAAAACTGGAATGTTTTCTGAATACAACCTCCGATACAACTCTTCAATACCAAACTCTAGATTAAACAGAAACTGTACTGGCTTGGCTAAGTGTCGTAAAGGCTTAGATATGAAAGTAAAAGCTCAAAACACTTTAGATAGAGAAGAGAAGAGATGAAAATGGATTGTTGAAATGAATGGTAATCTCAACTCTATTTATAGTGTTTTTGGGGAACCGAACTCGGGCAGAGTTCGGGCAGAGTTCGGATGCTAGGATTTCGCATATGAACGTTGCATGCAGATTTGGTGGGAACTAAAATTCAAATAACCCAGATCGAACTCGGGCCGAACTCGGACCGAACTTGGTCAGAGTTCTGTCAGAATTCTGCTGGTTCAGAACAGTAAGGAATAAATCAAATTTGCATAGGTTTTAGGCTTTTTAGAATTGTGGATTTTTGGGATACGTAGGTAGGCTTATTTTTGTTTGTGGACTGAGAAAAACCTAAGCCAGTACCGATCCGATCAATCTCACATTTTCCTAGACTCAATAAATGAAAAAATACAGAATAAATATGAAAACCAATAGCCCTTTTGATGACACATTTTTCCTTGACGGCAAACGTCCAAAGATAAACAGATCTGAAAATCTGTATACCTTTCGCTGACGGGGGGCTCTGCCCCCTCGACCCCTGTCCGCTGACCGGGCAGCGGAACCCTCGATACGAGGCCCCTGATAGGTCGTTGGACAGTACAGAGAAAACTCCTTGTATAATATCGTCTTTGGCCCATTAATAATTCTTTGCTGCATATGTCCTGCTTGTCTGCAAGTACATGTTAGACGAACAAAACAGTATGATGCAGTATGATATAATCATAACAATATGATATAGAACATTTAGGACAATGCCAAGTTTAAGTAGCATGAATATTAGTGACATCACTAGTTAAACTTAATTGATTAGCCATATTCAAAAACATGATATAATCATTGGGCTAACACACTCGACACGAGTCCTACGCATAGTCGACATCCTAAATGAATAATAAGGTTCTCAAATTGTATACCTGAGCTCTATGAGTGCTTGCTCGAGTCTTTTGTAGTCGACACACCGAGTCTTGTGTCTAAATCCTTGCGAACACTCTGGTTCAAACATATCATCGAACAGGTGATGAGCAAGAGAAGGATTACGAAACATGAGTGATATTTGAATTATATCGACTCCAAATTGGAGAAAGACTCGCAAGAATCATATTAAAAACTCACCAATACAATTTTAATCAATTCAAACTCCAGAATCCAGACAATTGGATCGATCCAAAGACTGTAAAATCAACCAAGAACCATCTACAGAATTCCAAAATTATCATTCAATCAAGATTACACAAGAAGGAAATTCGAATATCTCAAAGAAATTAACAAGGAAAATGGAAGAGGCTCACCGATCCTCACAAAACGGAGTTCGATCGTAATAACTAGTAACACGACAAAGTAGCAGAGTCGTGCTTGGACTTCGTTGCGTCTTCCATGATCTTGATTCTCAAACTCGAAGGAAGAAGTTTACAATATACTAAATCTGATCTTCCATGTAGGCAACCCATGGATCAAAACGAGTGTGTAGTAGATAATCGAATTAGAAGGATCGAATGAAGGGTACTTAATCGAATAGAGCCTTCGTATTCACCGCAATGTAACACCAACGTCTCACTTCGCCATGGACATATCTCTCAAATTTCACCGAGGAAGAAGAAGGAGTGGTTAGTCAGTGGGGAAACCGACATGGCTTCATCACAGAGGGAGTGATAAAGAAAGAGAGGAGTGAGGTTCTATTTATAGGCTATGTCAAACGGGCAGGCGGTTGCGCGGGCACTGACCGACGGTTGGACGGGCAGCGGTGGTTACCATCCGACGGTCAAGAATGAAACAGGTTGTTAGGGATCAACGGTGGGGATGCACGAGGCGGTTAGGCGGTTGGGGAGAAGCTTCTAGAGTCGTCTCCTCCGCGCGTCGTCGTCGTTGTCGTCGTAGCAGAGGAGTGGAGGGAAATGAAATGAATGAATTGGGAAGAAAGGGATTTAAATGTAGCGGTTGGGTACTAATGGGTTAGTGGGTTATTAGGTCACAGTTTATCGGGTTTAGATCCACGCCCAATCTGAGCTAAGAGTCGGGCTGGGCCATAGAGTTGGGCTGAAAATGATTATAATTCTAAGAGCCCATAGGAATTTAATGATTAAATAGAAAAATGGAATTAGAGAATAAAATTAAGAACTACGGAAATAATTAAAAAATAGTTTAAGAATTAGTTAGAAAATAGAATTAATTTTCAAAATTATTAACTAGGAATTAATCAAAAAAAGGAAATATAGGAAAATATTCATTTTATTTATGAACAAGTGGAGTTACAAATTTCTCCCCTTGAAAAATTTCGTCCTCGAAATATCAGGGTAGAGCGATCCATTAAGCCTCAAAGAGATAGGGGTATTTCTCCCTCATCTCATCCTCTCTCTCCCAGGTGGACTCCCCAGGAGAGTGATGCCTCCAAGCAACTCTGACCAGCTGAATAGTCTGATGCCGTAGCCTCTTCTTTCTGCGATCCAGTATCTCGATCGGCTGTTTTGAATAAGTGAGAGTAGGCCCCACCTCCAGCTCTGAATGGTCAACCATATGGCTGGAATCCG
The DNA here is from genome assembly GCA_029216955.1 of Iris pallida. Taxonomy (NCBI): domain Eukaryota; kingdom Viridiplantae; phylum Streptophyta; class Magnoliopsida; order Asparagales; family Iridaceae; genus Iris; species Iris pallida. The sequence continues at coordinate 15,895,825 of JANAVB010021600.1, read as the reverse complement.
CTACGTACCTCCAAAGCTGTGAAACATGAAATACATTGTATACTTCCTCCAGGTTAGATGGCAAGGCTAATTTGTAAGCAACTGCTCCTACTCTGTTCAGAATCTCAAACGGTCCAATGAATCTCGGACTCAGCTTCCCACCTCTGCCAAACCTGATAACTCCCCGAGTTGGTGAGATCCGTAGGTTTGTCTAAACGTTGAGCCAGCCTGTCATTCTAATATAAAATTGAGAAAACTAAATTTGTAACTCCCCTAGCCTGGATATATAATTTCTACGGCGGCGGGGGCTTGGTGTCACCCCCAGTTTCCAGAAACAGGGGTATTTTTGTAATTTTCTACTTTAAAAATTATTTTGGAATTATTTAATTATTATTTGTATTATTTTGGGGTTATTTGAATCGGGTTCGAATTTCAACTCTTTCCGACTTGTTTTGACTTGTTTCGGGGACCCGGGGTATTTTGACCTTAGCGGGCCCACACACTAGTTAGCCATGGCCCACATGTTAGATATTTTGGTTAGAGACTAGACTATTATTTTAGTTAATATTTAGTTATAGATTAGTGGTTTCGGTTTGACTAAACTACCCCCGGCTTGACCCTTTCATATTTATTAGCTATTTAAACCTTTGGAGGGCAAACTTGTAATTATCCAAATAGGACAAAACCTACATGCTTGGCCGACCATGACTAGCCCCCCCCCTCTCTTTCTTCTTCACTAAGCTACACTCTCTCTCTCTCTTCCAAATTCATTTCTTTCTTTCCAAGCTTTTCCTCCAACCTCCTCTTAGGTATGATTTTATTTCCTCCATTAATTCTCTTTTGCATATAGTTCTTCCACATTAAATGGAGAGGAGAAGATTCTCTTCCATTTGCCCACAACTTTGTAGGTTTTCCATAGAAAAATAGGTTAAGGATTTATTAGGATTTATCTTCTTGAGAGTGGTATATATATATATATATATACATATATATATATATATATACATGTGTATTTGTGTGTGTTGTGTTGACTGTAAGTATGCGTATGTGTGTGAGTGTCCAGATATGTATAGATATATATATATATATATGTGTGTATTTGTAAATAGGAAATAGGAAGGAGAATAGGAAGGAGAATGGGAAGGAGAATGAGGAAGGAGAATAGGAAATGGGAAGGAGAATGAGGAAGGAGAATAGGAAATAGGAAGGAGAATAGGAAGGAGAATGGGAAGGAGAATGAGGAAGGAGAATAGGAAATAGGAAGGAGAATGGGAAGGAGAATGAGGAAGGAGAATAGGAAATAGGAAGGAGAATGGGAAGGAGAATGAGGAAGGAGAATAGGAAATAGGAAGGAGAATAGGAAGGAGAATGAGGAAGGAGAATAGGAAATAGGAAGGAGAATAGGAAGGAGAATGGGAAGGAGAATGAGGAAGGAGAATAGGAAATGGGAAGGAGAATGAGGAAGGAGAATAGGAAATAGGAAGGAGAATAGGAAGGAGAATGGGAAGGAGAATGAGGAAGGAGAATAGGAAATAGGAAGGAGAATGGGAAGGAGAATGAGGAAGGAGAATAGGAAATAGGAAGGAGAATGGGAAGGAGAATGAGGAAGGAGAATAGGAAATAGGAAGGAGAATAGGAAGGAGAATGGGAAGGAGAATGAGGAAGGAGAATAGGAAATAGGAAGGAGAATGGGAAGGAGAATGAGGAAGGAGAATAGGAAATAGGAAGGAGAATAGGAAGGAGAATGGGAAGGAGAATGAGGAAGGAGAATAGGAAATAGGAAGGAGAATAGGAAGGAGAATGGGAAGGAGAATGAGGAAGGAGAATAGGAAATAGGAAGGAGAATAGGAAGGAGAATGGGAAGGAGAATGAGGAGGAGAATAGGAGTTTGAGAATGAATCAGAGTTCGGGTAGTCGGATTGACTTGAAACTTGGGTGGCATGTTGGGTACACCCCACAAATGTCATATTTGAGCCGATTTTGGCTCGGTTGACCCAGAGTTGACTTTTTACCCAAAAGTCAACCGTAAGTCAACACTTTGTCTAGATTTCACCAAATCCAAACTAGAGTTGACCAGTTGACCAAAAGTCAACTGTTGGTCAACATTTGACCAGTTTGACCTAGGGTTGACCATAGTTGACCTAGGGTTGACCAGAGTTGACCAGTTGACCAAAAGTCAACTGTAGGCCAACTCTTGATCCCGTTTGACTTTCTTTGACTTGTTTTGACCCGTGATGCCTGGTATGACCTAGGATTGACTTGGTTAGGCTTAGATTGACTTGATATAACTTGATTTGACCTAGATTGACTTGACAGGACTTAGTGTGACTCAGTGAGACCTAGTTTGACCTAGATTGCATATCATTCATTGTAAATCATTCCTAAACTTGTTTAAACCTAAATTAACTTACAGTATCTCATATTTAGGTCTTCTGATACCGCTCTGAGCATTGATATACCATACAGCTCAGGACGACAGGCGAGTACATTCACTGATAGTTTTCATTGTCTTGATATCTGCTATATCTGATTCAGTTGTAGTGTTATACTCGATTTCCAGTCACGACAGTTCACGGACTAGTATATGTTGGATCATGACATGGGATGTTATTCCTAGAGTTACATGGTATATTGGTACATATTCCGTCTTATTTCAGTGTATTGGTATAGACACCGATTTCAAAGGGGACTTGCTACCCTCTTGTGGAATCCCGTGTCATAACGTGTCATGTCCAGATCCATTGTACTATTCGGGGATGGGGGAGTTATTAGTGGTTGTGTGATCAATTCCCACATGGTTCTATGGTACTCATGGTTAATAGCTATACCCTCACCTCACGACGGGTAAAGCCTCACCCTACGGTTATGGCTTTCCATGGTGACCGGCCTTATCGTTTCTATTTTATGGTTCTTAGTCGGTCAGATGGAAAGCCTTTCCCAAGCCGATCACATGACGTACTAATAATTCAAGGCACCTTTTTATATTTATTATCTTGGGTGACTAGGTTCTGTTCGGGAGAAGGGTTACAACCCCGGTCCTTGTTTGGTTTAAGGGTTGTAACTCGGCTTCCGAATAGTTCCCAAGTCATCCTATATCTATGTTTTATCATCCTTTTCAGTACTCTCATCATGATATGTATTTCCAGTTGATTTTGTCTTGTATTTCATTATGCTGTCTCTTATAGCTTTTGTCAATTCACATGGAACTGCTGTTGGTGTTTGTACTTGCTCATTTTCCTGACAGGATACCGTTATGATATATTACAGATGATTCAGAGGCTGATTGTCCGACCTACTATGGGGTCGGGTTAGATAGAGTAGACTTGGACCGTGGCTTGTTAGTAGTGCCACTAGACTTTGCTCACCCTGAGTAGTATAGTTTAGTTAGGTTTGCCTGGCCTGCGAGCCAGCTAGTACTTTTCAGACTGTAGTATATTATATTCTGTGATGTTATGTTTAGTCTTGGACTTGTGTGGATCTCGAACTTATTTTCTGCTTCATCTATCATATTTTCTCTCGTGCTATCTATCCTAGTTTGTTTATGTGATTGAGACAGTATTGCTATGTCACCTCCATTCGGAGTGTATATACTGTACAGGTACCTTTATCTGTTTAGTGTAGTTTTGTAGACAACCTAGACAGCGTTCTACCGCCGATGCTGCGGCGTAGGCTGGACGTAACCGCTTCTCGTGCCCCTAATCAGGGTGCGGGTCGTGACACGTTTTTGTGGTGGCCCATGCAAGGTCGATGTCGCAATTAGTGCGATCTCGTAATGGTGCTCGACTTAGAGTGCTAATTACGAGCCTGCGATTAGGACATAGGATCTAGGGTATGATAGGAGTTACTCAATCACATTTTAGGAAAAACTCTGATCTTTTGATTACCATGACAACTCTTCTTGTATTTGAATTCAATTGTCCTCCTTTGATAATGTCCTATCATGTGCCATATTGATCTCTTGGGTTCAATTCGTCTTCAGGATGACAATCACTCGTTCTCCAGCAGCGGATTCTAGCGCAGTTCCAGAGAGGTCAGATCAGGGAGGTCTTCCACCTCCGGCTACGGGACCGACAGTCGAGAGTGCAGCGGCATCAGTTCCTGCCCTTCAGGCAGGAGTAGCAGTGGCAGTTCCCGGAGGTCTTCCACCTCCAGCTGGGGGAGCAGCCCCATCAGTTCCTGCCCTTCCGGTGGGAGCAGCAGCAACAGTACCAGCAGCGACGATCCCTGGAGGTCTTCCACCTTCAGCAGCAGGACCGTCTATGGTCATCCCGGACATTCTTCCACCGCCGCCCCAGTTACCGACAGACACCCAGGGGATGATGGCACTCCTGCAGCAGATATTGCAGACGCAGCAGCGCCAGACAGAGGTGCTGAGACAGACCATGGAGAACTCGCACCAGTTAGCCATGGCAGCAGTGGAGAGGGTTGTACCGGGTACAGTTCAGGATACCCCAGTTCAGTATCAGTGTCAGAGACAGAGGCCAGCAGCACAGTGCCATTTTTGTAGGAGGCCAGGGCACACTGTAGAGGTGTGCAGGAAGAGATCGGGCGCCTGTTTATACTGTGGGGCGTCCGATCACCAGCTGAAGGACTGCCGTTCCCGGGGAGCCCGAGGAGTTCAGGACAGAGCACAGCCGGCCAGAGGACCAGCAGTTCAGCGGAGAGCTCCTCCACTTCAGACGCAGCAGCAGTATTTTCAGCAGCACCTGAAGGGAGCCCGTGCGGACAGAGTACGTCAGGTACTAGCACGTGACGACCAACAGCAGGGTCAGGGCAAGAGACAGGTCGTCCAGTGTGCTTTCTGCAAGAAGATAGGGCACACCCGGGATGTTGTAGGATGAAGCTGGGAGTTTGTTTATTTTGTGGAGCTCCAGACCACCAGATGAAGAACTGTGCAGCCCGTGCAGCCAGACAGGCTGGCCGGAACAGAGTGTGGCAGGCTAGAGGAGGCCACCAGGGGCGAGCTTTCGCCATGACAGTTAAGCCCACTCAGGCAGTAGCAGAGCAGAGTGCAGGTTCCAATCGTTCGATCTCATTTTTGCATTTGCTTCCTTAATTATAAACTGTTTGAAATTCGATTCTATCTGTTCATGATCGATTGGATAAAATTGTTCTGTGATGTGATTTTCTTCTGAGATAAGTCGTATGGGCTAGGTCGCCTCGATTATGAGATTTTAGAATCCTCTAGGGTCATGCTAGCAGGCAGAGTGAGGACATATAGTCGGACTATGGACGTATTTTTCGGGTGTGGGAATTTAAGGTTTTCGCTGCCAAGCTAGCGGCAATGCGAAAATTTTAAATACCATAATTTTAGAGGTATGTACCGTAGCTGAGGACTCTGTGATTATCGTAGCCTTGCTCACTAGCATGACGGAGATTCTGAGTATCATGATGATTGGACAGACGCATACGATTATCGAACTGCATGATTTTTCTGTGTTTATTTTGTTTTAATTTTTGGATGATGGATTTTTTTTAGGTGGATAGACTTATCGCACCCAGTTTCTATTTGAGAGTAATTTTAAATTTTATAATTTTAGTCATTTAATTCATGCTTTGATTTTTGAGATTTTAATCATTTTAAATTTTTAAGCCATGACTTTTGATTTTGATATTTTACTATTGTTTGGTCTTCAATTTCGAGGACGAAATTTTTTTTAGGTGGATAGATTTGTCACCCCCAGTTTCCAGAAACAGGGGTATTTTTGTAATTTTCTACTTTAAAAATTATTTTGGAATTATTTAATTATTATTTGTATTATTTTGGGGTTATTTGAATCGGGTTCGAATTTCAACTCTTTCCGACTTGTTTTGACTTGTTTCGGGGACCCAGGGTATTTTGACCTTAGCGGGCCCACACACTAGTTAGCCATGGCCCACATGTTAGATATTTTGGTTAGAGACTAGACTATTATTTTAGTTAATATTTAGTTATAGATTAGTGGTTTCGGTTTGACTAAACTACCCCCGGCTTGACCCTTTCATATTTATTAGCTATTTAAACCTTTGGAGGGCAAACTTGTAATTATCCAAATAGGACAAAACCTACATGCTTGGCCGACCATGACTAGCCCCCCCCTCTCTTTCTTCTTCACTAAGCTACACTCTCTCTCTCTCTTCCAAATTCATTTCTTTCTTTCCAAGCTTTTCCTCCAACCTCCTCTTAGGTATGATTTTATTTCCTCCATTAATTCTCTTTTGCATATAGTTCTTCCACATTAAATGGAGAGGAGAAGATTCTCTTCCATTTGCCCACAACTTTGTAGGTTTTCCATAGAAAAATAGGTTAAGGATTTATTAGGATTTATCTTCTTGAGAGTGGTATATATATATATATACATATATATATATATATACATGTGTATTTGTGTGTGTTGTGTTGACTGTAAGTATGCGTGTGTGTGTGAGTGTCCAGATATGTATAGATATATATATATATATGTGTGTATTTGTAAATAGGAAATAGGAAGGAGAATAGGAAGGAGAATGGGAAGGAGAATGAGGAAGGAGAATAGGAAATAGGAAGGAGAATAGGAAGGAGAATGGGAAGGAGAATGAGGAAGGAGAATAGGAAATGGGAAGGAGAATGAGGAAGGAGAATAGGAAATAGGAAGGAGAATAGGAAGGAGAATGGGAAGGAGAATGAGGAAGGAGAATAGGAAATAGGAAGGAGAATGGGAAGGAGAATGAGGAAGGAGAATAGGAAATAGGAAGGAGAATGGGAAGGAGAATGAGGAAGGAGAATAGGAAATAGGAAGGAGAATAGGAAGGAGAATGGGAAGGAGAATGAGGAAGGAGAATAGGAAATAGGAAGGAGAATAGGAAGGAGAATGGGAAGGAGAATGAGGAAGGAGAATAGGAAATGGGAAGGAGAATGAGGAAGGAGAATAGGAAATAGGAAGGAGAATAGGAAGGAGAATGGGAAGGAGAATGAGGAAGGAGAATAGGAAATAGGAAGGAGAATGGGAAGGAGAATGAGGAAGGAGAATAGGAAATAGGAAGGAGAATGGGAAGGAGAATGAGGAAGGAGAATAGGAAATAGGAAGGAGAATAGGAAGGAGAATGGGAAGGAGAATGAGGAAGGAGAATAGGAAATAGGAAGGAGAATGGGAAGGAGAATGAGGAAGGAGAATAGGAAATAGGAAGGAGAATAGGAAGGAGAATGGGAAGGAGAATGCGGAAGGAGAATAGGAAATAGGAAGGAGAATAGGAAGGAGAATGGGAAGGAGAATGAGGAAGGAGAATAGGAAATAGGAAGGAGAATAGGAAGGAGAATGGGAAGGAGAATGAGGAGGAGAATAGGAGTTTGAGAATGAATCAGAGTTCGGGTAGTCGGATTGACTTGAAACTTGGGTGGCATGTTGGGTACACCCCACAAATGTCATATTTGAGCCGATTTTGGCTCGGTTGACCCAGAGTTGACTTTTTACCCAAAAGTCAACCGTAAGTCAACACTTTGTCTAGATTTCACCAAATCCAAACTAGAGTTGACCAGTTGACCAAAAGTCAACTGTTGGTCAACATTTGACCAGTTTGACCTAGGGTTGACCATAGTTGACCTAAGGTTGACCAGAGTTGACCAGTTGACCAAAAGTCAACTGTAGGCCAACTCTTGATCCCGTTTGACTTTCTTTGACTTGTTTTGACCCGTGATGCCTGGTATGACCTAGGATTGACTTGGTTAGGCTTAGATTGACTTGATATAACTTGATTTGACCTAGATTGACTTGACAGGACTTAGTGTGACTCAGTGAGACCTAGTTTGACCTAGATTGCATATCATTCATTGTAAATCATTCCTAAACTTGTTTAAACCTAAATTAACTTACAGTATCTCATATTTAGGTCTTCTGATACCGCTCTGAGCATTGATATACCATACAGCTCAGGACGACAGGCGAGTACATTCACTGATAGTTTTCATTGTCTTGATATCTGCTATATCTGATTCAGTTGTAGTGTTATACTCGATTTCCAGTCACGACAGTTCACGGACTAGTATATGTTGGATCATGACATGGGATGTTATTCCTAGAGTTACATGGTATATTGGTACATATTCTGTCTTATTTCAGTGTATTGGTATAGACACCGATTTCAAAGGGGACTTGCTACCCTCTTGTGGAATCCCGTGTCATAACGTGTCATGTCCAGATCCATTGTACTATTCGGGGATGGGGGAGTTATTAGTGGTTGTGTGATCAATTCCCACATGGTTCTATGGTACTCATGGTTAATAGCTATACCCTCACCTCACGACGGGTAAAGCCTCACCCTACGGTTATGGCTTTCCATGGTGACCGGCCTTATCGTTTCTATTTTATGGTTCTTAGTCGGTCAGATGGAAAGCCTTTCCCAAGCCGATCACATGACGTACTAATAATTCAAGGCACCTTTTTATATTTATTATCTTGGGTGACTAGGTTCTGTTCGGGAGAAGGGTTACAACCCCGGTCCTTGTTTGGTTTAAGGGTTGTAACTCGGCTTCCGAATAGTTCCCAAGTCATCCTATATCTATGTTTTATCGTCCTTTTCAGTACTCTCATCATGATATGTATTTCCAGTTGATTTTGTCTTGTATTTCATTATGCTGTCTCTTATAGCTTTTGTCAATTCACATGGAACTGCTGTTGGTGTTTGTACTTGCTCATTTTCCTGACAGGATACCGTTATGATATATTACAGATGATTCAGAGGCTGATTGTCCGACCTACTATGGGGTCGGGTTAGATAGAGTAGACTTGGACCGTGGCTTGTTAGTAGTGCCACTAGACTTTGCTCACCCTGAGTAGTATAGTTTAGTTAGGTTTGCCTGGCCTGCGAGCCAGCTAGTACTTTTCAGACTGTAGTATTATATTATATTCTGTGATGTTATGTTTAGTCTTGGACTTGTGTGGATCTCGAACTTATTTTCTGCTTCATCTATCATATTTTCTCTCGTGCTATCTATCCTAGTTTGTTTATGTGATTGAGACAGTATTGCTATGTCACCTCCATTCGGAGTGTATATACTGTACAGGTACCTTTATCTGTTTAGTGTAGTTTTGTAGACAACCTAGACAGCGTTCTACCGCCGATGCTGCGGCGTAGGCTGGACGTAACCGCTTCTCGTGCCCCTAATCAGGGTGCGGGTCGTGACACTTGGTCGTCGTGGTTGGCGGCTCAGTCTTGGGATGTTGCAATGACTTGGGTGTCTCTGATGTGAACGAGGAAAGTGAGGAAGGAGCCGGCGGGGGAGAGGAGGTCGGTCAGGTTGATGACAGCTGGAGCCGGAGAAGGAGTGGCTTGGGATTTAGCAATAGGAGGAGAGGTCAAGGAGAGGATCACTAGAATAATGTTGCTGATCATCATAGCGTTAATAATTTCAGTCACAGCCATATTGTAACTCCCCTAGCCTAGATATATATTTTGTAGATATTCTTTTCTCAAATCAGGTTGATTGTACCTGTATAAAAATCAGATAAAATTAAAAATATATATCTTTAAAGATAAGTTCTTAAATACATTTTCAAATCTAAAACTAGGTTTAAACATTGAAGATTTTAAATTATATTTTTAAACTTATCTCTAAGATATTTTCTAATATTAGATTTAAATGAATCTAAGATTTTTTTTTTAAAAAATTAGAAGATAAAATTATATATGAAGTGTTAAATTTATTTATGGATGCGAACACCAACCTTCTCACGTCACATATTAAGAAAAACGAAAAAAAAAACTTGGCGCCATCTTCTTAGATGGCGCCAAGTCCTATAAAAAATTTAAAAAAAAACTTGGGCATCATCTAAGATCGCGCCAAGTCCAATAATTATCTTGGGCGCCATCATAGATGGCGCCACATCTCTTTCCCTGTAAATATTTCAAACTCATACTCTATTGCATAAATACACCAAATATAGTAACTCTATATAAAAATTTAAAAAAAAAATATTGGAACCGGAACGGGCTCGACCCGTTCGAAACGGGTCCGTAGCCGCGGGTCCAAAAGAAGTTCAAAAAATTCTATAATAGTAAACATTCACATATGTTCTATTATTATAAGAACAAAAAATGCTTTATGTCTTCCCAAATTTCTAGAATTTGTTTACTTTACTAAACAATAACATGTTCTATTATCTATAACCTATAATAGCAAAAAATTCCAAAATTAATATAAAAAGTACATATCCCCAGAAACGAGCAGGTTCGGGGCCCCGTTTATTTTGAAAATTGGACCCATCCCGTCCCGTTAGTGTCACACGACCCCCGTCCCGTTTAAATTCCAAATTTTAGGAACCGGCTTGTTTCGACAGTTTACGGTTCGGACCGGATCGAAATTGCGGATCTTGGAACCGTATGTCGACCCCTATCTACATGTGGGTTGGGATCTACTGTCCCATATTTTCTGTCCCAATTATGTCCTCTCTCACATACAATTGTGTGTCCCACTAATTTTGAATATTATATTATTATAAAATCAGTGGGACCCACAATTCTATGTGAGAGAGGACATGATTGGGACAGAAAATATGAGGACAATAGCATATTTCTATTTGTAGTCTCTTGTCATTTATTTAGCAACTAGTGTACTCTCTTTGTTGTCCTTTATTTTATTTTAAATATTTAGGTTGCGTTTGGTTCACTGTAATGTAATCGTAATGGAATTGGATTTGTAATGTAATTGAGTCTGTAACGTAATGGAATTATAATTACATTACCATGTTTGGTTGAAACATGTATTCAAACCATTTAATGTAATGTCAATTGCATTCATATGTTTGGTTTATCATATAATGTAATTGAGTTTCTAATTTAATATTTTTTAAAAACAACATAAAAATAGATCAATAAAAATTTTAAAAATTAAATATTAAAAAATTATAAATTAAATTAAATAATAAATAAATAAAGGGGATAAAAATTGCTTCTTTCTAAAGCTAAAGAAAGACGAAAAATGACCAAAAACGACAAAAAATGACCAAAAATGACAAATGAATAAAACGAAAAAACAACCAACAATTAAAAAGGATAAAAAATGGAAAACGACAATATATTCAAAAATGACAAAAAAAAATCCATCAAAATGACGAAAAATGATCAAAAATGACCAAAAATAAAAATTGACCAAAAAACGACAAAAAAACCAAAAAACTAAAACAAAAAAAAGACAAAAAACGACAAAAACGAGCAAACGGCCAAAAATGATAAAAAGCGACCAAAACGAAAAAAAAGTACCAAAAAGGATAACAACGACAAAAAAGGACAAAAACGACCAAAATACGACAAAAAAGGTCCAAAAACAAGAAAGGATAAAAATGACAAAAATGATAAAAAAATGACAAAAAAAACCAAAAACGATAAAAAAGAACAAAAACCAACCTAAGACGATAAAGATGAGAGGAAAAAAATGACATAACGAAAAAACGAAAAAGACTAAAAACAAGAAGGGATCAAAACGAATAAAAAAGGACAAAAAGTTAAATAAATACAAAAACGACCAAAAACGACAAAAAACGACCAAAACAACAAAAAAAACAACAAGAAAGGATGAAAATGACAAAAAGATAAAAAAATGACCAAAAAAAACCCAAAAACGATAAGAAAAGAACAAAAACCAACCCAAAAGGATTAAAAAAGAGAGCAAAAATGACAAAACTACGATAACGAAAAAAGACCAAACAAGAAGGGATCAAAATGAACAAAAAACGACAAAAAAGTATTTATTTTTTTAAACTTACAAAAAGGACCAAAAATGAAAAGAAAAAAAGAACAAAACGACCAAAAACAACAAAATAAATGCAAAAACGAACAGAAATGACCAAAAAAGACCAAAAAGGTAAACAAAAATGTGCAAAATCGAACAAAAATGATAAAATTCGACCAAAAACGTGCAAAACCGAGAAAAAACGAGCAAAATCGAAAAACAAAAAAGGAAAAAAAGGAGCCAAAAAATAAATAAATAAATAAACAAAAACTATCAAAAATGATTAACAAAGTCAAAAATGACCCAAAATGAGAAAAATGAGAAACAACGACAAAACGACCAAAAACGTGTAGAAGTAATAAAAAAATACAAAAAGGACAAACGAAAAAAATGCTCAAAATCGACAAAACATTATAAGATAGTTGAAGAACGGCAAAAAAATATGCAAAATCGACCAAAAATGATAACAAACGTGCAAAATCGACCAAAAAGATTTTAAAATGTGGAAAAACCGCCAAAAGCGACCAAAAACGATAAAAAAATATGGAAAAAACAGCCAAAACCAATCAAAACGATAAAAAGTGCAGAAATGGTCAAAAACGAACAAAATCGACCAAAAACGATAAAAACGTGCAAAAATGGCTCAAAATGGCAAAAAAGTGCAAAAACGACCGAAAATAATTTAAAAACGTGAAAATAGAAAAAAAAACGACGAAAAACAATAATAAAAATATGTAAAAATGGTCAAAACATACCAAATCGACCAAAAACGATAAAAAAATATGAAAATGCCGCAAAAATGTGCAAAATCGACAAAAAAGGTTAAAAAAGTGGGAAAACCCAAAAAGGGCAATTATGTACAAAATTGACCAAAACTGATAAAAAATGTACAAAAGCGACCAAAAACGGCCAAGAACATAAAAAAAGACCAAAAATGGAGAGAAAAAAAGAAAAAGGCCCACGAGCAAAAAGGAAAAAAAACGAACAAAAACGAACAAAAATGACCAAAAACGAACAAAACGACCAAATTATAGCATACCAACATTCCGCTTAAGTTGTAATGTAATCGCGATTATATATGTTTTATGATATAATTGAGTTTATAAGAAAGTGAGGTAATGTAATCAAACTTGTAATCGCGATTACATTACATCTATTTTTTTTGTGTCCAACCAAATAACTGAGTTAGATTGACAACGTAATGACAATTACAGTAATTGTGTAACTGATTTATTGCTGTTTGTCCTCTAATTAGAATGGACGTCTATTTGTCCTCAAATTTTGAGTGATTTGTATACATATGTACTTTATTTTGGGACCATGCTAACCAAAATTTAGACATTATGGGACCCGGCCAAAGACCATGTCAAAGGGACCGTCCAGACGGAGAATATTTTCTTTTTTTGGTGTAATATTTTTCTTCTTCTAAAATATTAATATTTAATGATAAAATAATCAACTTAGCCACTCTCAAACTTCTACTGATTAATCTAAAACTTTCACAAACCTCTTTCTTTCTTTCTAACTTTGTGCCTCTCTTCTTCTTTTTTTAACTGAAAATTGTACACTTAATACGTATGTCCCAACCCCTAATTTGTTAATAGATCAATTTGTTATTTAAACCCTAGGAATAATAATTTGTGATACTATTAAAAATAGAATGTCATTATTGGCACTCTTAAAATGTCATCATGCACTCCTCCCATAATGTCACCCTTCCCTCCATGTATGTACAAATTAATGTCAGATTTAATGCATTGGTGATAGATTTGAAATTTGAATGATAGAAAATTATCGAGGAGTGTAGGATAAGATTTTAGGATCGTCAATAACAGCGTCCTATAAATATTATCAAACATATTAAAATAATTTTTTTCGCTAATCTCCCTATTTAATACATCCTCCAAAATTCTATTAACTAATAAATTCCTAACTAACTATCTTTTATTTTTCCACATCTTTATTGTAGTGCCCCGTTCTGTGAATGCACTAGATAAACAGAGAGATCGGATTGCTGGCTCTGCAATAGAAGACGATTGATATGGGTGAATGGACAAAGACGCATTTTATGATTCGCGTATGCCTAATAAGAATCTGAGTTTTTGAATGAATGTTGTTGCTAATAACAAGATGGTAAATCATTGAGAATGCTAGTATAATTAGTATGCTTGTATCACATGTTGCTATGCTAAGAACAGAGGAAAGAGATAATATACATGCTAAGCGTAAGATTGTTGCCTGCTAATAAAAAATGAACTGTTGCCATGTTAAATCAATGAGATGAACTGTTGCCATGCTAACAAGAAGAGAAAATGAGATTGCTTATATGTCCCGAATTTGAATACTTCAAAAGGTAAATGATATGCTATGTCTGCACAGAACTGATTATTATGTTTCAAATAGATGAATGATTGCTTGTCCCTCAAAGATGTTCTGAATACTAGACATGTACAGAAGGACTTGTACATGTTGTAAAAAAATGAAATATCTAGGAGCTTCGGCTCTGTATCAAAGAATGAGCTCTAGCTCTGAGCTATGTACGAGCTTCGGCTCTGAGTTATCTAGAAGCTTCGGCTCTTTATCAAAGAAAAGAAAGAAGCATTAAGAGCCCCATAGAGAAAATATGTGCCGGTAATTAAGAGCCCCATATAGAATATAGGTGCCAGTAATTAAGAGCCCCATAGAGAAAATGGGTGGCGGTATCTGAGTCTGGTTTTAAGCTAATAATGCAGAGACGAACAGGAAACACTATATACATAGATCATGTTTATGCTAATCCTTGTCTTGTGCAGGAATGGACCGGCGGCTATGGGTAAGAATTACTGAATAAGTGATGTCTGCTAATGCTTATGTTCCTATTATGAAATGCTTCCATGAATAATCTGATGCAATAAAATATTGTTATTTCAAGAGTTGCTAAGGATATTTTTGATGCCTAAAATACTGCTAATGTCTACAATAAGTTGCTTGAACAAGAAGAATGATTACTGTTCATGAAACACGCTGCGTACCGCAAATAAAATGAATAGTCATCGTGCTTGAAATGATTAGTCCCTTGTATGCTTGAAATGAAATGAAATGAAATGAACTGTAGCTTTCCAAAGATATTTTCAAAAGAGATGTAAACTGACTCTGTACTGCATGAAATGAACATAAGTAAAAGTAGCAAGATAACATCACAAGAAATTTTTCTCACTAAATAAATTACTGATTATTTCAGACATATGTAGCCCTTTGTTCACAAATAACAAGTATGTTGATATTTGATCCATCATCAGTCTGCACGCAGGTGCAAGATGAATCGAGATGGATAGTCCGAAGCGATAGTCCAAACCTTATTCTCAGGAGCCAAAAATCAGAAAAGATGCAAAGAGTTGGTTTTGTATATAAAGGGATGTAATGTATGAAACGGGATCATTGTAATCTGTAATGTTCCTGAGAGAATGTAAGCATTATATCAGAGAGAATTGAGAGCTTGTAATCTGTTCAAATGAATACCAATAAAAAATATCTGTTTCTGCTACCTTGTGTTCAGTTATATTATGCAATCTGTCCGCTGCTAAATTCAAATATCTGCTATATGTTCCGCTGCGTATTGTCTACCTTATCTATCTTGTCTTGTTACAGGTCTTGGCCTTATGCAAGAACTTAGGCTTGTACGACATCATGCCCAAGCGAGGACGAACGGTCTCATAAAGTCCGAAGCGAGGACGAAAGGACTCTGCGGGATTGGGACGTGACATTCATCACCACCACCATCACCGACGTCTGACCCTCCTGTTTGGCCCCGACATCCCTATCCCCTGCTGCCAAGCACCTGGACCTCCCCATCCTCTGCTGCCAAGCACCTGCTGTTGTTGCGCTTGTTTTTTTGGTAACAACAGAAGAATGAAAGCATTTTACTTTTTGCAAAAAACCTCCTGAAAAAGGAAATAAGATATTGTTCATGTACAAAAATATATAGAGAAAAAGAATTAGCGTAAGTAGGGGTGACGATGGTTTTAAACCGAAAACCGTACTAAGCCGAAATTGTGAGGAGAGAAATAATGAGGGTAAGTATGGGTGGCGTCAGTTTTAAATAAAATCGAACCGAGCCGAAATAGTGATTATGTTTGATTTTCTACAGTATGGTTTGATTTTTTTTTGTTTTGATTGAGTTCAATTTTAAAATTTTGGAACCGAACTAAAAATCAAATCATATATATTTGAAATTAGTCTCTATATTTTTTTATAAATTTATTATTTTATGATCTCTTCTATTCCTATTTTGTAAATTTATGAAAGGTCTTCTCATTCATTCCAACTTTATCTTCAATTTGTTTTTCAAATGAAGATGATATCTTTGTTTTAGTACCCACAAAGGTGGTCATTTTCTTTTTATTGCTTCTAATTTCAATCCAATTTTAGCTAAACCAGTGACAATCATTTCTACTATATATTTTTATATGTTATATTTTTATATTTTTGTTTTTTATTTTTTAGATTTTTGTTGCTAAATTAAGAACAAAGATAGTCATTTTTCAATGTACTTGATTTTTTGGTTGATTTTGGCAAAAGTTCAACCCATCAAGAAAAGTACAGTCTGTTTCACATAACAAAATGCCTAAAATTGGCTTTTGAAAGAAAACGAGAAAAAGTACAAAAGTACAAATTGTTTCTGGGAAATATTGCTATGGAAGTCTGATCTGAGAGCGATCACTTTGTTCCTTGGACCACACGATGATGATAAAGAGAACTGCTTGAAGAAGATGAACAATCGGAAGAACTAAGTCACCAGAAAGGTATCGACACAACGGCACTGATGGCACAGTCGAATGCTTTCCTGCTTTTCTTCACCCTGTTCTTGAAAAAAAGTTGAAGAAATGCTTCTGGGAATATCACTCTTAAAGTATGAGTTTTCTCAGAATCTCCTCCTCCGTATCTTTCTTGATATTTTCTTGTGTTAAAAATAAGTCTATTTATAGACTAGACCCTCTGTACGTAAAAAGTAACATAATTGGGTCTCTACACAAGTAACTGTCACCCACGATTGAAAATCAACCTTTACGTGTGATGGCACGTGTCCCATATAGAGTTGTGATCTCTACGCATGGTGACACGTGTCCCACAACTTCAACAATATGGGAAAAGCACGTACACACGTTCCTTGATAAGTATGGCATGAAAGCCACGTATGCTGACCACGTTCTCACATAGCCAGAAAAAATTGGGCGTAAAAATAACCCAAAATAGACTTCCTGCATAAAATAGTAGACTGGGCGTAAAATAACTTAAAATAGACTTCCTGCAAAAAGTAGCTGAAAAGTAGCCTTGAGCGTATAATTAGCTCAAATAAACTCTACGCACACGAAAGCCTTGAGCGTAAAGACTCAAATAGCTTTCATGCGTAAAGGAAGTGGTCTCTTGAGCGTAAAGTAGCCTATCTGCACACTAAACGATAAGTGTTGGGTTTGATGTAAAAATCTTCTCCACTTCTGTACAATATTTTGTTAGAAAATCATACTGTCAGATCTATATCACGCGCATTAAATGTAATCTGACAGCCTGTCTCTCGCGTAAAAGCTGAGAATGGCTCTCGCATAAAAGAGCTCTCGTAGAATTTTGAATCTGACTCAATAGAGTCTTTTAATGAGCCTTGCGTAGAGTCGAACTTTGCGTAAAGTTCTTAACTTCTTTGACTTGGTCTATGAAGTTTATTTTATGCTTCTACACAGTCCAACCGAAATAACCAAATCGAACCAAAATTTAATACGGTTCAGTTTGTGTGAAAAGTGTCACTACCACATTTTAGCTTGAGGGTATTTTGGTCATTTTGGTCATTTTGAATTTATTTTGAATTATTGATGTGATGATTGTTATTTTTGACTTTTGCTAGTTGAGACTTGGAGACTAACCTAGATGTTGACTCTAGCTATAGTAACTTAATTAGCATGGTGGAACCCTTGTCTAACTTAAGTTAACCCAAGTTAAGTCACTTAGAATCAAGTTTCAAATAAATGATTAGGTTCATAGGACTTTTGACTCATAAATTGATTTCCATTACCATTTAAACTTGGCCCAAGTCCACTAGCCAAAACCCTAACCCTAATTCCCGCTTTATTAGGCCGGCCACCTAGGGCTTCCCCCACTATATAATATCTCTTCCTTTGGTTCTTGCCTCTTTTGTATCAAACCAACTTTGGAAAAGGAAAGGTATTGTCATTCTTCTCCAATCCATAACTAATCCATTTTAATTCCTTTTTGACTCTAGTTTCTTGTATTAGAGTCTAATCCTACTCTATTTTCTGTTTATGGAGAGAAATCTCAGCTTTTGAACAATTTGGAGATTTGGGCTTGCACAAGGAGAATCATTCTATTTTGGGGCTTTTCTTGTCATTTGACACACTATAAGTAAATCCTCTAAATTATGTTTTTATTCTGATTTCTTTGCACACTAGACTAGATCTAGGTGTCCCCTAGCTGTGATGTGTGATTTGTGTAAATTTGCATTGATTTTGTGTCCGTATCGGACACGTATCATAACCTAGTTCTAGGTGTTTGTAAAAATGTCTCAATGGATTTTATTTTGATATTTTTGAAAAGTAATTAAATGGATTTGTTGATTTATATGTGCATATTAATTTCCTCTATGACTGGGCCAACTTTGAGCCGTGTCCGTGTCCAAACCGGACACGAACATGCCCACTGCACACACGCGGGCAGTGTCCTGCTGCCCGACTGTTAGTTCTCTTCACACAGGACACGTGGATACATGGAATTTTGGAAGAATGTTGGGGCAATGACTATCATCACCCTTCCAAAATTTAGGATCATATGGTGCACTATACAGGGAGAAATCGTGCCCGCACTGGACACGCGCTGTGCGTGCGCTATCACATAACACGCACTGACACGCGTTTCGTGTCCGCGCTAGATACGACTTGGACACATCATGGTGGGTGCAGTGTGTAGCCCTAGTGTTGGGCTACACGTGGACGTGACCACGTAGACACACGTGTCGTGTGTCGTGTCCACGAGTGGGTTGAACATGTGCACGAGGTTGTGCTCTGTTAGTGTAAACACGAGTGTAGGAAATGGGTTTGGACACGTTTCTGTCCAGTTCTTGGACACTAGAACACACCTACGACACACTCACTTATGACACTCTAATTACCAACCATTAAAATTGAATATTAGTTGTATTTTTGAATTCGAATTGATGATTCTCCATTTTTCTGATAACTTAACTGATACCCGAATTTTTCTGAGATTAATTGTATTTTTAAACTGTTTCAAATGATTAAATTTGCAATGTTGGTGCACCTATATGTATCTAAGTTTTAGCTATGTGTTAGGGATCAAGTTAACATGGAATTATTGGTTTTCAAAATATTGTGACTGTCAAAACCTGAGAATTAATATACTGTTTGTGTTTACTAATTTAAGGATGATTAAATCATTAGGTTTAATCCTATGTCATGTCTGAGTTTAAGTTGCAAGATAGGATTCATGAATTGTATTAGATTATGGGTTTTCGATTTTCTTGAGACTGTCAAACCTGAGAATTTGTAAAACTGTCATGTGTGCATTGATATATATTACACACACACATTACACAAACCTGAGAACCTATGTTGATTCCCTATACACACACATTACTGATAGCTACACACACACACCCCCTTACACACACTCATACATTGATCCCTATTCATATACACCTATACACACTCACACAAGAACACTGAAATCTGGGAACACATTGTCACACACACCACCCTCTTTACTGTCACTCACACTCACACACACACACACACACACACACATTCACACTGCTTCCTGGGACACCCTATAGCTGTTGTTGTATGCACACACAAATTCCAGTTATCTATATACACAGACACTCACTGTTATGCACACACATGTTACTCTCTCACTCTATGTATATATATACAATATCTATATTCTTGTGTGATAATGTAATATATATATGTATGTTGCTTATATTATTTTAGTATATATAAATGTGGTAATTCAATAGTGTGTTGCCAATATAGATTATATGTGGCATATAGCCTATGTGATATAGCCTATGTGTATTCCTATGTGTAAGCCTATGTGTATATGGATTGCATACACATGAGTTTTGTGTGTTGATAGCATGTGTGGCATTGTGTTGATGTGTGAATACTAGATAGGTATGGTTAGGCTTAGTGAGACTTGTTTTGGTTAGGTTTGACCTAGTCGACCTAGTTTGACTAGAGTAGTTGACTAGAGTTGACCAAAGGTTGACTTTAGCCTAGATTGACCCAAATATCATGTAGAATGTATCGTAGAAGTCTATTTTACCATTATGGATATGTTGTGACTTGTACTGTTCTAATAGGAGCCAGACACCACTCCTCAGGCAGTATTTCATTTCAGATACTCAGGATATCAGGCGAGTACATTCTCTGACTATTTTATACTTGATAGGATTTACATTTACGCTCTAGATTACTTTACTTGATGCTGTCACGTTGTTAACACAGATTATTACTATATGGATCCCTTCATGAGATGTTATCCTCCTCGGGAGCATCGGGTTACAGTATGTCATGTACGTTTCACTTTCATCATGTACTCCGGTGCTTTCACCATTCATGTGCACTCTCGCGATTCATGTACTCTCATGTTCACGGAGCCCCCATGTATACAATCATGTGCACCCTATTATTGGCCTTCATGTGATATCATCTGCAATAACATAACCTGTCTGGATCTTTGTGTATTGATTGGGGTACGGGAGAGTATAAATGGTCATGTGAATAATTCCAAAGTAGTATACTCATGTGCAAACTCTTAGATTACTCATGTGCAAATTCAAGCCGTTCACATGTCTATCTTGTACTCTAAATTACTAGTTCACTGTTAGTTCTCTACTTATAGTATCTATTTACATTACAGTTCTCTCTCTTTTACTTCATGTATATTCTTTAGCGTTTCATGTATCTTACATTATTGCATATTTATATATCTTGTCATATTATGAACTGCGTGAGATGTACTGTGCTCGCTTCCGTCCTGACTGGACCTGTTAAAAATATTACAGATGGCATTGAGGAGTTCTGTCCCACATACTATAGAGCAGGCCTAGATGACACATGTGAGCTGGACTCCCAGGAGGATCCAGCACTTGCAGAGGATATTACCCCAGTAGTCTAGGCTAGTTAGCTAGACCAGTATCTTACTTATTATTCTGTCCTGTTTGGATACACTTGTATCTATTTGCGGATTTGTTATTCTGGATATTATGGAGTTGTTATCTTAGACACTTAGTTTCTCTCTCTTATCTTGTATTTTTATTATGGATTCAGTTCTTATTATCTATCTATCTTATCGTACTTTCTTCCTTAGTTGTGATTGAGTTGTACTTTATATTATTCCTTCATTCGGAGAGTATAACTGTATAGGTACCTTATAACTGTTAGATGTATATGACCTAGGACAGCGTTCTACCGTCGATACTGCGGCGTAGGCTGTACGTAACCACTTCTCGTGCCCCTACACTGGGTGCGGGTTGTGACACATTTTTAGTGGTGGCCCATGCAGGTCCTAGTTAGAATTGCGGTGGTATTCGAACTAGAGTATCACTACAGCCTGCAGTAGGATTAGGATTTTTTGAAGGTACTCAATCACATTAGGAAAAGTTCTTAATCAGATTCTTTTTATCTAAATTTGCTGCTTATTGTCTTCCCTTGAATATAAACTGTCCTCCTTTGTTATTTTGACTCATTCTCAGAAATTGTTTTCTTGATTGATCTGTCTCCAGGATGGTCGAGACTGTATCATATCGCCCAGGACATGGGGACACTGATGAGAGGTCTGCCACCTTTCGTCCTCAGCAGCCAGCCCCCGGTACTGCAGCCCAAGTTATGCCAGCTGGGGTGGGTGTTTCAGCTGTATTCGGAGGAGCCCCTCCAACAGCAGTGCACAGACAGAGCCCGATGATTCAAGTGATGCTCCAGCAGCAGCAGCCACCTTCAGGATCCGTTGACGTAGTCCAGCTGTTCAATTTCTTCCAGCAGTTCATGGTCGCCCAGCAGGCCCAGTAGCAGCGTCAGATGGCAGAGTTCAATCGGGGCATCGATCTGGCCCTGACGATAGTTGAGCGGGCAGCAGCTCAGCCTCCGACAGTTCAGCAGCTGTATTAGCCGAAGGAGAAGGGCATCCAAGATTTCCATAAGATGCATCTACGGGACTTCAGGGGTACAGAGGGCATTCTGTACGCAGATGAGTGGATTGAGAACATGGAGGAGATTTTCATGCTGGCAGAGATTCCAGCGAGGCTATAGATCGAGGCGACGGCCAATATGATGCAGGATTTGGCTCGTACCTGGTACCAGACAGAACTGAGGGTTGGTACACCTGGGCAGACTTGGGCAGCCTTCAAGAAGCTATTCAAGGAGAAGTTTTCTCCGACGCAGCGGTTGGTGCCCTCGAGACTCAGTTCGAGGCTTTAATACAGGGCAGTCAGACTGTCGAGGAGTATGCTAGGGAGTTCTACCGTCTGGGCAGGTTTTTCTAGTGGTTATCTGAGGTGACGAAGGCCCGAAGGTTCAGAAAGGGACTAGTCAAGGAGGTGAAGTCCTATACCAAGAGTGCTCGCAGCGTCACTTTTGAGGAGGTCCTGGTGGGTGCCTTAGCAGCAGAAGATGATCTTGAGATGAGGTTCAAGAGGGGGCGAGACAATCAGGGAGCCAGTAGTAGCGGAGGACCGGCCAAGAGGCGCATTTTCAACAGCAGCACATGTTAGGGTTATATACTAAAAGCATCACTTTTGTAGTAACCTTATTTCCTTAAATTTTGAATGAGAATCATATGGGCAAATGTTTGTATATTGTATTGGTTGCAAGTGTTAATGCAAATATCTGATATTCTATATTGTAGATAATATGGTGTGTGGTGTCACACAGAAGATCATATTATCAGATCCCTATGGAGTATACAAATAGTTCACAACCTAGATGGACTTGGACAATCTATTAGAAAAGTTGTAGTGTAATCTGGTATTAGTCTATCTTGACTATAGGTTTACAATAGTACACTTTATGTGTATTAAACAGGACCACTTGAGGTTGTTCTCTTTGTACTGACTACATAAGAGAACAAACACCTCTGTTATTATGGATGCTTGTGCTCTTAATCCGGATATAATAACGGACATGTATATGCAGTGTGCATTACTTTGACTCATAAAAGATTGAGATTCATTATGGATCAATAACCTCTATGAATTGGGTAATAACATTGTATGTATGATGGGTTATTGATTATAAATGGAATCCATGTCCCGATATATCGGGTTGATGATGTCCCCTTAAGGAGCTCATAAGGATTATCATGTAAACCCTGCAGGTAGATTATATCCGACATGACAAATAAATTTGAGCGGTACTACTTAAGAATAAATGATGTCGAATCAATATAGTTGTCAGTAACTTAATTTGATCGACGGACATACGATATCTTAACATGGGGAGCCAAACGAGCATATAATAAAAGGAGCCCACAAACATAATTTGGGATTAGGGAGGTAGTGCAACAATAGCTCATTAGTGGACCGAGCTATTGTTAATGGGCCTGGATTGTGTGTTCGGGCTGAACACGGGATATCCAGATCCGTTAGAAGGCCTAACCCTAATTTTTCTTCATGTTTCCTGCCGTAGCCTATATATATCCTCTATTCTCTGGCCGCCAGATTACTGATCAAAAATATGAAACTTTCTCTAAATTCGTGATTCACGTAAGGAGAGAAAGAGAGGACTGCCAAGGAGAAGAAAAGGTTGGGAGATCGTCGCCCACACGACGTCCAACTCGAGAAAGGAATACGTGCAGAAGATCTTGGGATCATCCGCTCGAGATTGCCAGGAATTACTTGTCTCCTTTCCGTCGCAGGTATAATTCGTGAACCCTAGTTTCCGCCTATAAAGGGTTAGAACACGTATTAGAACTGTTTAACTTTCTATCGATCAATACGCACACCAAAGGAAGGGTCCTGGGAATCTCCAGTTCCATCAATTGGTATCAGAGCCACTTTAGATTTACGTATTGATTGATACGTCCATGTTGTCCAATAAAACATGCGTTGTGTAATAGTCGGTAGATGTAGATCTATTCTAAATCGGTTTTACATGTATCTTAGATCCAACTATTATGGTCCAATGTATATTTTTGATTGTGTTGTTTAAACCACGGACATGTCGTGGATGTTGTTGTTGCTGTGGATGTAATTAAAATTACGAGGGTTGATCGTGCTTATTATTTTAATTTTTCAATCTAGATTATGTGTGAACTCCTTCGGGAGGTATAGAATTGATATAATTTTAATTATTTTTGATCAATCATGATGGCGGTGGTGGCTATTTTTGACGCCGGACGAAATGCTGGTTTTAAGCAGTCCAGAGGCAGACAGATGATTTTCGATGAAGGAATCGA
This sequence comes from Iris pallida, assembly GCA_029216955.1. Taxonomy (NCBI): domain Eukaryota; kingdom Viridiplantae; phylum Streptophyta; class Magnoliopsida; order Asparagales; family Iridaceae; genus Iris; species Iris pallida. The sequence goes on along the minus strand of JANAVB010021600.1, from coordinate 15,871,707 downwards.
CAGCCAAAACTTTAAAAAAAAAGGGACGCTGCCCCGAACCCCGCGACCTGACCGGGCAGGTCAAACCACGAACAGATCTCTGCAGCACCAGATTTTGGATTCGGATAGTTGAGGACGGAGCAGCAAAGATGACCATAATAGTTGAATATTTTCTCTTATTTTTGTCATTTTTCTTTTTCTGATTATGCATGTTTATTAGTGTGTGATTATTTTTTTTTGAAAAACCAACTACATTAATAATGGACAACATGGACATAATATCAACTAGTAGAAAAACTCTCATTGTTAAATAACTAAGTAGGAGAGGATATTTATTTAGTATAAATCCTATGGTCTCCATTACTGGTTTGTAGGTGATGTAATTATACTTGCGTGTTGGCTTTAGTGCTTTCCTCCATATCGGATAAGTATAATTATGGATCACCAGTACAAACTTCCTTAGGAATAATTGTAGAAAGTTATCTAGTATATGTTCACTTCTCCATCTCAAGGAACTCATTACAAGGTAATGGACTTAGTATTAAGTAATGGTATACACTTAGATACAAATAATGGTATCCTCCCCATCGGAGTCACTACTATTATTTGTATGACCTGAGCAAGACCAGCATATTAATTTTATTTGTCATAAAGTTATATTGACATGATAGTAAAATTAATAAAAAAACCTACTTGAACAAAGTTGAATTTGTATACGTCCACACTATCGTGGCATGCTAAATTTATGGTGTTTCAAGGTGTTGGTGAATTTCTTATTATTGTTTTGAAGGAATCAATATTTAGTTAATTCAAAAAGTTTTTTGTCCTACATAATTTTATTTATGTGATTCTCAGGATTTCAAAAAATGGGTTCTTTCAGTCCACTTATGGTGATTCTTAAAGAAAACAAACTTACTGGACCTAATTATATTGACTGAAAACATAATTTGGATATTGTTCTAACTGCTGAGGAGTACAAATATGTACTTATTGAGGAATGCCCACCTAAGCCTGATGCTAACTCTGATGAAGAGGTCAAAGAGGCTTATAAGAAGTGGAAAAAGGCAGATGAGATGGTGCGGTGTTACATTCTGGTATCTATGTCAAATGTACTGCAAACTCAGCAAAGAAAGGCATGGGACCTCAAGGCGCGGTGAAAAAGCCGAATGGTAAATGTTTCAAGTGCAAAGGGTTAGGACACTGGAAGACTGATTGTCTACTTCTCAAACAAGGGAACAAAGAAGGTATATCTCATTTACTAGTAGTTGAAACATGTTTAGCGGTGTTATCTATCGGTACCTGGTGTATAGATACAGGAGCCACTAATCATGCCTGCAATACATTGTAGGGGTTCCAGGAAACCAGACGACTCAGTGATGGAGAGATATGCTTGTTCATGGATGATGCTACAAAAGCATCGGTCGTTGCATTAGGAGATGTTACTTTATCTTTTGGTAGAAATAAGTCTTTGACATTGAGAGATTGTCTTTATGCACCTTCACTTAGAAGGAATTTAGTTTCTATTTCTATGTTAGTTAAGGATGGATATTCAGTTTATTTTAATGATAATATTGTTATTAGAAAGAATAAATATTTTATCTGTTCTGGTGCATTGGTTGATAATTTGTATGTCATTAGTCCTATTTCGCCCATAATACAACTTATGGAAATGAATAATATGTCATCTAACTTAAATAAAAGAAAAGAACCTTTTTGTATGAACCAAACATATCTTTGGCACTTGAGATTGGGGCATATTAACCTAATAAGGATTCAAAGACTGGTTGAAGATGGACCTTTGAGTTTATTGGAAGTGGAGGCACTACCAGTCTGTGAATCCTGCTTGGAAGGTAAAAAGACCAAAAGGCCTTTTACGGCAAAGGGGTATAGGACCAAAGATGTGTTAAAATTGGTTCATTCTGATTTGTGTGGACCCATGACTATCCAAGCTAGAGGTGGCTTTGAATATTTTGTCACATTTATTGACGATTATTCAAGGTATGGATACATTTATTTGATGCGCCGTAAGTCTGAGTGCTTTGGGAAATTCAAAGAGTATAAGGCTGAAATGAAAAAAATGTCATAAAAATGTATGAAGCCATTACGATCAGATCGTGGTGGCGAGTACCTCTTTGGAGAGTTTAGGGATTATTTATCAGATGCTGGGATTACATCCCAATTGACTGCACCTGGAACGCCCCAGCAGAATGGTGTAGCCGAAAGAAGGAATGGAACTCTTATGGAGATGGTTAGATCAATGATGAGTTATTCAGATTTACCAGATTCGTTTTGGGGATATGCGTTAGAGACTGCAGCTTATATTTTGAACTTGGTTCCTTCTAAGTCAGTACCTCTTACTCCTATAGAGTTGTGGATTGGGCGTAAGCCTAGTCTGAAACATGTTCGCATTTGTGGTAGTCCAGCACATATGCTGAATGGGAAAGCAGATAAGTTGAAATCTCGTACAGAAGTACGCTTGTTTGTAGGCTATCTAAGAGGAACAAAAGGAGGTTTATTTTATATTCCTAAGGATCAGAAGGTCATTGTTTGCACTAATGCCCGATTCTTAGAGGAAGACTATGTGATGAATCATAAACCCACAAGTAGAGTTATTCTAGAAAAACTGAGACGTGAGACACCAAGTAGTTCAGTACCAACAGTACAAGAGGATGAACCACAAATAACTGCACAACGTGTCACAAATGTTACACCACAACCGATAGTGCCTCGTCGTAGTGGGAGGGTTGTGATACAACCTGATAGATATATATTCTTGGGAGAGTCGTCAGACTTCGTCCCTGAGGAACAAGATTATGATCTCTGTACCTACAATGAAGCACTCCAAGATAAAGATGCAGAGTCTTGGCAAAAAACAATGATATCTGAAATTAAATCTATGGATTCTAATCAGGTCTGGGAGCTTGTAGAACCACCCGTTGGTGTCAAAGACATTGGATGCAAGTGGGTCTATAAGAGAAAAAGATGATCAGACGGTAAGGTTGAAACCTTTAAAGCTCGGCTTGTAGCAAAAGGTTTTACTCAAAGAGAGGGTATCGATTATGAGGAAACCTTTTCTCCTGTAGCCATGCTTAAGTATATCCGGATTCTTTTATCTATTGCAGCTCATCTCGATTATGAGATTTGGCAAATGGATGTCAAGACACCTTTCCTTAATGGAAGTCTTGAGAAAGACATCTACATGAAGCAACCAAACGAGTTCATTGAAAAGGGTCAGGAGCATCTTGTTTGTAAGCTCAAGAAGTCCATTTATGGACTTAAGCAAGCTTCCAGATCTTGGAACATATGTTTTGATCAGGTGATAAAATCCTATGGATTTGATCAATGTCAGGATGAATCATGTGTATACAGAAAGTGTGATGGAAACGTGGTAGTGTTCCTAGTACTTTATGTGGATGACATCTTGCTCATTGGAAACAATGTGAAGGTGTTATCTGATGTAAGAGTATGGTTATCCAAACAGTTTGATATGAAGGACTTGGGAGAAGTAGGTCACATCCTTGGGATCAAAGTTCTACGAGATCGCAAGAAAATGATGTTGGGCTTATCCCAAGCTTTCTATATCGATACTGTACTAACTCATTTTAGTATGCAAAATTCTAAGAAAGGTTTCTTACCTTTTAGACATGGAATTGCTCTATCAAAGGAGCAGTGTCCGAGGACACCTAAAGAGATAGAGAACATGAAGGCAGTTCCTTATGCTTCAGCAGTAAGAAGCTTAATGTATGCAATGCTATGTACGAGACCAGACATCTGCTTTACCGTAGGCATGGTCAGCAGATATCAGTCTAACCCAGGACAAGAGCACTGGACTGCCGTAAAGCATATTTTGAAGTACCTGAAAAGGACTAAAGAGTATATGCTAGTTTACCAGGCAGATAGTTTAGTTCCTTTGGGGTATACAGACTCAGATTTTCAGTCAGATAGGGATTCCAGGAAATCTACCTCAGGTTATGTGTTTACTTGGGGAGGTGGAGCCATTGTGTGGAGGAGTATCAAGTAAAAATTTATTGCTGATTCCACCATGGAAGCCGAGTATGTAGCAGTCTCTGAGGCAGCCAAAGAAGCGGTTTGGCTCAAAAACTTTCTATTGGACTTGGATGTGGTACCTAGTTTGCCTAAGTCTATTACACTTTATTGTATAACATAACCTGTCTAGATCCTTGTGTATTGATTGGGGTACGGGAGAGTATAAATGGTCACGTGAACAATTTCAAAGTAGTATACTCATGTGCAAACTCTTAGATTACTCATTTGCAAATTCAAGCCGTTCACATGTCTATATTGTATTCTAAATCACTAGTTAACTGTTAGTTCTCTACTTATAGTATCTATTTACATTACAGTTCTCTCTATTTTACTTCATGTATATTCTTCAGCATTTCATGTATCTTACTCTATTGCATATTTATATATCCTGTCATATTATGAACTGCGTGAGATGTATTGTGCTCGCTCCCGTCCTGACTGGACCGGTTGAAAATATTACAGATGACATTGAGGAGTTCTGTCCCACATACTATGGAGCAGGCCTAGATGACACATGTGAGCTGGACTGCCAGGAGGACCCATCACTTGCAGAGGACATTACCCCAATAGTCTAGGGTAGTTAGCTAGACAAGTATCTTACTTATCATTCTGTCATGTTTGGATACACTTGTATTTATTTGGGGATTTGTTATTCTGGATATTGTGGAGTTGTTATCTTAGACACTTAGTTTCTCTCTTTTATCTTGTATTTTCATTGTGGATTCAGTTCTTATTATCTATCTACCTTATCGTACTTTCTTCCTTAGTTGTGATTGAGTTGTACTTTATATTATTCCTCCATTTGAAGAGTATAACTGTACAGGTACCTTATAACTGTTAGATGTATGTGACCTAGGACAGCGTTCTACCGCCGATATTGCGGCATAGGCTGGACATAACCACTTCTCGTGCCCCTACACTGGGTGTGGATCGTGACAAAAAGTCAGTTCAATTTGGTCGATTTTGAAACAAATTAGATTCTATTCGATTTTTTCAAAGTCGGCGAATGCTCACCGCCAACAAATAAATAAAGAAAAAGTAAGAAAATTCAAAAAAGCCCCAAAATATTTGGTGAATTGTATAACTCTTTGTCTTTATTTTATATATCAGTCCACAACATGGTTCCTTAACTTTTGAAAAGACCTCAAATTGCAACAAAATATGTGCTATTGAATTCACAACATCGAATTTTGTCCATTTCTGATAACATTTTTCGAAACGTTGTTTTTGGAGCCCACAATCTGGCCAAAATAGTCATGTTTGTAGTCCGAAATTTGAATCTTACTTATGAAAGTTTGATGAGCTTTTCTAATTATTTTGATCTGTCGTTATATTCAGTTTTACACTTTTAAGTCATTCTTACTTGCCCTATTTTTGGTACCCCGTAGGGACCACACGTCGTTCCAATTAGGTGATTTTGTATTTGAGAGCTCAGATTTCGAATCCGAGAGCACCGGTGAGTTCGTGGTATCGTTTCGTTTGATATATTATTTCTTAAATTAGGACAACTTCTAACTTGTCTCATTTTTCATGTCATAGTGGGCCCCCGCTTGCGGACCTCGATCAATACTGAATCAGAATTTTTTTGCACTTCTATCCAAACTGAACTTATGGGAAGTTTTTTTGCCTCTTACATCATTCTGGACTCATGGTGATATTTATTTTCGCTTCCGGATTCATCTGCTTCGATTCACTTTCTTGTGCTACTTTGTACCTAACACGTTCATGTCCGGAACGTCAACTCTTCACCAAAAGCAGGCTAGACAAGTGTATCTTGTCATTTGAATCTATTGATGAGTTGAATCTAATAACATTCAAAAATGCCATCTAATGCATCAACCGATCTATTGTAGATCATGATTGGGCTTTTTTTTAGTAAGTATGTATTGATCCATGACCTATGTATACATTTTAACGTGTTAACCCAAGTTTATATATGTAACCTATTAATCTATTTTTATATAATAACACATGATCCGTATTTTCGGCGGTAGAAAAAAAATAATAAAAGGATGTATAAGAGTCGATTAAAATGAATTGGTCATGTCTCTTAAATAAAGAGAAAATTACAAACCGTAACCAGTTCGTAGAATTATTTAAAAATCATAAAGGAACCATTTTGATTTGTTGGACCAAGCCAACTAGGTCGGTTAACCAAACTTTAGGTTATTCATGAATAGGTGTTATATTTATTGGTGAAAGAAAATATATTTTTGCTCCCCCCTTCCTCCTTTGCTCATCTTCTCGTAATAAGATCCACATTTTCTTTTCTTTTAAAAAAAATGATAATTTCTAGTAGATGGATGTAGAGTTGGTGAAGTAATTAGATCATGAGATTATAATTAGGGAGCCGTATAAATACAATCTGAGGCAGAGAAATAGTAATTAAATAAATAGGTCAACTTAAATATATAATTGGTAGGAAGAGAGAGAGAGAGAGAGAGAAATCTTTTGGATTTGATTCGAATCCTCCATTCTCTGTCTCTCTACATCTTCACTCACCACGGCACGGTCAAGTTGGTCAATGGCGGGGGAGAGAAGTGGCAGGAAACCCACCGCCTGTCCCCTGCTAACGGTTATATTCAGCTGGCCTATTTCATTCAAATTCTTTCCTAATTCCTCTTTCAACTTTCTTTAAAATCCTTTTGTTTTCTCGTTCTTGATCATTACTCTCTCTCATAATCACACGTTCTCTTCTTCTTCTTCTTCCTTCTTCTTCTTCTTCTGTCGATCGATCGATCAAACAAAGCAGCAGACATTGTGTCGAACACCAGGGTGGTGGATGGGAAGGGGAAGAAGAAGATCGAGATCACGAGGATCGTCGAGAAGCCCAAAAGAAGGGTCACCTTCTCCAAGAGGAGGAAGGGACTCTTCAAGAAAGCTGCCGAACTCGACGTGCTCTACGGTTCCGATACCGCAGTCATCTCCGTCTCCGAAGCCGGCACCGTCTTTGCCGCAGGGTGGCCTTCGCTCGTCCATGGTCTACTGCTCGGCACTTGTGCCGCCGGCGGTGGCCGTGGTGTGGAGTTGGACTGTACCAGGTTGGAGAGAATGGGGTGGGACGACCTCGCAAAGGAGCTTGCTGCACACAACAAGTCCCAGCTCGAGATAGAGCTACTTATGGCCAACCGCAATGCCGCTGCCTCTGTCATGTCCCAGAAAGCCCTTGTCTTTGTTGATGCTGCTGCTACTACAGCACCGCCGCCTGCTTTTCCCACCCCCTCTTCGTCAGAAGGAATCGAGGAGGACGAAAGTACTGGTCTTCTTCCTCTTACTAGTGGTGGTTATAGTGGTGGTCTTGTTGGCGATCGTGAGGACGAGATATCTGATTTTCTGGAGTATGAGGAGCTGATAGCCCTTCCCACTCTCTCGTCGTCAGGACTCGAGGATGAAGCTACTGGTCTTCTTCCTCTTCCTATTGGTTGTAGCGGTGGGGTTGTCGGCAATTCTGAGGACGGGATATTCAATTTTCTGCCGGAGGACGAGGAACTGATAGCCCTTCCCACTCTCTCGGAACTCCTCAAGGACGAAACTACTTGTCTTCTTCCTCCTGCGAGTGGTTCTAGTTGTTTTGTTGACAATTCTGGGGACGACGAGGAGATCTTTGACTTGCTAGAGGATGAGGAGCTGATAGCCCTTCTACAAAGCTATATATGAAGAAGTAGGTTGTTCAGACAGAGCAGAGCAGAGCAGAGCAGATAGATAGATGGATGAAAAAAATTGTGATTAAAGATTATTTTTATTTTTGATAATTGTGATTTATGTGCATGAATAATTCATCATGATTACTAATAACATAATTTTGGCTTTATCTTTCGTGCATTGATGCATGTACATACACTTCCTTTCATGAATTTGATTGCGAGGGAATGTAATTTGATTTGCATTCTTTTACCTTCTCTAGTTAATTGGCTTCTGAGCAAATGACAAAAGAAGGGTTTGGTTGAATGAGGAATGCTTCAAGTGTTTCTTTGACCATTTTTGTACTGTTATTCAGTAAGGGTAGGAAACACATATTTCTGCACTATAAATAACTCAAGGATGGCCCTTTCTTGCTTTGTTGGCCCCAAACAGAAGGTATAATGTGGATCAGGATACCTCTTCCCGCCTAGCTTCCTAAAATGGTGGATATCTTGGTAATAGTTTGTCAATCCATTTCTACTGAGTAGTTGCCTAGTAGAGATTTGTAATTTCCTCGGGGCTGATTGGTCCGCAAAAGATTGCTGAAAAGGTGTAGCTGTGCAATCTATATTGCATGAATAGGAAGACATACACGCATAAGGACACGATACATATACAAGGTAGAAACATTTTCTGATAGGTACAATAAGTAGACACCTATATGCACGATTCATTCACGGATACGGGTAAGGATACCGATACGTATACGGACACCATTTTCCTGTCCCTGTGCAACACAATCTGCAATAGTATTTTGGAGTTGGGTTGCAAGAGTTTGATATCTTTTTTGCTTTGATAAAGTCGCATCATGTGCCATCTTATAACTTTGATTGTGGTAATTTTTTTCTTATTTGTGACGTACAATATCATCTCCTTGAAATGGATCATGAACTATCATTTTGCGAATACAAGTTTTCCCTTTTTGGTTTTGAGGAACAAAAGAATACCAGGGTTAAAGTTCAAAAGGTGTGAATTGGTTCTTTAGGCCTTCCAAATTTGGAAGGCTCATTAAAAGGTACTATAGCAACATACTTTGGTTATTTTTTCTTAAAAAGAAATGGAGGAGACTAGATAGAAGAAAAAGTTCGAATTTACGGCTCTGTGAAAAGTGGAAAAGCATTCTCTACAATTAAACTAAAACACAATACTTGATAGAGGAAGACTTCTACTCTGTTTTGTAATACACACCTTACCTTCATTTTCTTTAGAAGGATCATAATTGCCATCTTCAGCTATAAAAGTCAACACAATTTCATATGTATCATAAGAAATGAATCGGTAAAGGACCCATCTTTTGAGTGTCGGTATCGGTAGTTCCGGTAATTTCGGATTGTACTTTCGGAATTCTTGATTTCGGAAGCCGATAAAAATAAGCCATTTTAAAAAAAACTGAAAAAGTATTTTATACGTTTAGGCATGATCTTTTGTACGATTCAATGTTCTTTTACTTTTGAATGGAATAAAATTCAACATTGTTGACTTATTTACCCTTAATAGACATTATAATGACCATTGTGAATCTATAATATACAACTTCAACAAATAGCAATAATTATATTGTGTTAACATGAAATTTTAGAGACACTATAGCATGTTGATCTACGACACATTCAAATTATTGTGTCGACATTATTTTTTATCATAAATTTATTTTCTTTTTCTTTGCTAAATTGATCGTAAAAGAGAGCCATAATTTTGGTATTTTATCGGTATGGTGAGTATTGATATCCTAAAACTGATACGATACGACCGACCAATACTTATCAATATTGACCGATACTGTGAACCTTTGATCATAGTATCATGATCCATGAATATTCAATATATATGGTTAGGGGAATATCCCTAGAATTATTGTGATTCTTGCTGTAGCATATAATGTTGCATACAACAGTCATGTGTTTATAAAAGACAATACTGATTTAAATGATCAGTACTTCAATTGTTTCCATTTTCAGCATAATTTGATTACCTGGCTTAAGCCTATTTGGACATGTGAAGTTGTGATGGAAAATCATTATTCATTACCAACTCTTGGTATAGTTGGGTTGCATGCTACATTTTTACTTAAAAACCTGTAAGGTGTCACCATTCTTGAAATATTTGATATTGTAAATTCTTACTCTTAAAAGATTATGTTTCTCGTGTCCCCTTAAGAAGTACAACATCTACTTAGATCCAGAATTTCCATAGTTTTGTAGATTTTGTAATAAATCTTGCAAAATGTACTAGGCTAAGTTTAGAGGAGAAGAGCGAGTTAGTTCATGAAATTTTACAGTGGGCAGACAATGCTCCTGAAATTCTTTAGTCCTGGTGTCCTCACGAGCTTCTTCAACTCCGAGGAGCAGAAATATAGCGGAGTTGCAAAGTCTAAAATGATTGCCCATCTACTTATTCTTGTTTCATATAAGTAAAAAAGGTGATGTTAAATATGACTACTCCTCTGTATCACCAAAGGGTGTAAAAAAATAAGGAAGAGACAACACATTCTGCAGTTTGCCACTGATGTGGAACCTGCTGGCACTTAGAACAGCAGAGGGCAGGTTGACAATGTGATCTGTGAAAATCTTGCTTGCCGAGCTACTATGAGTCAAAACGGATAAATCTTGCAAGCGATGCTCTTGCTGCATCTGTTATGATTTCGATGATAACAAGGATCCAAGTCTATGGTTGGTTTGCAGTTATGATCCCCCATATCCTGGTGATTCATGCGGTATGTCCTGCCACTTGAAATGTGCTCTTAAGAATGAGAAAGCTGGCATCTTAAAGAATGGATGATGTACTAAATTGGATGGCAGTTTCTACTATGTTTGCTGTAGGAAGGTGAACTGGCTTATTGGGTAATTTTCTGTTTTAACTTATTGTGTTCTAATATAGTAACTCGTGTGAAGTTCAAATTGTTGTGAGAACGGAACTGGCTGGTAGGATTTTTTCATGTTCTAAGGGTTCTGTTCAATTGCCATAGTATTTGAAATGCAAGTTTCTTATTTTTTACAGTTTTACATCTCATTAAACTAATACTTGAAGTTCTACATGGGATATGTTAGATATCTTGTGTTATTTCATTTCTACCACTACTTTGCTTGAAAAAGATGTATCTACTTAGCTGAAAGGTGTCTCGTTTGGTTCACGGAATCGTGAGGCTCGGAAAGGAAAGTGACTACTTTCCTATGTTTGGGTGCCAAAGGAATTGAGGAGGAAAGAAAAGTGATTCCCAATAGAAGGGAAATTAGGGGGGAGGGGGGATTGATTCCATCCAAGCAAGGAAGCACTTTCCCACCTTGAAGTATTCACTTTTATTCCAAATTCCTTGGCGTTTCCAAACATCGGAAAGGAAAATCAATGGGAATTGTAATTTCCCAAAGGAAAGGAGATGTCAAGGAAATGCCAAGGAATTGATCGGATTTCCCAAGGTAATCTTTTGTCTCTAAGCACACCACCAGGAAGATTTTTGAGTTGTTCTTGGTTGCTTGAAATTTATCTGTGTGACTCAAAAGTCAAAAGTGTCCTCACTCCTCTCTTTCCAACTTGTCCTCCATGCCTCAGAGCTAAACCCTCTCTTGCTTACAATTTCCTTGCTAGGACACTTGGTGACAAGTCGTAGTTCGCAGTATCGGCCGATACCGATATGGTTTGGCATGTCCCGATCCGATACCGACCGATACCCGATACTAACATTGGGGGTCTCTTTTTCGGTCAATTCGGCAAAGAAAATTGAACCAAAAAGACCAATCAACAAGGGTGTAAAAGCATAGAAAGGTTATAAAAGCATGTAAAGGAAGAAAACTTATCTATCGTATGTAAATCAAACGGTAAGGGTGACTACTATTTCATCCAATTTCAAAACTACTAAGAAACAACACTGAAAATATTAAAATTATGCCTAAATGTATAAAATATATTTTCTAAAATGTTAATAATTTATTGATAATTTTTGTTTTCAGATACCAAAAAATCCAATACTCCGATCCGAAACCTCCGATACTGTCGATACCGTCGATCCCGATACTCATAGGAATGGTCCGATACCGATTCCGATACCGATACTTTGAACCTTACTGGCAACATTTATGAGCTCTTTGATGTGAATCGACCAGATCGATTCACAAATAATTTATAGAAAAATAGAAATAGAAGGAAAAGAACGATCTTTATTAGAGAAAAGAACAAACTTCCAACTTTGATGGACGGACAAAGTCTAAATCCTTCTGAATGACGCTTGAGAGTTTCTTCTCAATACAAGCATGAGAAATGAAAGACGTCTAGATCTAATATATATATAAAAAGCAAAGAGGAGGGTTATTTGTGGTGAAAGACCAAAATAACCCTCCATGACTAAAATTAAATAAAATAAATAAAATGCCTAAATGGCTCCTCCGCGTCTCTTACGACGTGTGTACGTGATGACGCCTCCACCACCCGAGGAAGGTGCGGCGCCAGGTGCGCTCGCATCAATACCCTCCCCTAAAAGAGCCATCTTGTCCTCAAGGTAGAAATCCGAAAACTGTGTCTGGAATCTCGCATAGTCCTCCCAAGTCGCGTCGCAGTCTGGTAGTCCCATCCAGTGAATCAGAACCTCTCTCGTCTGTCCTGGTCCCTGTCGAACTGCCCGTACCTCCAAAGGCTCCAACTGTACCTCCATATCCTCCGTGAGTGTAGGAAGAAGAGTAGGCGACACCGTATGATCCCCGACCGCCTTCCTCAGCTGAGATACGTAGAAAACGGGGTAAATCGCCGACGTGATCGGTAGCCTCAACCAATATGCCACCTGTCCAATCCTGGCCTCCACCTGATATGGACCAAAGTAACGAGCCACTAGCTTCTCGTTCTGCCTCCTCGCCATCGACCTCTGCCTGTAGGGACGTAGCTTGAGATAAACCATATCTCCCACCTGGAAGCTTACGTTCCGTCTATGCCTGTCCGCCTGAGCCCGTATCACCTGCTGTGCTCGCAACAAATGCTTCCTCAACTCCTCTAATATCCCATCCCTCGCCTCTATGTACTCCTCCACCTGCCCCACTGGTCTCTGAGTGTCTCCAAATTGGAGTAAAGGAGGAGGGTCTCGTCCGTACAATACCCTGAAAGGGGTCATTCCCGCCCTCGAGTGGTACGAAGTGTTGTACCAGTACTCTGCCCATGCCAACCATCTGTGCCACTGTCGGGGGGAATTAGAGGCGAAGCACCGCAAATAAGTCTCCACGCTGCGGTTGACGACCTCTGTCTGGCCGTCCGTCTGGGGATGGTAAGCGGTACTCCTTTTCAGGACCGTACCCTGTACCCTAAACAGCTCCCTCCAAAAGAGAATTATGAATACCTTATCCCTGTTGGAGATAATGGAAGCTGGTACCCCATGTAGCCGTATAACCTCCCTCAGGAAAGCCGTCGCTACTGTAATAGCTGTGTAAGGATGCTTCAAAGGAATGAAGTGAGCATACTTACTCAGCCTGTCCACCACCACCATGATCACCGTGTACCCCTCTGAACGTGGTAGCCCGTCGATGAAGTCCATGGTGATGTCCTCCCAAACTTTCTCTGGTAGAGTCATCGGCTGCAATAATCCTGCTGGTACCATAGCTATGTACTTGTGATGTTGGCAGACGTCACACGCAACGACCAGTCGTGCGATGCATCTGTGCATCCCTGGCCAAAATACCTCTATGGCCATCCTCTGATAGGTCTGCTGAACTCCCGAGTGTCCTCCCGTCGCGGAGCTATGGAACTCCTGGAACAATACTGGAATGAATGTCGAAGTCCTCGGTAGCACCATCCACCCCTGATAAAGCAGTCGGCGACCCTCCACAGTATAGCCCGATGGACCGTCATTGCCGCTCTCTATCTGCTGTCGTATGTGCTGCAACCCTGCATCATGCTCAGTCTTCTGCAACATCGGCTCCCAGTCCCACCATATAGGCGGTGACAGCGCCCTCAAGTCCACCACCTCCTCTCGTTGCGACAAGGCATCAGCAGCCTTGTTCTCTAGCCTCGACCGGTACTCGATCGTGAACCGGTATCCCACCAACTTGGACAACCAATACTGGTGCTCCTCTGTAACAAGCCGCTGCTCGAGGAGGTACTTGAGGCTCTTCTGGTCAATCCTGACCACAATTTTCTGCCCCAATAGATAGGGCCTCCACTTCAGTACTGCCAGTACGATGGCCATCAGCTCCCTCTCATAGACCGACTTTAGCCGGACTCTAGCAAAAAGCACCTGACTAAAGTAGGCTATGGGCTTCCCCTCCTGCATGAGTACCGCCCCGAGGCCATACCCTGACGCGTCCGTCTCTACCACGAACGCCTTGCTGAAGTCGGGTAAGGCCAACACCAGTGCCGTCGTCATAGCCACCTTCAAGGCCTCAAAGGCCTTGGTGGCTTCCTCCCCCCAGTGGAACCTTTTCTTCTTTAGCTGCTCCGTGAGGGCCCATACGATAGTGCCGTATCCCTTGACGAACTTTCTATAGTTGCCCGTCAACCCCAAGAAGCCTCGCAGTGCTCGTAGTGTAGTGGGCACCGGCCAATCCAGCATAGCCGCTATCTTCGTCCTGTCCGTCGATACCCCCTCAGCTGACACCACGTGCCCCAGATACTCTACCTGTGTCAAACCGAAACTACACTTCTTTCGGTTGGCGTATAGCTGATGCGCCATCAGCTCCCTAAACACCACCTCCAAGTGGTCCATGTGCTCTTCCATGCTCCTGCTGTAGACGAGGATGTCGTCAAAAAAGACCAGGATGAACCTCCGAAGGTAAGGCTGGAATACCTTGTTTATCAAGGCCTGGAAGGTCGACGGAGCGTTGGTCAAGCCAAAAGGCATGACCAAAAACTCGTAGTGTCCTTCGTGGGTCCGGAAGGCAGTCTTTGGCACGTCCTCTGGCCGCATCCGGATCTGGTGGTACCCCGCCCTGAGGTCGATCTTCGAAAAGATCATCGTCCCATGTAACTCGTCTAGCAGCTCGTCGATCACCGGAATAGAAAACTTGTCAGCGACCGTCTCCTTGTTCAGCGCCCGGTAATCGACGTAGAATCTCCAACTCCCGTCCTTCTTCTTCACCAAAAGCACCGGTGACGAAAAAGGACTCACACTTGGCTGGATCACCCCAGCCTGCAGTATCTTCCGTACCATCCGCTCTATCTCGTTCTTCTGCAGATGTGGATACCTGTAGGGTCGCACGCTCACCGGTGCTCCCTCTCCACGTAGCACTATTGCGTGCTCGTGTCCTCTGATCGAAGGTAGCCCTTGCGGGCTCTGGAATACCTCAGAGTACTGCTCCAACACCGCCTTCACCTCCACAGGGGTCTCCTCCTGTGTCTCACCCTCAACCGAAAACCCCTGGAACTCTACTAGGTACCCCTCTTCTCCCGTCTGCAATGCTCGCGTAATGGCCTTGAGGGCCACTACCGAGAAACAGAGAGTCGGGTCCCCCCTCAGCACCATCGTCTCGCCTCCCTCCAGGAACTCCATCCGTAGAAGCTTCCAGTTCACATTCATCTCCCCGAGCTTCTTCAGCCACTGGACCCCCAATACGATGTCGACGTTGCCCAGCTCCAATGCTAAGAAGACCTCCGCCAGTTGATATCCCTGCAGTGAGAGAGATACCCCCTTGCATAGGCCCTTGCTCTCCTCCATCTTTCTGGTGCCCAGCAACACCGTGAACTTCTCCGTCGAACTCAACTCTAGGTCAAGCCGCTCGACCAGTATCTGAAAGATGGAGTTGTGGGTTACCCTACTGTCGATCAGCACCGTCACCGTCTGCTCTTCCAACGTTCCTGCCAACTTCATGGTGTGGTTCGGAGTGAACCCTACCACGGAGTTGAGGGTCACCTCCGCAACATCCATGTGCACATGATCCTGCTCCTCCCCAGCACCTGCTGCTATAGCGGCCTCTTCCTCCATCGGATCCTCCTCCTCGTCGGGCAATATCATGATCTGCAGCAACTTGCTCGCACATCTATGACCAGGAGTGAACCTCTCGTCGCATCTAAAGCACAAGCCAGCTGCTCTTCTCGCCTTCATGTCGGTATCCGACAGGCGCCTCCCCGGTACTATGGAGCCCCCTGTCCCGCCTGCGGGTGTAGGTGGTACTGGTCCCCAAGCGCCCTTAAGACGTCTCTTCTCTGTCAATTTCTCCTCTTCCTTGTGAGCCAGGAGGAGCAGATCCTCTAAGCACTGCAGACTCTGCAACCAGAGCTCAGCTCGTATGGAGGGCTTCAAGCCCTTCATAAATATCCCGATCTGCAGCTCATCCGACACCCCTCTGACACGTCCGGATAACAATTCAAACCTCGCTACGAAGTCCCGAACCGTTCACTCCTGTCGCAGAGAAGACCACTGCTCGTAGAAGTCTCCCCCGGCCGTCTCCTAGAATCGGTCCAAAAGGTATGCAGTCAAAGGGTCCTCGTCGACCTCCACCGGTACCACGCCAAGGCCTGGCCCTCGAAGTAGATCCTGATGCATCTGAGTACCTCCGCCTCAGTCAACTCCATGACCTCGAAGTAGCGCTCCACCCGAAAGATCCAATCGTCCGGATCCGCACCCTCAAACGTAGGTAGCTTCAGCTTCTTAAGCCGGCGGTCAGCGCTAAGGTCTCCCTGCTGTATGTCATCTCCTCGACCTCCACCCCACCGGCCTGTATCTCGCCGGTAGGCCACGTACGGAACTCCGTCACCTCCTCCATACCGCTCCTGGAAGTAAGCAGGAGCTGTCGTTCCCCCACATAAATTGCTGCCTCCAAAAGTGCCTCCCACGGTCCCTGCCCCTCCTGGGGGCTCTGTTCCCCATGTCCGACCCCCGTGAAGGGTTGGCTGCCATAGGTCACCCCTCGGAGGGGGTGCTGTGCCGCTGGGCTCCCCCCACTCGTCGACGACCGGTCCTAGGACACTCCCCGCAGGAGGCGGGGGCCCGCCGTGGCCCGGGTTATCGGCGACGATCGGCCAGCAGCCCTAGCGGTCAGCAGCGACCGGCCAGCGGTCCTGGCAGTCGACCGTGAACGGCCAGCGGCCCTGGCGGTCAGCAGCGACCGGCCAGCGGTCCTGGCAGTCGGCTGTGAACGGCCAGCGGCCCTGGCGGTCGGCGGCGTCGGCCAGCGACCCTGGCTCGCGTCCGCGGCCGGCCAGCGGCCTCCTCCCGCCGGCACCGACCCGCCTGGGCTTCGGGTGGCGTTGGCCGTGACCGGCCAGCGGCCCTGACGGTCGGAGGTGACCGGTCAGCGGCCCTGGCTCGCGTCTGCGTCCGGCCAGCGGCCTTCTCCCACCGGCGCCGGCCCGCCTGGATCCTGGTGATCGACCGCGGTCGTGATACTGGGATCCTCAGTTTCGCCGAGGTTTGTCGGAGAAAACCCTAGGCGGCTGCCTAGGGTTTAGGCTGCTGCCGCCACCGGTTTGCTCGTCGATTCGGCGTCGATCATCTTCTTGGAGATGTCTTGTAATATTGTCATCATTACCGGAATCGTTGTTATCTCCTTCCGCATGCTCCGCTCCTCGGTTTGAAGTTCCTCCTATGTGGATGCTTGATCTTTGATTGTCGCCTTCAAACCCTCGATCTCGAGATTGAGATCCTCATGAAGACCTTAGATCTTCTCCTCGATCGTGTTCCTCATCCCGTGCGCCATGGATTCGTAGAGAACTCTGATACCAATCGATGTGAATCGACCAGATCGATTCACAAATAATTTATAGAAAAATAAAAGGAAAAGAACGATCTTTATTAGAGAAAAGAACAAACTCCCAACTTTGATGGACGGACAAAATCTAAATCCTTCTGAATGACGCTTGAGAGTTTCTTCTCAATACGAGCATAAGCAATAAAAGACGGCTAGACCTAATATATATAGAAAAAGCAAAGAGGAGGGTTATTTGTGGTGAAAGACCAAAATAATCCTCTATGACTAAAATTAAATAAAATGCCTAAACGGCTCCTCCGTGTCTCTTGCGACGTGCGTACGTAATGACGCCTCCACCACCCGAGGAAGGTGCGGCGCCAGGTGCGCTCGCATCACTCTTACATCAGATTAACACTTACAATTCGGCCAATCCTATATACCATATAGTTGTGCACCTTAACCTACCAGTTTTGATTAAAAACCTTGTGTAGGTTTCAACAGAATGTACTTTTTCAAATTATTTATCCATGGTGATCAGCACCCATCTAGATTTTCTTGTTTGATTGAAGTTTATAGCATGTGTATTCAAGATCTAAGTGATGTTCCTGCTCGCATATACTGCTACCTATGTTATATGATGACGACGATGTCCTAGTATATAGTGTTAATTATCAAATTAATGTAAAAGGTTTGATCAGAATTTTCTACATGATAGTACACAAGAAGTGAATATGGTATAAGATGTTAGTGTCGGGGCACAATTTTTCGATAGAAAACTGAGAAAATGAAACAATTGTAAAAATAATGTTCCAACGCAATACTTCTAGGAAGGTTGCAAAAGTATAACGTAGATCTAATAAGATCTCGTTAGGCGATATTACGAGAATCTAAAAAGATTTTGTAATCTACAGCAGCATATGATATATGAGAATCTAAAAAGATTTCGTATTCCACAGCAACGAAGAAGATGACAGGCAAAAGATGGAAGATGGCCTGCTGGGGTGAATGATCACCGTTGCTCAAAGCTATATTCGCCCCCACACGAATAGCTTCCAGGAACCAGCAAGTTCGTTAGAGAACTTTGGAACACTTCTGCTCTTCTGACTCCTCGGATCATACACGGACTCCCGTAAAAAGCAACGCTAGTGCAAAGCTTCCCTTCTCTCTCACAGACTCTATTTACTTGTGTTAAGAAATACCTGTAAACTTTCGTAACACTCTGAATGTATTCTGTCTAGTATCTTGCCTGTAAGAGAGAGGAGACTTTATATAGGCCCGAGTAGCAAATGCCCGATTAGCACAACATTCAGGACGTGGTAATAACCACTCTGAACGTGCAGTAACCGCTCAGATCATGCACAGGCACGATATGAAGCAAGTTGCGCCAATTTGGTACCATGTGCGCCTTGTATACTGTGTACTGAGCCACTTGCGCCAACCTATGCCACTGCGCATACTGCGCCACTGTGCAACCTGTACAACCTGCACGACCTGTGCCACCTTGCGCCACTTGCGCAACGTGCACCATGCGCGCCATGCGTGCAGCCAGCACACCCGGTATAACCTGTGCGTAACCTGGCGGGCAACCTGGCGTGCACCCTGGTCGCGCAACCTGTGGCGCACAATGTGGCAGCGTAAGTGGCTCGCGTAACGAGCGTAACTAAAGTATACTATGCGCCTAGCGACGATGCTGACGTGCTAAGTGCAAAGTGCACCAACAAAATGCCACATTACGCCTCATGAGCCCATGAGCCTGAGTCCGAGTCCGAGTCGCTAAGCTCCTACGTGGCTTAGCTCTCATGGAAATAAATTTCTCAAGAGCAAAAAGCATGAATGCTGTCAATTGTTGATTTAGCCTTTTTTCTATTAGAAAAATAACCCCACATGGCACACCCATGTGCACCTCCACACCACATGTGCATCTCTAAACTAGCAAAGCTAATATATAGAGATACAAGTCCTTTGGTCTAGCCGATATGGGACTAAAATTCACTTTGAAAAAGACCAAAACCCAACAATCTTCCACATATCTCTATATATGAGTATAAGTGTTCCCTATAGTAACTGTCCATCATGCATTAGGAGAGATATCGCGGATGACTTGAATCTTTTCGCATGGTTCAAACAACAGACTATAATACAAGAATGGACTAAGCCTTGAATTCTGCATCATAGCTGAAATTCTTTCCACTCACATAATGTAGTTACATGTGCTTCTGGCTACACATTAAAGGCCCTATGCCAGCCTGATTTCAGTGTATAATTTTGGGCGTCTACAAGTTTACCCTCAAGAGACGGCCTGATATCTCTTTGTCCATACACTACAGGTGAGTTCATTATAAAGAGACATGACATAAAGCGCTTTGTGCTTCCCTTGCGGTACTACGCTGCTATGACATGGCTTAAAGTCGAGGCCTTACCTCATACCTGGAACCTCATTATAGTATCATACTACTGTAGCATGAGGCAACCGCCTCTTTGTAGTGCCAAACTACCCAGCATGAAATCTTAGGCTTCCTTGAGGTGTTACGCCGCAACGACATGGCTTGCAAGGCCGAGGCTTTATCCCTAAACGAGCACCTCATCGTGGTGTCGTACCACTGTAACATGAGGAACTCCTCCTCTTTGTAGTGCTGACTACCCCTCTCTTTGTTTTAACATACAGCATTAGGCTAACTGCCTATTTGCGGTGCTACGCCGCTGTGACTTGGCTAGCAAAGCCGAGGCATTACCCTATGCCTGGGAACCTCATAGTGGAGTCATCCCACAATAGCATGGAGTTTTACTCTTTGTAGTGTTGTTCTATTGTGCTTCCTGTAAAGCACACCAGGCATTCACTATGCCTGAGAACTCATTAAGACATTTAAGCAAACCTTCCCACAAGATCCGTTCTCCGCAGAAAATAATAGTAGACAATAGTGGTTGTAGGTCTGTAACCTCTCCATGCCCAATAGAACATATGCCCACCGTTCCTGATATTCTTTCATTTAGTGGTCCTCCCTTGAACCAAAAGCTAGATGCCTAGTAGATTTCTCTTTGAACTATTAGCATAAAACTTTATGGTAGGAATACAATAATACAATATCAGAATACCTTCAAACCCATTTTACAAGCTGTGTCATCGACCAGCTGGTGCTTGAGGCCCTTGGTGAACGGATCCGCCAGGTTCTCCTGACTCCGAACCTCAATCACTATAATAACACCTCTCTTGATAAGATCGTGTACTGCCCTGTGCTTCAACCGCACAGTCCTCTTCTTCCCGTTGAATAGGTTATTTGATGCCACTGCCGCAGTCGCCTGGTTGTCGCAGTATATCGGTATCGCCAGTATTTGTGTCCCAACCACTGAAAGATCATACATAAGCTCCTGAAGCCATTCTGCTTCCTCGGCTGCGGTATCAAGTACAAAAAACTCAGATTCTATAGATGACCGCGAGAGCATAGTCTGCTTCTTCGACTTCCACGATATAGCAGCTCCATCCATTGTGAAAATGAATTGACCTGTGGACCTCTCGCTCTCCACCTCTGAGCACCAGCTGGCATCACTGAAGCCTTCCACTACCGGTGGATCTCGGCTGTAGTACAGTACATATCTCTAAGTCTTCTTGAGATATCTCATAACTTATTTCACAGCTTTCTACTGTTCAACACCTGGGTTGCTCGTGAAACGACTCAGCATTTCCACGGCAAAAGCTATGTCAGGCCTTGTGGCAATAGTAGCATACATCAAACTCCCGATTACGCTTACATACTCCAGCTGCCTGATACTTTCCCTTGAATTAGGCTTCAGCTTCAGATCACACCTGTACGGCGTATCGATCCCTTGAAGATTCCGATACCCATAACGAGTGATCATTTTCTCAATAGAATGAGACTGTGACAGTGCTAGTTCAGTGTCTGTCCGGATGATCTTGATCCATAAAATCACATCAGCTTCCCCCAAGTCCTTCATACTGAACTTGCTCGAGATGAATTTCTTTGTCTCCATGACACAGCTTATATCCGTACCTAGGATAAGCATGTCGTCCATGTACAGACAAACGATCACACCGCTTCCATCAGCAAACTTCGTATAAACACACTTGTTCGTCTCGCTGACCATGTAGCCATTTGACCTTATAAATTTGTCAAATTTCTTATGCCACATCTTGGGAGCCTGTTTAAGACCGTACAAAGATTTCACCAACTTGCAGACTTTGTTTTCAAGATACTTGACGACAAATCCCTCTGGCTGTTGCATGTATATCTCTTCGGTCAGCTCGCAATTTAGGAAAGCCATTTTCACATCCATCTGATGTATCACCATCTTATGTATTATTGCAAAAGATATCAACACTCTGATGGTGGTCATCCGGGCTACTGGAGCATACGTGTCAAAGTAGTCAATCTCCTGCTTCTGAAAAAACCCCTTGGCTACCAACCTAGCCTTGAACTTGTCAATAGTTCCGTCTGCTTTCATCTTCTTCTTGAAGATCCATTTGCATCCGATAGATTTCACTCCTTCAGGAAGATCAACCAACACCCAAGTGTTATTTGAGATGATAGAATCAATTTTATCGTCAATCCCCTCCTTCCAGAAAATCACGTCTCTGGTCTTCATCGCCTCGTCATAGGTAAGCGGATCTGCTTCCACATGATAGGTGACAAAGTCACTTCCGAATTCCTTTGGCCTTCTTATACGCTTAGCTGACGGCTCAACTTGTTCTGGTTCAATTGTTGTTTCAACAACATCTTCTTGGACCATATGTTCATTGAATACTTCAGTTTCCTGCGCACCCTCAATGTTCTCCGGTACATCCGCAAGAACAATATTCTTGTGTCTTACAAATTTGACTTCAAAATATTCTGCATCACGAGATTTAATGATATGATTTGACTCAATATCAAGAAATCTCCGAGCATCACTCTTCTCGGCATACCCCAAGAAGATCGTCTTAGTAGTCCTTGTCCCAAGCTTCTGAATCTTCAGATCTGGAAGCTTGACATATGCCAAACACCCCCACACACGAATGACATTCAATTTAGGTCTGACCTTGAACCAGAGTTCATGAGGAGTAACGTCTAAAGTTGCATGAGGCACTCAATTTAGAATAAAAGTGGCCGTCAATGCAGCTTCTCCCCAGTTGCACTTAGGAAGATCCGCAGTCAACAGCATTGAGTTAATTATTTCTGTTAATGTTCTGTTCTTCTTTTCTGCTACTCCATTTGATTGAGAAGAGTACGGAGCCGTAGTCTCATTGACAATTCCATGTTCTTTGCAGAACGATGTGAATTCATGAGACCTGTACTCCCCACCTCGATCAGTTCTTATTCTTTTAAGTTGTTGTCCAGTCTGCCGCTCAGCTTCGGCTCTAAACTCCTTGAACTTCTTGAATGCTTCGTCTTTAGCCTTCAGCAAGTAGACGAATGCATACTTTGAGAAGTCATCGATGAAGGTTATGAAATACTTCATCCCGGCCTTTGTAGAAAAGGATGTATCGATACATCCGAAATTTGGACCGTTGGATATTGATCCAATGGTTCAGATTGAATAATAGTGTAGAAACATTATTTAATGCAGATTTAGACTTTTGACCTGTTGGTAACTTGCTTTAGCAGGTCATTCTTCACTTTAATTTTTTCAATGAACACCCTAAATTAACTCATATTTACTCTCTTTTTCGTCCATCCAATTTAACATTTCATAATTTTTTTTGGTTACAGGCCGTCGTGGTGGTGGTGTTGGTGGTTGTGGTGGAAAGAGAAACGGAGATGAAGAAGGAAATAAGAATCGGTCCAGATCGCGTCGAACGTCGTCGAGCCCTCCTAGAACAACGAGGAGTACCAGCTGCGCCGAGAAGAATCGGTCCGGTTCGCGTCGGACGTCGTCGAAACCTCCTCGAACAAGAAGAAGTACCAGCGGCGCCGCTCTAATTTTACTGTCCATGCCATTGTCAGAAATCTTATTTTTATCTAATAATTTAATATTTTGTTGATAAAGCTACATGTCATGGTGGTGGTGGTGAACTGAGGAAACATGCTTCTGAGGTCGGGCGGATCATCTGCTCACATATTTAAAAAAAAAATCTGTATTGATCGGACGAAATATTTTTTACTTTTCTAATGATAATATTTTCGAAGAGAATATTTTTTTTGGACGGTGAATGGCCATTCTCTTTGCTTTTAACACGGAGAATGGCCATTCTCTTTGCTTTTAACACGGTGAATGGACGGAGAATGGCCATTCTCTTTGCTTTTAACACGGCGAATGGACGGAGAATGGCCGTTCTCTTTGCTTTTAACACGTAGAATGGCCATTCTCAAAGAGAATGGCCATTCTCCGTTCCTTTAACATGGAGAATGGCCATTCTCCGTTCTTTGAAAACGGAGAATGGACACTCTCTGTGCTTTTAACAAAGTATGGTACATTTAGGACTGCAAATGTTCAAGTATCTCATATTTTTTTCACCAAATATTTACAATATTTTTAATATCATTTACCATAGTACATTCATTTAATATTAAATCATTTTCAAGAAAATCTGAATATCATTTTATCAGGCTTCTACTGTATGGCTGCACAAAATTTCTTGCGAATGTTTGAATATAATTAACCTACTATCAAAGAGAATTTTTCTTACATTACATTATGCATTACACTGGCATCGACTTCATACTGATGGCATCGATGTACTGATGGCAATAACAA
This sequence comes from Iris pallida, assembly GCA_029216955.1. Taxonomy (NCBI): domain Eukaryota; kingdom Viridiplantae; phylum Streptophyta; class Magnoliopsida; order Asparagales; family Iridaceae; genus Iris; species Iris pallida. The sequence goes on along the minus strand of JANAVB010021600.1, from coordinate 15,847,717 downwards.
AGGATGAACAGTCAGGATTACAATTATGTTTCAGCAATAACAAGGGATGAACAGGCAGGATTACAATTTTGCTTCAGCAATAACAAGGGATGAACAGGCACTGGCATCGAATTCATACTGATGGCATCGATGTAATAATTTTTTACAGAAAGCAAAACACATTACAATCAAATAAAGTTTTAGTGATCCCAGGAATGCATCCGTAATGAGGTCACCTGTAATCCTAAGAATGCACCCAGGACTCATGAAATCTGTGATGGGCATCTGCAAATCAAAGGAATACACCAAAATATCAATATCATCTATGAAGGCCAACTGCCAACCAAATAAACGCTTCAACCAAAAAATCATAATCAAATTAAGTATACTTCATTCCAAGTCCAATAAACTGCATAATTCACGTTACAGTAATTTGTCCAATCCACGTTAGTAATTCAACATAGAACCTGCATAATTCACAATACAATAATCCAAATAAATATCAGACCTACTCTAAATTCAAGACCATATTACATTTTCAAAACAAATTACGAACTATGCACTTAGTACAAGCGAAAAGTTTAGTCTTACAATATTTCAAACACAAAATTTAGTTTGACCGCCATGACCAACAAATATTCAGAACCATATTACAAGTCAAATATTACTTCCAAATTGAAATAAAAGATTCAAAACTCAAAAGATGAATCTTCATAGCCATCTCCATCTTCTTCTTCTTGTTTCTTTTTTTTCCTACTTCTTCTTCTTTCTCAAAATATCCTTCACCTACACCTTGAGGGACGGATTAAGAAAAATTATATTCAGTATGGACTCACTGTATATGTAGAAATGACATCCAAAAACATAAATAGAAGTATCAAAGTGATGGCTAGCATTAAAGTGTCAATGTGCACAGTGTGTATTTTTACATAAAAGTTTGGGCTAGCCCTATTTACCTTCTTCACGAGGGAAGGAAAATATTATTCTTGATCAGCAAATTCAACCTCTATCTGGTTAATCTTATCCAGAATCAATTTCTGGTTGTCGGATATAGTCTTCATCTCTTTGAAGACATTCTCAAAGTTTGCAGCAACAAAATTGTATAGATCATCAACCCTGTCCTTAGTGTTTTTGATTCCATAAGTTGATGGTTTTCCAGATGTTGATGGTTTGCTTGCAGCTGCTGCCCATTTTTCAAACATTCGAGTGAAGGTTAGTTTTCTCATAGGGCCTTTGTTTTTAATATAAACATCCCATGCTAAGCTTGGGACAGAATGTTTATTAGCCATCGAGCATACAAATCCTCCGAAAGGGAGGGCTGTCCTTGCAGTTGGTTTTTCCACGAGATGCATCATTCTACTGAACATGTAGGAACCTATATCTATCATTTTTTTCTTCCTCATATAATAAAGAAATTTTACTCGCTCGGGATGGATGGAAAACTCATGTCCAGTAGGGTTGAGTGTTTGAGATACGTAGGCATGCAACAATTTATACAAAGTTTTTAATTGATCTTTGTATACATTTTGAGGGGTCTTGGCACCCATTGAAACACCTGTAATCTCATGAATTACATCCGTCATGGAAACATTATCAATATCTTTCATATCAAACTCAGGAACTGGATCAAATCCATAAAATTCGTTGATGACAGCAGCATTTACCCTAATCAGTTTCCCTCTCAGAAATACCAGTTGTTGATCCTCTTCTTTTTCTTTAATTTCAGCCGGAAGATTTGAGTAAAATTCTCTAACTATTGTTTGGGAGATTTTCTCAAGACAGGATTTGTTCAGTTTCTCCAATTGATAGAATTTCAATATATTCAGGAAAGCTTCGTCTTCGACATCATCCATCTTAATTGATCTTTCAGACATAACAGCCTTTTTTTTGAAATATTTAATGTAAATCTTCTTAGATTTAGAGTCTTTAAATTTTTTTACCTCCTCTCCAGCCTGGGACTTATTTGATGATTGCTCTTCCTCTTCATTTTTCTCTTCTGATGAGGATTCAAAATCCTCAGAGTACGCTGATGACTCTATATCTGTTACCACCTTAGCCTTCGCTTGAGTACGCCTTCGATCTTCATAAGTTGAGTCTTCCGACGACTCTGTATCGAAGATAGATTTTCCGGTCTTTGTCGAGCAATGAGTTGTTTTAGCCTTTTTTGCACGTGGCATGGCTGCCACCTCCGCTTTCATCGTCGCTGCCGCTGCCGCTGCTTCCGCCGCTGCCCTTTCGGCCTCTGCCCTAGCGACCATAATCTTGGTTTTCGTCGCCCTTGCAAGTTCTGCCCTTCGGGCCTGTATCGCATCCCTTTGTGGATTCTTCCCCTTCGGCGACGGTCGTTGTTTCTTCGGCAGCATTTTGATTAGAAGAGGGTTTGGGAGAGGGTTTGGGAGAAGGAAGAGGGTTTGAGAGAAGAAGAGGGAAAATTCGACCGTCTTATATGACCTTGGGAAGTGAAAAAAATTAGAATAGTTTTGAGTCTTAAATTAAATTTATTACTATTATTACTAGTATAAGACGGCCGAATTTATTACTATTAAATTTAAAAAACTACTTTCCAAAATTAAATTTATTACTATTATTACTAGTATATATCCATGTGAAATCACTACATAAACCTTTGGGATTTTGAGACCCTAATTTTAAAAACTACTTTCCAAAATTAAATTTATTACTGTTATTACTAGTATATATCCACGTGTTCCGTATAAACTATTGAAAAATTTGGCAGAAAAAACATGGTGGAAACATGTTTATTTAAAAAAATTTGACAACATATTTAAGAATGTGAAGTTTAATCTCAATATTTCCATTTTTCGAATATTTGATTAATTTTTTGAAAATAAGAAGACTATGTACTTGAAAAGAGTAAAATTGAAACACTAAAAGTTGTCCTCTATTTTACTTTGTAATCATATTTAAGATGGATTTGACGGCAAGATTGACGCTGGCAGCATAATCAATTCTATGATGTAACAAGTCATTGATGGGGATATCGTCGCTGATATATGGATTTGACGTAACAAGATTTGTTAATTGAAAAATATATAAAGAGCAATGCTATAGTTAGCAAATAGGTGTAAGTTGTAAGAAGGGTGTAAAAGTTTGATTGTAGCCGAAACCAAATTGAGTTAACAAAATATTATATTTCGTTAAATTCCAGCTTTGTCGCCGGAACATTCTCCGACGAAGTATACAAGAGGAGGACAAAAACCTGTAAAAAATGAAAAAAAAAGAGGTCTAGCCCTCACTGGCCTCGCGGAGGATCTCCACAAAGTCCTGCAGGGTGCGCACACCCGTCCTATGGCACAGGCGGCAAAACGCTTCCCTCTTCTCCAGAGAATCCCGTTCCTCCAGAGTGATCGGCAACAGGTCAAAGTTGGGCGCCGGATGAAGAGGTCGAGCGATGACCTCCAGTGAGAACCCGCAGGAGGTCAGGAAGTCCGCAGCCACTACCAGCCAGTCATGGGCCGGAGGCGGCGCAGAGGGTGCTCCATGCGGAGAGGCTCGGTGACGACTGGAAGAAGACTCTAGCAATGGTTCCCAACCAGATGATCTTTTTGGAGCCATATTAAATGTGCAACCTACTCAGATGAATGGGGACCCCTATGTATATATATACACGTTCCTAACCGACTCTTCTTATTCCTTATTGGAAGTTGGGGATATTCAATTTCTTATTCCTTATTGGAAGTTGGGGATATAATGCTACAGTTACAACCAAATGCTTACAACACTCTTACAACCTTCACCCATTGCTGACATGTGGGCCATGGCCCACATGTCAGCAATGGGTGAAGGTTGTAAGAGTGTTGTAAGCATTTGGTAGTAGACTTAGCATTATTGATGTCTTATTCCAAGCTTAGTTGGTTCTGCTGTTTGGCTTTTACGTGGAAGGCCTAGGTTCGAGTCTGGTGTTTGGGTTCTGTAAAAATTTTCTGTTAACATTTTTTGGGTGCTATTATATGCTTTTAACTTAGTATGAAACAATTTTTGGGACTGTTAATGGCCATTCTCCGTTCCTCTAACACGAAGAATGGTACATTTAGGACGGAGAATTGTACATTTAGGACGGCGAATGGTACATTTAGGATGGAGAATGGTAAATGTAGGACGGAGAATGATACATATAGGACGGAGAATGGTACATAGGATGGAGAATGGTACATTTAGGACGAAGAATGGTACATTTAGGACGGAGGTAGGACGGAGAATGATACATGTAGGACGGAGAATGGTACATATAAGACGGAGAATGGTACATTTAGGACTGTTCTGTAGGGTTATGAATTTTAAATAGTTTGGCTGTTTAGTTTTGTTTTGAATCTATATAAATTGATTTTAAAGGCTCATGAAGATGAATTAGTTTGGCTGTTTGGCTGTATAAATAGATTTTAAAGAGTTGTGAAAAAGAAACCAATATTTTCGTATCGATCACCATTAATTATGGTGAATGGCACTGATACCACTAATATGAGTGGAATTTGTACCGCCAGAATTTATTTTGAATAAGGTAAAATCTGTGTTGGGAAATGGCGAAATCTCTTGGATATGATTACACTGAGATGTTGTATTAATGGTAAAATCTTTGTTGGGAAATGTCGAAATCTCAGAAGTGAGCCGTCTTAGGCGTCATTATATCACAGTCCATTTTATTTATAAAAAAATTAATCAGATAAAAAATTAGTATTGATAAAAGTAAATTTTTGTCAAAATGGAGAATCGAACTCATAAAAAATATCTTGTATGTAGACTAGTGAAAAATCTAAAGAAATGCATGCATGAATGCATGCTAATGTTTTCACCATTCACCCCAGGAATGATTGATGATATCTAAATCATTATACATCTCGTATACAGGTTCCCCTGGTACTGGGATTACATTATCAAAAGATTTTTTAAACGTCTGTATTGAATAACAAATTTTCCAGAGTTCGTCGTCGAAGTGCACGTTGAAGCATCCACGTATGTCGAGCATGCGAAGACCCTTGCAATTGCATATGATAGATCGCAGCGTGTCTCTATTGAACATGCCGAATCCCATATGTAGGTGCTCGAGACGCAGCATCGAATCAGCCACGGCCTTTTCCTTCGTCTCGTTTTTCGTGTCCAGTACGAACATGTTCCTGAGCATGAAATCTGGAGGGGGCATGTTCCTACTCAGCTTGACCAGACGGTGGCAATACTTTTCGGCAAAAAATATTCCAGTCGACGTGATATAGAGGCAGTAGCTAATGTCGAGTTCTTCCAGCACAGGAAGAAACTCCAAGTGTCTCACGAAAGTTTTATCACTCACGTCGCACATCGGAATGCGCAGCACCCTTAGAAATTTCTCACTGTATTATAAAAATGGGAAAACATCAATAGAAATTAACAAAAGTATACGTAAAATTTTGTAATAGAAAAAATAAAGTATTAGAATAAGACCAAATAAAATTTTGCACTGGCCTTAAACATGCAAAAGAGAAGCTGCTTCGTTGAGCTTGTACGCGGAGAAGGACCCTAGATATCCCCCACTGCGAGCCACGAGCTTCATTACGGTCAAACTAATCTCAGCGGTTTGCTGGATCCTCCGGCACCACTGTACCAAGTCGACGTTAGACCAATAGTCTAAGGGACCATTGAGCGCCTTCCACCACGAACGACAAACTGGGGCCACATTGCACATTACCTCGTCTGCCGACATCCCCGACAGTACCAGTATCATCGAGAGAATCTCGGTAGGGATGACGGCCCATCCGCTGAAGTTAATCTTGTTCCTCTCCATTGCGACTGTTCTTCTTCTTCTCTCCTTTGTTTCTCTCTAGTCGGATGGGTTCTCTTCTTTGGAAAAGGCTATTTAACCCCTCGTTTAGGGGGGTGTAACCCGCTCGTGGAGGGGTGTGACCGAACAAGGCACAAATCTATTGGAAAATAACAGTAATGCCACTGTATTAATATTAGCAATTAGTCGTTTGGGCTCCCAATATATTTGGGTGATGCCATCTTTCATTATGTGGCATCTGACATGGCAGATGACATAACAGCTGACATGGCAAATTTTAACCCCAAAAATTATTTACATAAATTTTTTAATGTTAATGTTAATGTTAATGTCAATATTAATATTAATGTTAATGTTAATGCTAATGCTAATGTTAATGTTAATGTTAATATTAATGTTAATATTAATGTTAATGTTAATATTAATTAATGTTAATTTAATATTAAATTATTTATTTACTATTAATGTTAATTTTAATATTAATTTTATTGTTAAATTTTGCCATGTCAGCTGTCATGTTAGCAACCATGTCATATGCCACATAATGGAAGATGGTATCACCCAAATTTTTTGGGAGCAAATAGCATTTTCGTAATATTAGTTTTAATTATATTGTAATTTTAAATTAACAGAAAAGCCAATGTAGATTTAATATTAATGCTACTGTTAAATTTTCCCGATCATACCTCGATACTTACGATTGGTGACCGAGTTACCGTCTTCATCATTATCAAGTTTTCACCCGAATCATCGTCCTCGCTGGGGTGTGATGCCGTACGAGCCTGGAGTTGCGCTCGTGCAAGACAAGATAACAGATTCACAATAGTGTTTATAGCTCAAATTGATAACATAAGCAGCAAAAGAAAAACGTAGTATACGACAAGAATCTCTTTTATTGATAATGAACTGAAGGTTACAATGGCTCTGAATAGCCCAACTTAACATGCCAATTGGCTACAACGCTCATGATATCTCTAGCTCACAAAGGAGTACATTGTTCCATACATTATGCCTCTTTATAGCCAACAAGTAGTCTTCGGCTGAACATCTCCATGTCGCAAGTCCGAACGCCAATGCGGTAGCTCCTCTTGAACGCTAAGGACTCCATACCTCGGCATGTCCAAGCCGAGCCCCGCCTCGAGCCGAACATATCCTGAACTTATCCACTACCGTGTCCCTGCGGCAGATACAGTTAGACATAATCTTAACATAAACATATTGATCGTGCTCATCTATGTCCCATTTCGCCTAGCCTGTAAGGTTAGAACTTTACATAAGAAATCATATCATTTCACTCAACTAACCAACCGTAAACTTAAACATATGCATAAGGGTGGCAGGTCCTGCGCCTGCACCCAGCGCTAATCTCAGCCCACCGGCCCTATCTATATGAAGGTCACGGTGTTTCGTACTGTAATGCATCTTTGGCATCCTTATGTGTAAGACTATAATCGCTTCGATACGGGTTACTAGCCCAATATCCGAAGGATCCCAAACTTACTGATATTATAGCTTATCACAACACTGGACGGTCGTAACCCGTCCTAATGATATGCACCATAAATACAATACTAATTCCCTTCTTTGAACTACTCGGTTGAATTAAGATGATGTGCACCATAAATACCATACATAAATACCAACACTGGACGGTCGCAACAATATCATAGCTTATTGAGTATATTATATTGACATTGCTTGTCCTCCATTCAGAGTTGACCGTTCTCGACAGGTTTTGATATTATAACTGTTGTTAGATAGTAGAACTAGACAGCGTTCTACGTCATTTCTGCGGTGTAGGCTGGGACGCTGTCACGCACTCATGCCCTTATTCCGGGTGCGGGTCGTGATAGGGTACGCGAGAATGGAACAAGTCGCTACCAATTCGGTTGGGACCGATAGGTCAGAATCGGCCGGGTCGATCGAACAGAAACGGTTGAATTAAGATCCATTCCATGTTATGGAATGGCTTCTCTGGAACCAAGTCCCATATTCAACGGGTTGCAGGTGATCGCGTAGGCGACGTCAGCGCAGCCAACCAGTCGCTTGCTTGAAGCAAGTCTAAGGCGAGTGGCTGACCTCCTTCTTCTCGTCCCTCTTCGACGTCACTGGCATCACAAGCCATCCTGGACGTATAGCTTTGTTAATCGGGGTCCTTTCAACGTAAGTAGCTAGCTCCGATGCAAGTCCTCGCTTAACCTGTACTGAAACCTTATGCACGACTATACCCTGTTTCCTCCTAGGTCAAAACGGTCCCGTGGCCCCGGGTTGCTGATCGAGGAAACTATCGCCTTGTCGACAAGTTGTCCATAACCGTACGAAGACATATTTTCCTTTTAGTTATTAAGACATAGCCTACATTATCTTTGAAAACTCAATCCCTTTCCCGTATTTGTGCCCTTACATTTATCCTTTCATTCGCAACATCATTATCGATTTACCTAGAAAAGGGGTCGAGAAGAGGAGGGTCAGTCACTCACCTTAAGTTTACTTCAGGCGAGAGAATGGATCAATGGATCTTAATTCAACCGTTCCCGTTCGATCGAGTTAATCGATCCCGACCGAAATGATAGCGACAGTGTTCCTTTGTCGTGCACCCCGTGGACGGAGTACGGGGCACGATGTAGTGACAGGCACTACATCTATAGACTAAGATGTCGTCTATGAACACTATCACGAACTGATCCAAATAGTGCATGAAGATACGATTCATGGGGTCCATGAATACTGCTGGCACACTGGTCGCTCCAAATGGCATAACAAGGAAATCCCAATGTCCATACCTCGATCTGAATGATGTCTTCTGGATGACTTTCTCTCTGACTCTGATCTGATGGTACCCTCATGACCATAAGTCAATATTCGAGAATACAGCCGCTCCCTTGAGCTGATCAAATATGTCATCAATGTACGATAATCAACACATAATCTTGACGTACCATCCTTCTTCTGCACAAGAAGCATCGGTGCTCCCCAAGGTGATCCACTAGCACGAATGAATCCTTTGGTTCTGAAAACTGAGTTCTTCAATCATCGTGTACAAGATTTCTAACTTTGAAGGTGCCATCCTGTAGACTCTCTCCGATCCTGGTGCCGTCTCTGGAATCAAGTCAATAGTGAAAACTCTGTCTCACCGAAAAATGAAAACTCTGCCTCACCGGGAATACCAAAAATAATCCTGCCAATATGGCAGTCTATTCTTGTGTATTGCTCCTTCAACCAATCCATTCCTAGGCCAAGAGACCGATTCGGCCTGCAGCAAAAGGGTCATCGTCTAACCCAGCTATAGTCTGTGATGGCTTGACATTGCCAGTGGCCTTCACAACCTTTCACTGCTTAACAAATGCACGCAACACAGGACGGTGCTTGCTATACTTTGATAGCCCAACAAAACTCTTTTCTAATGTGTTCGTGCAACGACTTGACAAGCAAGGGCTACGTCAAGCCTTGCATCGAGGTAACGTGTTGTATACGCGTTCGACTTGAACAATCAAGTTCATTGGGTGCATAGACTTAAGCAAGAAGCAGTGAAATATGACTTAAACTATGGGACAAGCAAATGTTAATATTAATTGTTGTTCCAATTACATTTTAAATAAAAAAGAATACAATTTTAACTTTAACTAGTTTGAAGTAAATGTTAAATCAAAAACTATTTTAAATTTTGGTATTAATATTAGTTTCAATAATATTTTAAATTTTAAATTAACAGGAATGCTACGGTATTAGAAACCTAGCTAGCTGATGTCACGTTGCTCGGAGCTCGGTTAGTGTTAGTCTAAACTCGTACGTTCGAACTAGTTATTAGTAATAATAACTAAAAATTGAATTTTAAGTTTAAAATCTAGTCGAGCTCGATCATTCCTCTTTATCCCATCTCCCACACTCTTTCTCTCTCTCTCTCTCTCTCTCTCTCTCTCTCTCTCGGGTTCTCTCTCACAGGTTGTGTTCTTTACACAACAGATCCCATAGCATTAAATGCTCTGCATGCGTTATCCTACACAATTTAATAATAAACACTAATACCATATCATTAGAAGAGTAAAAGTTGTCTTGGAAGTTGTAAAAAATTACTTTGTATTGTCTTCTCAATACTTTTTTGCATTGGAGATGACTTTATAAACTTATTGTCATTTGTGAATATAGCCGTCTATGCAAGTTATTGTCTTCTGCCTCATGCCACATAGGATACACAACACATAACAAGACAATAGGGTTTCGTAGCATTAAATGCTGCTGCATGCGTTATCCTACAGAAGAGGGCCACGTGGAGATTGCTGTTGCATGCTTCCTCATGCGTTATTAGCTACACAATTTAATAATACATGTACCCAGAAGACGAGAAAGTTGTGTTGTTGGAAGTTGTTTCCTTAAAATTATGCTTGCTCCTAGAATCACTCAAGATTTTTCATGAGCCATCAAAAGAGGGCCACGTGGCGGAGTTACAAGGAAGACGAAAAGGTTGTGTTGTTGCCTTGCTGGAAGTTGTTTCTTCCTGAATAATGCTTTTTGTACCTCCAAATTGCACTTTCAAATTGTCCATCCTTATGTGGCAGCTGACGTGATATGTTGATCTGGCAGCTGACGTGGTAATTTTTTTAAATAAAACTAAAAATAAAAATTAACATTAAAGTTAATATTAATATTAACATTAACATTAATATTAATATTATCGTTAATATTAACAATAATATTAATATTAATATTAACATTAACCTTAACATTAATATTCACATAAATTAATATTAACATTAAATTAACATTGATATTAATGTTAAATTATTATGGAAAAAATTGGGTAGTTAACTTTTTGGATTAAAATTTGCCATGTCATCAGTCATGTCAGATGACACACACTATTATTTAACATACCACATTAGATGGGAGGGCTATATATTAGAGGGACAATTTGGAGGTACGAATATAGCATTACTCTTTTTTCTTGTATTGTTTCTTGTCCTTCATTTCTTCTGCTGGTTTCTAACACACTCTATTTTCTTCAATGTCGACGTCACATGGAGAAAGTGATCGTCGTGTGGAAGATTTAGTCGATGAAGAAAGCTTCCTTTCAAGAGGACTGTCAGATGATTTCGATGATGAGCAAAGTTTGGAAGATGTTAACTTAGGAGACAGTAAAGAACATGATGAAGAAAACAATGGAAGAATGCATCATAACGACGACGACATCAACGCAAACAACGAAATATTATTTCTCATCACGCTTTCTAATGGATTTAAGAAATGCATTATATTTTTACATCTATTTCTCATGTTTATTTTGTTTTATTATGTTCTTAGGGACGACGGTTGTCACTACCACTTTTCTAGCTTGAGGGTATTTTGGTCATTTTCAAAATTTTAGAATTTAATTTGAATTAATATTATTATTTATAATTAATGTGATTTTTGAGTGATTTTTAGAATAATTGATTTTGGTGTTTTAGAGACTTTGACTTATGTTGACTTTGTAGACTAACCTAGTGGCTAACCTAGGTCTTGACTAAGTGATTAGGATTTGAGAACCTAGGTTGACTTAAGTTCATGAGGATTAACTCATTGGGATTAATTTGGTGAAATTAGGAGCTAGTTTGATATAGAAATGGCTTGTGAAGTCACAAGTCATTTTATGACTAATAGGCTTAACGGCCCATAGCCCACACCCATTGAACCAAGCCCTAACCCTAGGAATTCTGAACAGCCACTATGGTCAGCCCCCCTATTTATATGCTCTTAAAACTAGGGTTGCCTCTTTAGGAAACTTTGCCATTTGGAAGAGGTGAGTCCCCATCCTTGTATATCCTTAGAAAATCCATTTCTTCTCCAAATTCCTTCAAACAAATTGCAATAGGACCTAAATCCTTTGTTCTTGCTGTTGGTAATAAGTTTTGACAGGGAGGAATCAATTTGGAGAGCTTTTGGTGGTTTGAGGAATCATTCTCTTTGGGGCTTTTTGAGAGCTTGTACACATATAGGTATAATCCTTTCCTTTGCTCCTAAATTTTGTTAAAAATCATTTTAGGAATGCCCTAGCCCTCACCTAACAGTAGAATAGGCTAACCCTAGGTTTTGGACCCATTTCGTGTCCAAATCGGACACGTATCAGGAGTTAGTTCAAGGTGTTCGACGAAATGTCTCAAAGGACATTTCAGTCGAGTTTTTGGAATCTAATTGAATAGGAATCTAGCTTTTAGGGTTGTTTAAGGATTTCCAGTGTCTTGTGATGATTTTCGTGTCGTGTCTAGTCGTGGGGGACACGGGAACACGCGGGTACGGGGGCGTGCACGCGGTACTGTAGCTCCCCTGCTACTCGGGGGCTACTGCGCGCAGAATACGCCACCACGACATGAGATTTTTGACATGGTGATAGGGGCACTGGCAGACACGAGGCTCGTAAAATTTTACGAGTCCTCGTGTCGTGTCGGACACGTATTTTCGTGTACATGGGGAGACACTGTGTGCGTGTGTGTTCTATGATTTCATTCTTATGTTTAATCATTTTAAATGTTTTTAAATGATGTTTAATGATTAAATAGATCCTAAATATCATGTTTTAACCTCTGTTATAATAGCTACATGATTAACTAGGGTTTTTGGATGAGGAATATGAATTTGAACATGGGCTCTTTGTCATTCCTGATACATTGTGCTGATATTGTTTTCCAGTTCTTCAAAACCCATTTAATTCCCCATTTTGTTTAAGCTTGTTTACTGATTATTGTCCCTACATGTTACATACCATGTTAGCTAAGTGATTCATTCAAGTGTAGGCTGTTGGATGTGTAGAATAGGATTTAGTGTTCAAGTTGGTTTAACTGTTTTTAAACTGAGTTGTTCATGTTCATGTATAACTGAGATTACAGTTTAAAACCTGGTAATTTGATTCCCTGTTTGGTTCCAGGTTTTAATTCGATGTTTGGCATTCTTTTTAACTCAATCCACACTGTTAAATTCATGTTATCAAGGCCCTAATGTGTACCCCTTTGTATGATCTAATAGTATGTTGATTTGGGGTTTAATTCGATGTGGGTTGGAATCGAAACCTGAGATTCTTATTCCTATTTCCTGAATGATTTTTCTTGTTTTCCCTCTCTAAGCTAACTGAGATTTGAATGAATATTAACATGTCAATTCCTGCATACTCTTGTTTCATTCACTTGTGCACTTCACTGTTATGGACTGAATAATTACACTATTTGAGTGATAGTAGATTCATTTCCTTCATGATGTAAACTGTGAAATGATTTTCAATTGTTAAAACCTGAGTTGTATTCCACATGAACCTGAGAATGGAGTGGTGAATTTAAACTGGGGATTGAGTTCACTGTAACTGTTTTGGTTTCCCTGTTCTAGATAAAATCTGAGTTTGCTTCCATAATCGAAAACCTGAGAATGTTTTCAAACTGAGATTTAGTTCCCAGTTTTCACAAAAACCTGAGATAATGATTTGTATAGACTGTTAACTAACTTAGATTTCCAGTTAAGGTTTCATTTTACTGTGTTAAGCTCTGAACCTGGAAATGAAGTTGGGATTAGTATTCAAGTTAGTTTCTAACTGTTATGATACACTGTATTATTTCCTACTATTTTCCAGTTTCTTACAAACTGGGAATGGGGTTTTTCCTGTATGCATTGATGTGAGACTTGGGTTCATGTTCCCAGTTTTAGAGAACTTGAGAAATTATGAACTTGTGAATGGCTTTTGTTAAACCTGAAAAGGGGGTTATTGGTTTGAAGGGGTTTTTTCTATTTACACTGTTCTGATTTATGAGCACATACACACACAGTGTGTACTCATATGTCCCTTCTCTTATTCCCTATAGATATATAATATATGCATTGTTATGTACACTTGTAATCTATATAATGTATCATAGTATTTTACCTATACATATTAGTTACCTATAGGAATGTATGAAATGAATGTAATATATATATATATACATGATACATTGTGAATATGATTGTATATATAAATATAGGATATTAGTGATATGTTATGATATATGGGTTTGAATAGTGACTATAGGATAGATGTTCCTAATAGACTATTAGTCATAGTCAAGCCTATTAGTTATGTGTATAGGCATGGCTTGGCATGGTATTGCCTAGTTAGTCATAGTATAACCTAGAATAGCTTGCTAGACCTAGATTAGACTAGTTTGACCTAGATTAGACTTAGTTGACCTAGTTTGACTTCTAGGGTTGACCAGAGTTGACTAAGAGTTGACTTTGGTCTAGATTGACCTAGATTCATGTAGAACACATTGTAGTGCATTACATTTCTATTCTGGACTTGTTGTGACTCGTACTGTTCTAATTAGGAGCCAGACACCACTCCTCGGACAGTACTTTCATCTCGGACTTTCAGATAGCAGGCGAGTACATTCTCTGATCTTTTCATACCTGTCTAGATATATTCATGCTCTAGATTACTCTACATGATGCTGACACGTATCTTCACGGATTAGTACTATATGGATCCCTTCCTGAGATGTTATCCCTCTACGGGTGCATCGGATATTTCATGTTCATGTACTTTATCATGTGCATCAGGTACTCCTTGTACTTATACTAGTTCATATTTTTACATGTTCTCATGTGCTTTCACGTGCCTCATGTACTACTCATTACATGAGTTCATGTATCTTAGTTGTATTCATGTGCTTATAACGTAACTTGAATGGATCCTTGTGTACTGATTGGGGCGGGGTGAGTAGAATTGGTTATGTGAACACTATCCCAAGTAGCTGTATAAATGTGCCTCCTTATTTGTATTTATGTGCCCCTAAGCCATTTACATAACCATATTGTACTCTAAATCACGTAGTCACTTACAGTCTTTACTATCATGTATCTATTTCCAGTTACAAAATATCTCATGTTTTACTTGTACTTCTATTCAGCACTTCCTGTATTTTACTCTATTGTAATGATTTATACTCCTAACCTGATATGAACTGTTAACCTGTCCTGACTGGACCTGTTGAAATATTACAGAGGACGAGGCTGAGGCGTTCTGCCCTACTTACTACAGTGCCACACTAGATGAGTGCCCAGATTTGGACCAGCAGCAGGATCCATTAGCTGTAGACGACACTCCATTAGTTTAGGATTGTCTTACTATTTTGGGATTATTGTACTAGACTTTGAGATATTCTGAGATGTATTTATTTTAGACACTTAGAACTCTGGATTGTATCTCTGTGATTCTCTGTTCTGGATATTGTTATCTTTCATTATCAATCTATCTTACCTGTTCTACCTTAGCTGTGGTTGAGTTATATTTCTGTTATGTCACCCCCATTCGGGGAGTGTAACTGTATTACCTTCAATTGTTAGATGTTGTGACCTAGGACAGCGTTCTACCGCCGACACTGCGGCGTAGGCTGGACGTACCCACGTCTTGTGCCCTTACTCTAGGGTGCGGGTCGTGACACGTTTTTAGTGGTGGCCCATGCAGGTCTAGGATATAAGTGTAGTGGTATTCGAACTAGAATATCGCTGCAGCCTGCAGTAGAAATTAGCATATTTTTGAAGGTACTCAATCACACTAGGAAAACTCCTTATCAGATTTCGTATATCTATTTTGCTGCTTATTGTCTTCCTTAGAATTTTAAACTGTCCTTCTTTGATTATTTCGACTCATTCTCAGTAATTGTTTCTTGTTTGATCTATGTCTCCAGGATGGTTGAGACGCGATCGCATCGCCCCATGACGGAAGAGGCTAGAGAGGGGTCTGCCACCTCTCGTGTCTAGCATCCAGCTCCCGGTGCTACAGGGCCAGTACAGCCCTCAGGAGTGGGAGTTTCTGCTACTTTTGGAGGAGCACCTCCAGCAGTCAGGAGGCCAGTTGTGATTCCAGAGATCCTTCCCACGCAGCAGCCTCCGCCTGCGGGGATGGTAGATGCTGCCCATCTCTTCACCTTCGTGGAGAGGATTCTTGAGTCGCACCAGCAGCAGCAGATGAGGCAGACTACAGATTTCAGGCAGGGGATCGATGAGGCGCACCAGCTGGTTCGCACCATAGTGGAGATGATCACAGCTCAAGGGACTCAGCAGCAGCCCCGTCGGAGGGAGAAGGATATACAGGACTTCCATAAGATGCACCCTCGGGAGTTCTTCGGCACAGAGGGCATCCACGTTACAGACGACTGGATAGAGCACATTGAGGAGATCTTCCGACTAGCAGAGATACCAGGTCGACTCCAGATCGAGGCAGCGGGCAGCCAGATACAGGATTTGGCCCGTGTATGGTATCAGGCAGATCCCAGAGTGGGAGTTGAGGGCCAGACTTGGGCCCAGTTCAAGGAGCTGTTTAAGGAGAAGTTTTTTCCAGATGTTGCCTTGGGAGGTATCGAGGCACAGTATGAGGCTCTGGTTCAGGGGAACCAGATGGTAGCTGAGTATGCCGGAGAGTTATGCAGATTGGCCCGGTTCATTGATGACTTGACTGAGAAGACGAAGGCGAGGAAGTTTTGCCGAGGTCTAATTAGAGAGATTCGGTCGCTGACTAAGAGCGACCGAAATGCCACTTTTGTTGAGATATTTTCTGGGGCCATGGCAGCGGAAGACGACCTAGGGCTGAAGCAGAAGAGGGGTCGTGACTTCCAGAGTGGCAGTAGCAGTCAGGGACAGGCCAAGAGGCCTCACTTCTAGCAGCAGCTGCAGCAGAGGCCAGTGCAGCAGTATCAGCAGCAGCATCAGCAGCAGAAGCCAGTACAGCAGCACCAGCAGCAGAGAGGGCAGCAGGCACCTCGTCCGGTAGTCATTTGTGCCTTCTGCAAGAAGCCAGGGCACATGATCCATGAGTACAGGAAGAAGCTAGGCAAGTGCCTACTTTGTGGTGCTGGAGATCACCAGTTGAGGGACTGCCCAGGGGCTTTTGGGCGAGGACAGCAGGGAGGTGGAGCCAAGGCTCCAGCAGGCCTGCAGAGGGGACCAACCCTGCCGACCCAGCAGCAGAGGTTTTAGCAGCACCAGCAGCAGGCACGAGGTGGACAGCAGGGGCGAGCTTTCGCCATGGCTGCTGAGGTCATCGGAGAGCTGATAGCAGGTTCGGTTCTCCTAGATTCCCTTCCAGCATTTGCACTCTTTGATTCCGAGGCTTCCCACAGCTTTGTGTCAGTATCGTATGCTATTAGACACAGTTTGATTTCTGAACCATTGCCTAAGACCTGCAAGATCACGACTGGGGGTGGGGTCATCCTCGTGAGTGATGTTTGCAGAGGGCGGAGTGTTATTTTGGGAGGCCGAGAGTTGGGGGTGAGTCTACTAGTCATGCCATTACCGAACTACGATATTGTATTAGGTATGGACTGGCTGAGTAGACACCACGCCCGTATTGATTGCCGTAGGGGTAGAGTTTTGTTCGGGGCGCCAGGAGAGCCAGAGTTTGAGTACACCCGGCGGCAGGCAGAGCAGGACGGCGAAGTCTTTTGTGGAGTTTCAGTTGAGGAGCAGGTGGCTCTGCATCCCTTGATCGCAGAGTTTATGGACGTGTTTCCAGAGGAGTTGCCAGGGCTTCCACCGGACAGAGATGTAGAGTTCTCGATAGACTTGGTTCCCGGCGCGGAACCGATCTTCCAGCATGTCTATCGAGTGAACAACAGCGAGTTAGTGGAGCTGAAGAAGCAGGTGGATGAGCTGCAGGACAAGGGCTTCATTCGCTGGAGTTCTTTACTTTGGGGTGCACCGGTACTTTTCGTACCCAAGAAGGATGGGTCGGTACGGATGTGTATCGACTACAGAGTACTTAACAACCTGACAATCAAGAACAGATACCCACTGCCGCGGATCGATGATCTGTTTGATCAGTTGAGCGGAGCTCGGGTGTTCTCCAAGATTGATTTGAGGTCGGGTTATCACCAGGTGAAGGTGAAGAAGGAGGATATTCCCAAGACCACTTTCAGGACGCGGTACGGGTAGTTTGAGTTTTTGGTTATGCCGTTTGGGCTAACCAATGCACCAGCAGTGTGTATGAATCTAATGAACAAGGTGTTCCACCAGTACTTGGACAAGTTCGTGGTGGTGTTCATTGATGATATCTTGATATATTCCAAGACAGAGGAGGAGCACGAGGAGCATCTGCGGATAGTGCTAGAGACTCTTAGGCGGGAGCAGCTTTATGGAAAAATCTCCAAGTATGAGTTTTTCTTTGACCGGGTAGACTTCTTGGGGCATGTGGTGACTGGAGATGGTATCTCAGTTGACCCCAAGAAGGTTGTAGCAGTTGAGGCTTGGACAACGCCGACTTCAGTGGCAGAGATCAGGAGTTTCCTGGGGCTGGCAGGATATTACCGAAGATTTGTGCAGGATTTCTCCCGGGTTGCAGAGCCGTTGACATGGTTGACCCGGAAGGATACTGAGTTTGTTTGGTCAGAGGAGTGTCAGGCAGCTTTTGATGAGTTGAAGAAGCGGCTTACGACAGCTCCGATTCTGACATTGCCTTCAGGATCAGGTGGTTTCACTATTTATAGTGATGCTTCAGGGAAGGGGCTGGGTTGTGTCTTGCAGCAGCATGGAAAGGTGATTGCCTATGCCTCCAGGCAATTACGTCCCCATGAGAAGAACTACCCTACCCATGACCTGGAGCTGGCGGCGATAATTTTTGCTTTGAAGTTATGGAAGCACTATCTGTATGGCGAGAGGGTGGAGATTTTCACAGATCACAAGAGCTTGAAGTATGTGTTTACACAGAAGGAG
The DNA here is from genome assembly GCA_029216955.1 of Iris pallida. Taxonomy (NCBI): domain Eukaryota; kingdom Viridiplantae; phylum Streptophyta; class Magnoliopsida; order Asparagales; family Iridaceae; genus Iris; species Iris pallida. Next base: position 15,829,266 of record JANAVB010021600.1, on the reverse strand, counting down.
CTCAACATGAGGCAGCGCAGGTGGCTTGAGTTGATGAAGGACTTTGACATCGCACTTCAGTATCACCCGGGGAAGGCCAACGTGGTTGCCGATGCCTTAAGTAGGTATCCGATAGCCATGTGTTTGACAATGGATCGGCACCTGCTTGTAGACTTGGAGAGCCTTGGGATTGAGGTGATTGTGCCAGGGGTGCAGATACAGTTATGGGGCCTTCTGATACAGTCGGACTTGATGGACAGGATCAAGGCGGCACAGTTCGTTGATGTGGCTCTGCGGTGTATCCGAGAGCAGATCAGTATGGGAGTGAAGGATGCTGAGTTCTCACTTGCAGAGGATAGTGCCCTGAGGCACGGTTCCCGATTATGTGTGTCCAGCGGGGAGCTCAGAGAGCAGATTATACAAGAGGCTCACAGATCGCAGTACTCTATACACCCTGGAGCCAACAAGATGTACATGGATTTGCGAGAGCATGTCTGGTGGTACGGAATGAAGAGGGAGGTGTCCAACTTTGTAGCCAGATGCTTGATCTGTCAGCAGGTCAAGGCAGAGAGGCAGAGACCCGGAGGATTGTTGCAGTCGATGCCCATTCCAGAGTGGAAGTGGGAACATATTACCATGGATTTTGTATCGGGGTTGCCGCGTACACCAGGAGGAAAAGACGCGATTTGGGTCATCGTTGACAGGTTGACCAAATCGGCCCACTTCTTGCCATTCAAGGTGGGTACGTCTACAAAGAGGCTGGCGGAGTTGTATATGAGGCAGATAGTCAGGATTCACGGAGTTCCCGTCAGTATAGTCTCAGATCGGGATAGCCGCTTTACTTCCCATTTTTGGAGGAGTCTGCAAACTAGTTTAGGCACTCAGCTCAAGTTTAGTACTGCATACCACCCCCAGACGGACGGACAGTCAGAGAGGACTATTCAGACCCTTGAGGATATGCTGCGGACGTGCGTCTTGGATTTTGGAGGTTCCTGGGAGGATCACCTGTATTTGGTAGAGTTTACTTACAACAACAGTTATCAGGCCAACATTGAGATGTCACCGTTTGAGGCTCTGTACGGGCGTAGGTGTCGTGCACCCTTATCTTGGGATGATGTTGGAGAGCGAGCTTTACTAGGACCAGAGATGGTTGTTGACACAGTCGAAAAGGTGAAGCTCATCAGGGACAAACTTCGTGTGGCGCAGGACAGACATCGGTACTGGGCCGATAGCCACCGAAGGCCGCTCGAGTTTGAGGTACTGATTTAGAGATAGGATTAGAAGTAGGTTGAATTTTGTTTTATTTGATTTATCATGTTTGATTTTTAGTAACTTGAGACCTTGCTTGTGATTAGGTTGGAGACATGGTTTTTCTGCGGATATCTCCGACTCGTAGTAAGATACGTTTTGGTGGAGGTGGGAAGCTTAGCCCGCGCTTCATCGGCCCTTTCGTTATCAGCGGAAGAGTCGGTAACGTGGCATACAGGCTAGACTTGCCACCTGCACTAGTGGGCGTCCACAACGTATTCCACGTATCACAGTTGAGACGGTACGTGGCTGACCCTAGCCATGTGCTCGATTATTCGGAGATAGAGGTTGGACCTACTCTCAGTTATCCAGAGCAGCCTGTGGAGATTCTGGATCACCGAGAGAAGGTATTGAGGAACCAGGTGATACCCTTGGTACGCGTCGCATGAAGGCATCATTCTCCAGGAGAGTCTACCTGGGAGCGGGAGGATGAGATGCGCGAGCGGTACCCCTATCTTTTTGGACCTTGAGGTATACTTTTCTATCCTTCTTAGCAGTTAGTTTCGCCTTTAAATTTCGAGGACGAAATTATTTTAAGGGGGGTAGATTTGTAACTACCACTTTTCTAGCTTGAGGGTATTTTGGTCATTTTCAAAATTTTAGAATTTAATTTGAATTAATATTATTATTTATAATTAATGTGATTTTTGAGTAATTTTTAGAATAATTGATTTTGGTGTTTTAGAGACTTTGACTTATGTTGACTTTGTAGACTAACCTAGTGGCTAACCTAGGTCTTGACTAAGTGATTAGGATTTAAGAACCTAGGTTGACTTAAGTTCATGAGGATTAACTCATTGGGATTAATTTGGTGAAATTAGGAGCTAGTTTGATATAGAAATGGCTTGTGAAGTCACAAGTCATTTTATGACTAATAGGCTTAATGGCCCATAGCCCACACCCATTGAACCAAGCCCTAACCCTAGGAATTCTGAACAGCCACTATGGTCAGCCCCCCTATTTATATGCTCTTAAAACTAGGGTTGCCTCTTTAGGAAACTTTGCCATTTGGAAGAGGTGAGTCCCCATCCTTGTAAATCCTTAGAAAATCTATTTCTTCTCCAAATTCCTTCAAACAAATTGCAATAGGACCTAAATCCTTTGTTCTTGCTGTTGGTAATAAGTTTTGACAGGGAGGAATCAATTTGGAGAGCTTTTGGTGGTTTGAGGAATCATTCTCTTTGGGGCTTTTTGAGAGCTTGTACACATATAGGTATAATCCTTTCCTTTGCTCCTAAATTCTGTTAAAAATCATTTTAGGAATGCCCTAGCCCTCACCTAACAGTAGGATAGGCTAACCCTAGGTTTTGGACCCATTTCGTGTCCAAATCGGACACGTATCATGAGTTAGTTCAAGGTGTTCGACGAAATGTCTCAAAGGACATTTCAGTCGAGTTTTTGGAATCTAATTGAATAGGAATCTAGCTTTTAGGGTTGCTTAAGGATTTCCAGTGTCTCGTGATGATTTTCGTGTCGTGTCGAGTCGTGGGGGACACGGGAACACGCGGGTGCGGGGGCGTGCGCGCGGCACTGTAGCTCCCCTGCTACTCGGGGGCTACTGCGCACAGAATACGCCACCACGACACGAGATTTTTGACATGGTGATAGGGGCACTGGCTGACACGAGGCTCGCAAAATTTCACGAGTCCTCTTGTCGTATCGGACACGTATTTCCGTGTGCACGGGGAGACACTGTGTGCGTGTGTGTTCTGTGATTTCATTCTTATGTTTAATCGTTTTAAATGTTTTTAAATGATGTTTAACGATTAAATAGATCCTAAATATCATGTTTTAACCTCTGTTATAATAGCTACATGATTAACTAGGGTTTTTGGATGAGGAATATGAATTTGAACATGGGCTCTTTGTCATTCCTGATATATTGGGCTGATACTGTTTTCCAGTTCTTCAAAACCCATTTAATTCCCCATTTTGTTTAAGCTTGTTTACTGATTATTGTCCCTACATGTTACATACCATGTTAGCTAAGTGATTCATTCAAGTGTAGGCTGTTGGATGTGTAGAATAGGATTTAGTGTTCAAGTTGGTTTAACTGTTTTTAAACTGAGTTGTTCCTGTTCATGTATAACTGAGATTACAGTTTGAAACCTGGTAATTTGATTCCCTGTTCGGTTCCAGGTTTTAATTCGATGTTTGGCATTCTTTTTAACTCAATCCACACTGTTAAATTCATGTTATCAAGGCCCTAATGTGTACCCCTTTGTATGATCTAATAGTATGTTGATTTGGGGTTTAATTCGATGTGGGTTGGAATCGAAACCTGAGATTCTCATTCCTATTTCCTGAATAATTTTTCTTGTTTTCCCTCTCTAAGCTAACTGAGATTTGAATGAATGTTAACATGTCAATTCCTGCATACTCTTGTTTCATTCACTTGTACACTTCACTGTTATGGACTGAATATTTACACTGTTTGAGTGATAGTAGATTCATTTCCTTCATGATGTAAACTGTGAAATGATTTTCAATTGTTAAAACCTGAGTTGTATTCCACATGAACCTGAGAATGGAGTGTTGAATTTAAACTGGGGACTGAGTTCACTGTAACTGTTTTGGTTTCCCTGTTCTAGATAAAATCTGAGTTTGATTCCATAATCGAAAACCTGAGAATGTTTTCAAACTGAGATTTAGTTCCCAGTTTTCACAAAAACCTGAGATAATGATTTGTATAGACTGTTAACTAACTTAGATTTCCAGTTAAGGTTTCATTTTACTGTGTTAAGCTCTGAACCTGGAAATGAAGTTGGGATTAGTATTCAAGTTAGTTTCTAACTGTTATGATACCCTGTATTGTTTCCCACTGATTTCCAGTTTCTTACAAACTGGGAATAGGGTTTTTCCTGTTTGAATTGATGTGAGACTTGGGTTCATGTTCCCAGTTTTAGAGAACTTGAGAAATTGTGAACTTGTGAATGGCTTTTGTTAAACCTGAAAAGGGGCTTATTGGTTTGAAGGGGTTTTTCCTGTTTACACTGTTCTGATTTATGAGCACATACACACACAGTGTGTACTCATATGTCCCTTCTCTCATTCCCTATAGATATATAATATATGCATTGTTATGTACACTTGTAATCTATATAATGTATCATAGTATTTTACCTATACATATTAGTTACCTATAGGAATGTATGAAATGAATGTAATATATATATATACATGATACATTGTGAATATAATTGTATATATAAATATAGGATATTAGTGATATGTTATAATGTATGGGTTTGAATAGTGACTATAGGATAGATGTTCCTAATAGACTATTAGTCATAGTCAAGCCTATTGGTTATGTGTATAGGCATGGCTTGGCATGGTATTGCCTAGTTAGTCATAGTATAACCTAGAATAGCTTGCTAGACCTAGTTTAGACTAGTTTGACCTAGATTAGACTTAGTTAACCTAGTTTGACTTCTAGGGTTGACCAGAGTTGACTAAGAGTTGACTTTGGTCTACATTGACCTAGATTCATGTAGAACGCATTGTAGTGCTTTACATTTCTATTCTGGACTTGTTGTGACTCGTACTGTTCTAAATAGGAGCCAGACACCACTCCTCGGACAGTACTTTCATCTCGGACTTTCAGATAGCAGGCGAGTACATTCTCTGATCTTTTCATACCTGTTTGGATATTTTCATGCTCTAAATTACTCTACATGATGCTGACACGTATCTTCACGGATTAGTACTATATGGATCCCTTCCTGAGATGTTATCCCTCTACGGGTGCATCGGGTATTTCATGTTCATGTACTTTATCATGTGCATCAGGTACTCCTTGTACTTGTACTAGTTCATATTTTTACATGTTCTCATGTGCTTTAACGTGCCTCATGTACTACTCATTACATGAGTTCACGTATCTTAGTTGTATTCATGTGCTTATAACGTAACTTGAATGATCCTTGTGTACTGATTGGGGCGGGGTGAGTAGAATTGGTTATGTGAACACTATCCCAAGTAGCTGTATAAATGTGCCTCCTTATTTGTATTCATGTTCCCCTAAGCCGTTTACATAACCATATTGTACTCTAAATCACGTAGTCACTTACAGTCTTTACTATCATGTATCTATTTTCAGTTACAAAATATCTCCTGTTTTACTTGTACTTCCATTCAGCACTTCCTGTATTTTACTCTATTGCAATGATTTATACTCCTAACCTGATATGAACTGTTGAGAGATATGTGCTCGTTCCTGTCCTGACTGAATCTGTTGAAATATTACAGAGGACGAGGCTGAGGTGTTCTGCCCTACTTACTACAGTGCCACACTAGATGAGTGCCCAGATTTGGACCAGCAGCAGGATCCATTAGCTGTAGATGACACTCCATTAGTTTAGGATTGTCTTACTATTTTGGGATTATTGTACTAGACTTTGAGATATTCTGAGATGTATTTATTTTAGACACTTAGAACTCTGGATTGTATCTCTGTGATTCTCTGTTCTGGATATTGTTATCTTTCATTATCAATCTATCTTATCTGTTCTACCTTAGCTGTGGTTGAGTTATATTTCTGTTATGTCACCCCCATTCGGGGAGTGTAACTGTATTACCTTCAATTGTTAGATGTTGTGACCTAGGACAACGTTCTACCGCCGACACTGCGGCGTAGGCTGGACGTACCCACGTCTCGTACCCTTACTCTAGGGTGCGGGTCGTGACAACGGTGAATCTCCATTGGATTTCGATGCAGCGACGATGAAAAAAATATAGCAGTCTGCCAACATTAACAAAGATCCAAAACATCTCTTAGAAGAAGATATTGTTGGCCTATAGTTCAACTCTATTGAAGAAGCAGAGACATTCTACCGGATATATTCAAAAGCATATGGTTTCTGTATTAGAAAGAACGAGGTAAAGAAAAACAAATCTGGGATGGTGATGGTCCATAGTTGGTGTTGTTCGAATGCGGGATTCAGACACAAGAAATACAAGGAAGCTCCAAAAAGGGTTCGTGAGCCAAGAAGTGAAAGCAGAAGTGGTTGTAAAGCAATTTTTCGTATTAGGTACACCGATAAAACAAAGATGTGGTTCGTCAAAAAATTTTATGTACATCACAACCATAACCTGGCGAATGATTATGAAACAGTTTTTTGAGATCCCATCGTACGATATCACCCACAGAGTTGGAAGAAATTAAGCTTATGAAGCAATCAGGGATAGGGACTGGACAGATATGGAATTTAATTGTCCAGAAGAAAGGTGGCTGGGATAAGGTTGGATGGACGAGAAAGGATTTATACAACGCTCTAGCTTAAAATAGTAGAGCACTAGACGATGTTCATGATACGACAACACTTACATTTTTTCAATCTAAGGAGGGCAGTGACCCAGATTTCTTCTATGCGTACAAGGTAGACGAAGATTCCAGATTGACCCATCTCTTTTGGGATGACGGTGCATGTCGATTCGATTACGAATTATTTAGAGATTCACTAGCATTCGATTCTATATATAAAACAAATAGAAGTCAAATACCGTTGGTAGTTCTAGTGGGTACAAACAATCATGCGATGACTTGTGTGTTTGGGTTTGCAATGATCCATAATGAGACTGCAGAGACATATTCTTGGGTTCTAGAAAAATTTCTAGAGTGTATGAATGGCAAATTACCAGTGATAGTTCTCACGGATGGTTGCAGATCCATGAATAAAGCAATTGAGGATTTAATGCCCAGCGTAGTTCATCGAACGTGCTCATGGCATATCCTAAACAATGCTGCCAAACATGTACACCGAGAAGGTTTTCACAATAAACCGAGTCTTCTGATTAAAAGGTACATCGCACACTTGCTACTTTACTTTGAAGTATGTTGTTGTTACAATATCACAACTTTAGTTACTGTCCATGTTTTCTAAACAGGTACTATTCAGTCGAAGAATTTGAAAACCGTTGGCAGCAGATGCTAACAGATTATAATGTAGAGAACAATGAGTAGACCACTACATTGTACAGAACGAGGGAGCGATGGGCGGACACATTCCTATATGGAAATTATTTTGGCGGTTCTACTGCAACAAATAGATGTGAATCTATGAATGCATTTCTGAAAAGGTTTTCGAATGAGAAGCTGCCACTATGGAAGGCCCTTCAAAATTGTGACTACGGTTTGGCGGCCTTACGTTACGGCCAGATGGGTAAGCATGTCAATGATAAACTCTCAACACCAGTTGTGAATCAAAATAGCATGGCCGTAATAGAAGGTAAATTTGTCACAATTTACACTAAAACGGTATTTATAGATGTAAGGAAGGAAATCACATGTTCTGATGCATATATTGTTCTCCATCATCACATCATAAGAGAGGCAGAAGTTTGCATTATCCAAAAGTATATGTCGCCAAACAGTGTCAACCGGAAGGTTACATTTGATCCGGCCGACAACATCATAAATTATGAATGCTTGTGGATAGAGACCAAGGGGATTCTTTGTAGGCATATTTTTTCAGCAATGAAGAGATTGCAAATTGGAGATATTCCAAAGAACTTGATAAAATCTCGTTGGCTCAAGGATTGCAAAGAGAGTTCTCTCTCCAGACCTGGTTCAGAAAGAAGATTCATCCACCCAGACAGTATTGAGAGCAGAAGGTATGGTGGTATTAATGAACAAGTTAATCTGTTTACATACTATTGTAAAAAATCAAGCAAAATTCAAGAGAGGGGAACGGAGTTGATGTCGTCTGTTCTGATGGAGTTGAAAGAAATGGTGACCGATATTGGTGAAGAAGAACAAATGGTAGCTGATGCAGTTCATGGAGTGCATGAAGCTTTAAAAGAGCCAAATCCGGTAGCAACAAAGGGAAGGCCTTCTCAAGGGAAATCAAGCCAGCCTACAGAAAGTCAGCCTATCCCCAAGCCTAGAGTTTGTAAAAAATCGGGTCACGATTTCCGTAATTGTAAAGTACGAAAGTGAAATAGCGACAAAGAGCAAATAGAATAAAATGAAACGTTGGTCTTTCTTATGTGGCAAGATGTCATTCACACGAGACAATTAGATAAAAAATATTTTCTCCAATGCAAAAGTTTGAGAAGACAATTAGATAAAAATGGAGAATATTAAATTCCAAGTTCAAAACGGAGAATATAAAAAAATGGAGAAAATATGTTCTCCGTGCGGTTCAAAACGGAGAATATCATTCTCCGTTTCAAATGACACGGAGAATATCATTCTCCGTTTCAAATTAAAACAGAGAATGAACATTCTAATGTGTTTTTAACACTAGTAATCTTATTCTCCGTTTCAAATTAAACGGAGAATGCCGTTCTCCGTTCCAAATTAAACGGCGAATAGAATCCTCAGTCGTTTTAATACTGGGAACGTCATTCTCCGTGCAGTTCAAAACGGAGAATATAATTCTCCGTTACAAATGAAACGGAGAATATCATTCTCCATTTCAAATTAAAACGGAGAATGAACATTCTAATGTGTTTTTAACACTGGGAATGCTATTCTTCGTGTAATTCAAAACGGAGAATTCTATTCTCCGTTTAATAAAACACGGAGAATGCTATTGTGGTGTCGTGGTTACAATGCTAGACTTGTATTTAAGGGATCATTGGTTCAAATCTTGACTATAACAAATTTTGTTTTATTTATACTTTTTTTGTAAGTTATGTATGGGGCCCATTTAAAAGGGAAAAAACTTTGATACAGGAGAGAAACTTTGATACAGTAGGGGGTATCAAAGTTTTGATACCCCCTATGTATGACATGTGGGCCATCACAAAATTTATGTGTATATATATGTTTATACGTTTTACAAAGCAGGAGGGGCCCATATGTCATACATAGGGGGTATCAAAACTTTGATACAGTAGGGGGTATCAAAGTTTTGATACCCCCTATGTATGACATGTGGGTCCTCTCAAAATTTATGTGTATATATATGTGTACACATTTTATAAAGCAGGAAGGGCCCACATGTCATACATAGGGGGTATCAAAACTTTGATACCCCCTACTGTATCAAGAAAAAACTTTGATACAGTAGGGGGTATTAAAGTTGGCAGAATTCGAAGGGGCAGATTTATTGGTATTAATCGCATATAAATGGCAGTAGTTGGGAGAGTTTGTTCTAGTCTTACTTATCTTTACTTGAGAAGGGGCAGATGCATTGCTATTGATGGAAATTAATTGAATTGAATTCGAAGTGGCTGCCACTTGGCGCATGAGTCCGAGTTGTTCCATGCCTATAAATGGCAGTAGTGTAGGGAGAGTTTGTTCTCGTCTCACTTAGCTTTTCTTGTGGAGATGGACTCTACCGATCCCCCGCCTTGGCAAGACGCTTTCCTCGTGGTTGTCGATCTCCTCGTTCGAAGAAGCTTTGGTGGTGAAGTCCTTCAGAAGACTGAGATGTGCCTGGGTTTGGATTTATTGCCAACCCACGCTCTGTCGAAGCGCCCGTACGTTGATTGGCTCGGACTATGCACGGTGTTCCTTTGTCGCAAGAAGTTTATTTCTTCGACGTGTTCCATTGGTCCGACGATGCACGGTGGTGAAGTCCTTCAGAAGACTGAGATGTGCCAGGGTTTGGATTTATTGTCAACCCACGCTCTGTCGAAGAGCCCACACGTTGATTGGCTCGGACTATGCATGGTGTTCCTTTGCCGTAAGGAGTTCATTTCTTCGACGTGTTCTATTGGTCCGACGATGCACGACGAAGTGATTTGCCTCAAGGAATTCCTTTTCCTCAGGGCGTTCCATTGCTCGAAAGAATGCAATATGAAGTGAATTCCTTTGCAGGTCCTTTGCCTTAAGGAAAGAGTCTTGCCAAGGTAGGGGATCGGTAGAGTGCATCTCCATGATGAAGAAGGATGCCTTTGCACGGTGCTCTGCCTCAAGGAATTCCTTTTTCTCAGTGAGTTCCTTTGCTCGGACGATGCACGATGAAGTGACTTACCTCAAGGAGTCATCCAATGGTTCCTATGCTCTGACGATACACGATGAAGAACATCTACCACGTGGACATGAACTGAAAGACGACGGAGAACAATACTCCTCCTTCACAGTCGAAGCTTTCAATTGAATTCCTTGAGGCAAATTGCTTCATCGTGTTTCGTCAGAGCATAGGAACATTTGGATGACTCCTTGAGGCAAATCACTTTATCGTGCATCGTCAGAGCAAGAGCAAGATGAATTCCTTGAGGTACAGGAACAGAAGCAAAGGAATTCCTTGAGAGAAAAGGACCTTGCAAAGGAATTCCTTGAGGAAGAGCACCTTGCAAAGGCATCCTTCTTCATCCTGGAGATGCACTCTACCGATCTGCCACCTCGGCAAGACTCTTTCCTGTTGGTTACTGGAAGAGCCGCAGGGTTTTGGTTGAAGAAGCTTTGGTAGTGAAGTCCTTCAGACGACTGAGATGTGCCTGGGTTTGGATTTATTGCCAACCCACACTCTGTCGAAGCGCTCGCACTTTGATTTGCTCTGACTATGCACGGAGTTTCTTTGTTCATGGAGTTCCATTGCTCTGACTATGCACGGAGTTCCTTTGTTCAGGGAGTTCCATTGCTCTGACGATGCACGATGAAGTGATTTGCCTCAAGGAATTCATTTGCCTCAAGGAGTTCCATTGCTCTGCGATGCCCGCACGCAGCTCACATTCAACTTTTTTTTTGATAGTAGGATTTTATGTAGTATTTTAGACTTTTATAATGTAAATATAACTCAAAAAGTCAAACTTTTCGTGGTTTTCACAATGTAAATGTAACTCAAAAATGATTTTATTATAAAAGACAGCAGAGCAGACATTATAAAAGACAGAAGTTCTCTTGAAATCTAATTCTTAGCCCATACCAACCTCATCATTATAGTCTTCTTAGCCCATACCAACCTCGTCATATTCTCATCAAGCTCATCTTCATTCTCCTTTTCATACTAAACGGAGAATAACATTCTCCGTTTCAAAAGACACGGAGAACGTCATTCTCCGTTTAAAAAAAATGGAGAAGGAACATTTTAATGTATTTTACCACTGGGAATGTTATTCTCCGTTTCAAGACAGACGGAGAATGTTATTATCCGTTCCGAAATAAACGGTGAATAGAATCCCCAAACGATTTAATTTAAACAGGAAAGTTATTCTCTGTTTCAAGATAAACAGAGAATAGAATCCTCAAACTTTTCTTGGTTTTGACAATGTAAATGTAATTCAAAAATGATTTTATTATAAAAGCAGAGCTTATAAAATACAGAAGTTCCTTGTCCAATTACATCATAATTACATTGTTATTTTACATAAGTTGCTTGGTTCGTGTTACATATTTTCTTTTAAGCAACTTCTTAGCCCATACCAACCTCACCTTTGTAATCTTCTGGTGAGTTTCATCGTCATTTCCTTCCAGTATTTTGAAGGGAGTTTCCAGTATTTTGAAGGGAGTAGTCGTCAACATATTCATATAATACGCATTGTAGAAGAGGCAGTTGGGTGCCAGTTGTTGTGGGCAATTTGGAGAACAATTCAGCACTTTGCTCTCATACTCCATCTTCGCCGGGCATCCCTTCCTCATCCTATCAACTTTTCTCCTGACGATAGGCTCTAAAGTGTTCTTCATTAATTCTGCATCCAACTTGCACTTTTCGTACATGTTTTGCCTCAAAGACTTGTAGTGTGTCCAGTCGTAGGAGATAAAATTGAATGTGAGCAGAGTATAGTGTTTGATGGGTATATTAAAGAGTGGGATGAATAGCAACTCTATGTCGTCCTCCAAATCCATGAAGAAGTCTACTACATCTGTTTGGAAGTTTTCAAGGGCGCCGAATTTTGCGTCTAGTTCATTGGCACGTTCAACGATGTTCTGTTTTCCAAAAATAAAACACAATATCATGAGTAATTTTTCTGTCATTTTTCATCGGTGTACACATGAATATGGATTTTTCTGTTTGGATTCTTACCAATGTGTGGGGCATCATGAATGCAGACCACTTATATGATTGGAGCGCCAGCTTTTGCTTCTTGATCAATGGCACGTCCTTTGAACTAGACGGGGGATACCTTCTTTTAATGCCTTGAATTTTTCTCAGCTTCCTTATTATTTGGTTAAGTATGCCAGCCTCCATGTCTTCATAGTTGAGTATGTCTTGCAGGTCTATTGCCGACAGCTCGACTGTGACTCCATTTTCACCCTCTTCCGGCGAAAATGAGTATACAATATCACTGCACATAAATTTAGTTTAGATTAAATTAATAAAGATAGATTCTCATTACATAATTGTGAAAACATTCTAGAAAAAACAAAGAAAAAAAAGGGTTCTGATACATACTCTGGACACTTCTTTTTGGGAATTACGATGTCGATGTATTGCTTCTTCAGCTCTTCATCCGCATGTTTCTAAAGTAAGAGTTCATCGCATTCCCTTAGTATGACACAGTTCTTCTTTAATTCAGCCATTTTAGCGTCTCCTCGGGATTTCGGAACGGCATTAATCTTCCGCTTTTTATTAGCCTCTCCAACTGTATTGCTTTTTATTAACCTCTTTCCCCCCGATCCTCCTCTTCTTTTGGCTTCTTTTGGAGCAGCAAGTTCAGCAGTTGCTTGAATCTCCTCACGGTGAAATGCTACAACCATGGCTTGGAGATCAATAATTTTCCCATCCTTTTCAATTGGCTTCAATATTAAACGATTCAACTTTATTTTGAAGCTCCCTTTTCTTCTCAACGAACCTTTTATTTGTTTCTCTGAGTTGCTCGGTTGTTCGCACTGAAATAAAACAAACAACAATAAAATGTATGATGTGAACCTAACACGGAGAATGACATTCTCCGTGTAATATAATACGGAGAATAGCATTCTTCGTTTGGAATTACACGGTGAATAACCTTTCCAGTATCGAAATGATAGAGAATAGCAATTATCCGTTTCAAATAACACGGATAATGCCATTCTCCATGTTATAATCCACGGAGAATAGTCATTCTCTTGGAAGATTACAAATAAAAAATTTGAAATAGAAAAGATTTTACCTTGTGCATGTAGCTCTGATTGAACAGAATTCTGTTTTCTCAAATCCTCCAGTTCATGCACAGAGCCCTCCATCACAACGTTGACTGCACGTTGTTGCGCTTCTTTTGCCTCGAGCTCTTTCAGCTTTTCTTTGAGTATAGCATTCTCAAGGTTGGCTGCACGTAACTGCGCTCCTTGTGCCTCCATCTCTTTTAACTTTTCTTTGAGTTCTTCATTCTGCGCAAGAATATCAGAATGATGTCTTCTCAAATCCTCCAGTTCATGCACAGAGCCCTCCATCACAGCGTTGACTGCACTTTGTTGCGCTTCTTCTTCCTCGAGCTCTTTCAGCTTTTCTTTGAGTATAGCATTCTCAAGGTTGGCTGCACGTAACTGCGCTCCTTGTGCCTCCATCTCTTTCAACTTTTTTTTGAGTTCTTCATTCTGTGCAAGAATATCAGAATGATGTCTTCTCAAATCCTCCAATTCCTTTGCTGAGTCATCCATCACAGCGCCCATTTTATGATGCTGTGGTATCCGTTGTTCATCAAAATTATCCCCACCTGCTTCTTGGTGTTCTTTCTCTCCCTCTTTTTCAACTTCTTCTATAGGTGGCTCATCTTCTTTGTGCCCTTCTTCTTCCCCAACAGGTATAACCAGATCTTCCAATATCATCTTCGATCTCATTTTGTTGTGATATTCGGCCTTGAGGAAGTTTGAGATTTCGTACCCATTCCATGTAAAAAATCTTGGGTAATCAGGGATTGGGGCGAACTTCCTTTCCACAAATTTACTATGTTCTGTAAACCAATAGAGGAAGTATATTGTGCAACCTTCTAATTTGTGGAAAGCCATTGAGTAATCCCCCTGTTTAGTTTTGCTTCTACTCCTATTTATGCTATCCATTACATATGCCAGGATTAACCTTGGCCAGCATATACTGTTGATGACGTCCACACTGTCTACCAAGGCTAAGAATCTGTACAACAAATTTGAACCGCCAGACTTTGTGAAGAATACGGTTTAGCACAAGTGGAAGATTATTAGCTTGGCCAAATCATCTGGATTAACAGCGTTATCTCCGCCACGAAGCCGTCGTAACAATTCAAAGAACTTGTCTCTCACTTCCTTATTCGTGACTTCTGAGTGTTTGCCCTTGGTATTAGCTAGCAATCTTGTGAAGTGATCTCTACACAGGCTCAATGATGCTGGTGGTGTGGGCTGCTGTTGTTTTTCCTTTATCAATCTTCTGTAAGAAACATCATCATCGCTTTCTTCATTCAGCTGTAGACCTAATATGACTGCCATATCGTCGACGCTTGGCGCGATTTTAACAGTGGTGCTCAATTCAAAGCACCCGATGCCATCTTCTTCTTCTGTGTAACTTGCAATTAAATTCTCAAGCCCTTCCGTTACCTTGGCCACTCCGGAGATGTGGACTCTGTTTTGGTAGAAAATTTCGACAAAATTCTAGAAACCAGTATTCTTCAAGGAACCAATAACTGGCTCAGGTAAACGGCCAATATCTCGATTAACCTCCTCCATAAGATTTAGCATTGGCTTGAAGGTAGAACGAAAAAGTCTTGAATCCTTATTCCTGACAGATTTTTTTCTACAAAACAAAAAAAATAAAAAATTAGGTCGGAGAATGGTCATTCTTATGGGTTTTAACACTGGGAACGGCATTCTCCGTTTCAAGTTAGACGGAGAATGTCATTCTCCGTTCCAAATTAAACGACGAATTGAATTTAACATTCAAATGCGTTTTATGATGGAGAATGTCATTTTCCTTGTAATATATACAGAATTTGCGAACATAAAATCAAAGTTATACCTTCTGTTTGCACTTCTTCTTGCACTTCTTTTTGTTTAGCAACTTTTTCCTTTTTTCTTTGTGCAACTTTCTTAGAATAGGGTTTCGGTTGTTCTCCGTCTATCGCTTTTGGATTTTCTGTAACTAGTGCATCTTCTCTAATTGGTGATGCTGCCGGTGATGATTCTACCGCTGAGGCCGACATGGTGTGAATATTGCGAATGGGGAGGAAGGTTTGAAGATTTTGGAGGGAAATGACCTAGGTTTGAGTACAGAGTGGAGTATGGAAGAAGAGGAAGCTTCGAAACGGTTTTCTTTTTTCTTTTTTTTGTAATAGACGGGTTCGAGGGTGTTTTGAATTAATTAGAAGGGCAAAAATGTCATTCGATGGAAGGGCAAAAGACTCATTTCTGCTTAATTATATTAATTTGAAGGGCAAAAATGATTCTGCTTAATCAAAAAGAATCGAAGCCGTTTGGCAAAAATGTCATTACAACTCAACAAAACAAATGAACATAATACATTAGGGGTTTCCATACATTAGATATAAAAGAAGAAGAAAAAAAATCATCGTCTTCCATATTCAATCATTTCAGATTGGACTTCTTCTAGCTCTTCATTGTGCTCTGAAGTTGTAATCCATTCAGCAGCTTTGCGTCTTTCCTTTCCCGCATCAAACTGCATATAACAAACATAACATCAAAAATATTGCTCTAAAAAGTTGAAGTTTTTGACGACATATTTTCAGACTTACATCGAGAGAACGGTAGTCTAGACTACATCGGTCTTTCATGAATGATATTACAAAAATCCCACAATCAACAGAATTGCCTTGGCGGGGAACATAAGAAAGATGTTTTATTGCAAAAGTAGAAAAGCTGAACCTAGCATCTCTCAACTTCAAAATCTCTTCTTGGAGAAAGAGATCCAAATTTGAAAGCTACAATTACCAGAATACAATATGTATTAGTATACCGCGTATCTTGTACCCAATTCATAAAAATTGATGAATATGAGCTTAATATTTCTTTTATGACTGTTTTGCTTTGAATCGGATCATCTTTAGATGCAAGTGAGTCCCAAATTTCAACAGTTCTTTTTTTAACCAGAACTCTTGCAAGAGTATAGTGTTCGCCCAAATGAATGGGTATGTATATCTGAATCAGGATAATTAGGTAAAACAAATTAGTAAATTTTCAGAAAATTAGGATTAATATTTAAACAGGAATACATTAATACCTCGTTACAAGTGCTTAAAGATCCCATGTAATCCTGAAAATATTTGCACTTCTTCCATATTTTATGAGGCTTTTTGTCGGATGGAGGTAACGTTGCTTTCTACATACACATCAATTAATACATTACGAAGGACAAACAAACGAGAAAATTGTTAATGCATATGCATTGAAGAATAAAATGCTCACTCACCGATATCCTTATTAGTAAAAACCATACATTAGCTTTATTGGAGGTTCTTTTCCGTTCCTCCACGGTGAGAAGAGCAGAGACAATACCTACAATCTGAATAAATTATTAAAAATGTCAGCGATGGAATCGAAGTAAACATAGATGGTATCTAAGAATAAATATACTATCTATACATACCCCATTGCTAATTTTCGTTAAAGGAGCTAAGGTCTTCATCTCAAACCGAGACACATAGTTTTTGTTGCAAGATGATATTATTTCTCTAAGAAAAGAAACGAATAAATTAGGAGAAAAAAACTGTTGGAATTAAATCAAAACTCATATTGCTTACTCGTCAGGTCTATCATCGGCAAAAATATAGTCATAATATCTCGAAGAACCACTAGTACAATTGCTAGGCTTCGAGGTTGAACCCCTTATTAAATTTTTTGATGGTGTGACCGGATGTAAATTTCCATGCATTCTTTTAGAAGAACTGCTAAAGTCAGTTTCTTCTGTAGGGGACATTGCGAGCATTCGGTCCAATGCTTTACTACGAGACTGTAGCTCCACGTCCTCCTCATCGGAAGAAGATACAACGAAAATCACCTACACATTTTTAAATACTCCAGATGAAGATGCCTTCTTCAAAGCTGGAGATTCTTCAATCTTCTCCAAACGTCGAGATAAATTTATTTGTTCAATTTGTATTGAAACAAGCATAGAATTGATCGATGCAACATCAGCTGAAATCTTCGACAGTTGTTGTTCAATCTTGCGCAACGAATGAAGGTTTCATTTGGAGTTGGCAACCAATCTTCTACGTCTTCTACATTTCCTCCCACACGAGTAGACATCTTGAGAACAAGAAAACTATTGTATTTCAGAAAACTATTCTATGTATTTCAAAATGAATAATAATACTATGAAATAAGAAAACTATTGTATATATAGCAAGAGAGAAGTACAAAAAGTGAGAAAGATGGAAAGACAAATAAATTTTGAGACTAGCAAACAATCTACTAGCCGTTTGATTGAGGAGGGCTCGAGGAAGATTCTACTAGCCGTTTGATTGAGGAGGGCTCGAAGAAGATTCTACTATCCGTTTGAAAAATACAAAAGGTTATCGTGATCAACTTCAATTAAGGAACTCTATAAGAGGTTTAATTCCGCTTGATTGAGGAACTCGACGAAGTCTGCCGCGAATCGGAACTTCTTCTTCTTTCTTCTTCATCTCCGTTTCTCCTTCCACCACCACCAACATGCCCTGTAGCTTTATAATAAAAATATTAAATTGTTAGATGAAACAAAAAAAATAATTACGGAAAGATTACTAAATCAAAATCAAATAGAACACATATTCATAGAAAACATGAGATTAAAGATGAAAGTGTCACAGAAGCAACACCACAATTTTACAACAACTAAGCAGACTCTGCTAAGCAATAACTAAAATTAGGTATTGTGTCCTCCTTGGATTTAATTTACACAAAGAAGAGATTTGAGATAATGAGCTTTTGTCGGCTTCCTAAATGTACCATTCTCCGTCCTAAATGTACAATTCTCCGTCCTAAATGTACCATTCTCCGTCCATTTGTCGTATTAAAAGCAAAAAGAATGGTCATTCTTCGTGTTAAAAGCAAAGAGAATGGCCATTCTCCGTCCATTCGTCGTATTCACCATCCATTCGCCGTATTAAAAGCAAAGAGAATGGCCATTCGCCGCATTCTCCGTCCATTCTCCGTCCTAAACGTTGTTAGGGTTATATACTAAAAGCATCACTTTTGTAGTAACCTTATTTTCTTAAATTTTGAATGAGAATCATATGGGCAAATGTTTGCATATTGTATTTGTTGCAAGTGTTAATGCAAATGTATGATATTCTATATTGTAGATAATATGGTGTGTGGTGTCACACAGAAGATCATATTATCAGTTTCCTATGGAGTATATAAATAGTTCACAACCTAGATGGACTTGGACAATCTATTGGAAAGGTTGTAGTGTAATCTGGTATTAGTCTATCTTGACTATAGGTTTACACTAGTACACTTTGTGTGTATTGAACAGGACCACTTGAGGTTGTTCTCTTTGTACTGACTACATAAGAGAACAAACACCTCTGTTATTATGGATACTTGTACTCTTAATCCGGATATAATAACGGACATGTATATGCAATGTGTATTACTTTGACTCATAAAAGAGTGAGATTCATTATGGATCAACAACCTCTATGAATTGGGTAATAACATTGTATGTATGATGGGCTGTTGATTATAAATGGAATCCATGTCCCGATACATCAGGTTGATGATGTCCTCTTAAGGAGCTCATAAGGATTGTCGTGTAAACCCTGCAGGTGGATTATATCCGACATGACAAATAAAGTTGAACGGTACTACTTAAGGATAAAAGATGTCGAATCAATATAGTTGTCAGTAACTTAATTTGATCGACGGACATACGATATCTTAACATGGAGAGCCAAACGAGCATATAATAAAAGGAGCCCACAAAACATAATTTGGGATTAGGGAGGTAGTGCAACAATAGCTCATTAGTGGACCGAGCTATTGTTAATGGGCCTGGATTGTGTGTTCAGGCTGAACACAGGATATCCAGATCCGTTAGGAGGCCGAACCCTAATTTCTCCTCATGGTCCCTGCCGTAGCCTATATATATCCTCTATTCTCTGGCCACCAGATTACCGATTAGAAATCTGAAATTTTCTCTAAATTCGTGATTCACGTAAGGAGAGAAAGAGAGTGCTGCCAAGGAGAAGAAAAGGTTGGAAGATTGTCGCCCACACGACGTCCAACTCGAGGAAGGAATACATGCAGAAGATCTTGGGGTCGTCCGTTCGAGATTGCCAGGAATTACTTGTCTCCTTTCCGCCGCAAGTATAATTCGTGAACCCTAGTTTCCGCCTATGAAGGGTTAGAACACGTATTTGATCTGTTTAACTTTCTATCGATCAATACGCACACCAAAGGAAGGGTCCTGGGAATCCCCAGTTCCATCAATTGGTATCAGAGCCACTTTGGATCTACGTATTGATTGATACGTCCATGTTGTCCAATAAAACTTGCGCTATGTAATAGTCGGTAGATGTAGAACTGTTCTAACTCGATTTTGCAGGCATCTTAGAACCAACTATTATGGTCCAATGCATATTTTTTGATTGTGTTGTTTAAACCACGGACATGTCGTGGATGTTGTTGTTGCTGTGGATGTAATTAAAATCACGAGGGTTGATCGTGCTTATTAATTTAATTTTTCAATCTAGATTATGTGTGAACTCCTTCGGGAGGCATAGGATTGATGTAATTTTAATTATTTTTTATCAATCGTGATGGCGGTGGTGGCTGTTTCTGACGCCGAACGAGATGCTAGTTTTGAGCAATCCAGAGGCCGACAGATGATTTTCGATGAAGGAATCGACAGCCAAAACCTAGAAAAAAATCTGCACAGTGCCAGATTTTGGTAGTGGTGGCTGTTTCTGATGCCGGACGAGATGCGGTGGTGGCTGTTTCTGACACCGTATAGATCTGCGCAGCGCCAGATTTTGGATTCGGATAGTTGAGGACGGAGCAGCAAAGATGACCATAATAGTTGGATATTTTCTCTTATTTTTGTCATTTTGCTTTTTCTAATTATGCATGTTTATTGTTGTGTGGTTATTTTTTTGAAAAACCAAGCCTACATTAATAATGGACAACATGGACATAATATCAACTAGTAGAAAAACCCTCATTGTTAAATAACTAAGTGGGAGAGGATTTTTATTTAGTATAAATCCTATGGTCTCCATTACTGGTTTGTAGGTGATGTAATTATACTTGCGTGTTGGCTTTAGTGCTTTCCTCCATATCGGATGAGTATAATTATGGATCACCAGTACAAACTTCCTTAGGGATAATTGTAGAAAGTTATCTAGTATGTGTTCACTTCTCCATCTGAAGGAACTCATTACAAGGTAATGGACTTAGTATTAAGTAATGGTATACACTTAGATACAAATAATGGTATCCTCCCCATAGGAGTCACTGCTATTATTTGTATGACCAGAGCAAGACCAGCATATTAATTTTATTTGTCATAAAGTTATATTGACATGATAGTAAAATTAATAAGAAGAATCTACTTGAACAAAGTTGAATTTGTATACGTCCACACTATCGTGGCATGCTAAATTCATGGTGTTCAAGGTGTTGGTGAATTTCTTATTATGGTTTTGAGGGAATCAATATTTAGTTAATTCAAAAAGTTTTTTTTTGCCCTACATAATTTTATTTATGTGATTCTCAGGATTTCAAAAATGGGTTCTTTCAGTCCACTAATGGTGATTCTTAAAGAAAACAAACTTACTGGACCTAATTATATTGATTAGAAACGTAATTTGGACATTGTTCCGACTGCTGAGGAGTACAAATATGTACTTGTTGAGGAATGCCTACCTAAGCCTGATGCTAACTCTGATGAAGAGGTCAAAGAGGCTTATAAGAAGTGGAAAAAGGCAGATGAGATGGCGCGGTGTTACATTCTGGCATCTATGTCAAATGTACTGCAACATCAGCATCAAGCCATGGCCACAGCTTATGACATGATGCATAACCTCAAGGAACTCTTCGGACATCAGAGTAGAGCAGCTAGGCAGTTTGCGATAAAATATTTGATGAATACAAAAATGGCTGAGGGCACACCAGTAAGGGATCATGTTCTCAAGATGATGGGTCATCTGAATGAGATGGAGATCCTTGGAGCTGAAATCGATGGGGAAACCCAGGTCGATATCATTCTCGGGACTCTGCCTAAAAGTTTTGACAATTTCTGCCTTAATTACAACATGAACAAAAGGTTGTATAGTTTGGCAGAACTTGCAAAAGAGCTATAGGATGCTGAATCTCTCTTTAGGCAGAGTGGTCATGTTTTTGTTTCTGAAAAGGCTTCTACTTCTAAGCCAAAAGGTGGTAAGAAGAAGAATAACATTCAGAAACAGGCAAACTTAGCAAAGAAGGGCATGGGACCTCAAGGCACGGTGAAAAAGCCCAAAGGCAAATATTTCAAGTGCAAAGGGTCAGGACATTGAAAGACTGATTGTCCACTTCTCAAACAAGGGAACAAAGAAGGTATATCTCATTTACTAGTAGTTGAAACATGTTTAGCGGTGTTATCTACCGGCACCTGGTGTGTAGATACATGAGCCACTAATCATGTCTGCAATACATTGCAGGGGTTCCAGGAAACCAGATGGCTCAGTGATTGAGAGATATGCTTATTTATGGGTGATGCTACAAAAGTATCGATCGTTGCACTAGGAGATGTTACTTTATCTTTTGGTAGAAATAAGTCTTTGACATTGAGAGATTGTCTTTATGCACCTTCACTTAGAAGGAATTTAGTTTCTGTTTCTATGTTAGTTAAGGATGGATATTCAGTTTATTTTAATGACAATATTGTTATTAGAAAGAATAAACATTTTATCTGTTCTGGTACATTGGTAGATAATTTGTATGTCATTAATCCTATTTCGCCCATAATGCAACTTATGGAAATGAATAATATGTCAACTAACTTAAATAAGAGAAAAGAATCTTCTTGTATGAACCAAACATATCTTTGGCACTTACGATTGGGGCATATTAATCTAAGAAGGATTCAAAGACTGGTTGAAGATGGACCTTTGAGTTCATTGGAAGTGGAGGCACTACCAGTCTATGAATCCTGCTTGGAAGGTAAAATGACCAAAATGCCTTTTACGGCAAAGGGGTATAGGGCCAAAGATGTGTTGGAATTGGTTCATTCTGATTTGTGCGGACCCATGACTATCCAAGCTAGAGGTGGCTTTGAATATTTTGTCACATTTATTGACGATTATTCAAGGTATGGATACATTTATTTGATGCGCCGTAAGTCTGAGTGCTTTGAGAAATTCAAAGAGTACAAGGCTGAAACGGAGAAACGTCATAGAAAATGTATCAAGTCATTACGATCAGATCGTGGTGGCGAGTACCTCTTTGGAGAGTTTAGAGATTATTTATCAGAGGCTGGGATTGTATCCCAATTGACTACACCTGGAACGCCCCAACAGAATGGTGTAACCAAAAGAAGGAATAGAACTCTTATGGAGATGGTTAGATCAATGATGAGTTATTCGGATTTGCCAGATTCATTTTGGGGATATGCCTTAGAGACTGCAGCTTATATTTTGAACTTGGTTCCTTCTAAGTCAGTACCTCTTACTCCTACAGAGCTGTGGATTGGGCGTAAGCCTAGTCTGAAACATGTTCGCATTTGGGGTAGTCCAGCACATGTGCTGAATGAGAAAGCAGATAAGTTGGAATCTCGTACAAAAGTACGCTTGTTTGTAGGCTATCCAAAAGGAACGAAAGGAGGTTTATTTTATAGTCCTAAGGATCAGAAGGTCATTGTTAGCACCAATGCCCGATTCTTAGAGGAAGACTATGTGATGAACCATAAACCCACAAGTAGAGTTGTTCTAGAAGAACTGAGACGTGAGACACCAAGTACTTCAGTACCAACAGTACAAGAGGATGAACCACAAATAACTGCACAACGTGTCACAAATGTTATACCACAACCGATAGTGCCTCGTCGTAGTGGGAGGGTTATGATACAACCTGATAGATATATGTTCTTGGGAGAGTCGTCAGACTTCGTCCCTGATGAACAAGATTATGATCCCTGTACCTACAATGAAGCACTCCAAGATAAAGATGCAGAGTCTTGGCAAAAAGCAATGATATCTGAAATAGAATCTATGGATTCTAATCAGGTCTGGGAGCTTATAGAACCGCCCGTTGGTGTAAAAGCCATTGGATGCAAGTGGGTCTATAAGAGAAAAAGAGGATCAGACGGTAAGGTTGAAACCTTTAAAGCTCGGCTTGTAGCAAAAGGTTTTACTCAAAGAGAGGGTATCGATTATGAGGAAACCTTTTCTCCTGTAGTCATGCTTAAGTCTATTCGGATTCTTTTATCTATTGCAGCTCATCTCGATTATGAGATTTGGCAAATGGATGTCAAGACAGCTTTCTTTAATGGAAGTCTTGAGGAAGACATCTATATGAAGCAACCAGACGGGTTCATTAAAAAGGGCCAGGAGCATCTTATTTGTAAGCTCAAAAAGTCCATTTATGGACTTAAGCAAGCTTCCAGATCTTGGAACATCTGTTTTGATCAGGTGATGAAATCTTATGAATTTGATCAATGTCAGGATGAATCATGTGTATACAGAAAGTGTGACAAAAACGTGGTGGTGTTCCTAGTACTTTATGTGGATGACATCTTGCTCATTGGAAACCATGTGAAGGTATTATCTGAAGTAAGGGTATGGTTATCCAAACAGTTTGATATGAAGGACTTGGGAGAAGTAGGTCACATCCTTGGGATCAAAGTTCTATGAGATCGCAAGAAAAGGATGTTGGGCTTATCCCAAGCTTCCTATATCAATACTGTACTAACTCGTTTTAGTATGTAAAATTCTAAGAAATGTTTCTTACCTTTTAGACATGGAATTGCTCTATCAAAGGAGCAGTATCCGAGGACACCTAAAGAGATAGAGAACATGAAGGCAGTTCCTTATGCTTCAGCAGTAGGAAGCTTAATGTATGCAATGCTATGTACGAGACCAGACATCTGCTTTGCCGTAGGCATGGTCAGCAGATATCAGTCTAACCCGGGACAAGAGCACTGGACAGCCGTAAAGCATATTTTAAAGTACTTGAAAAGGACTAAAGAGTATATGCTAGTTTACTAGGCAGATAGTTTAGTTCCCTTGGGGTATACAGACTCAGATTTTCAGTCAGATAGGGATTCCAGGAAATCTACCTCAGGTTATGTGTTTACTTTGGGAGGTGGAGCCATTGTGTGGAAGAGTATCAAGCAAAAATGTATTGCTGATTCCACCATGGAAGCCGAGTATGTGGCAGCCTCTGAGGCAGCCAAAGAAGCGGTTTGGCTTAGAAACTTTCTGTTGGACTTGGATGTGGTACCTAGTTTGCCTAATTCTATTACACTTTATTGTGATAATAGTGGTGCAGTTGCAAACTCGAAGGAACCACGAGCCCATAAGACAGGCAAACATATTGAGCGCAAGTACCACCTGATACGAGATTTCGTAAAGAAAGGAAAAGTTGCTGTGATCAAGATAGCATCAGCCAACGACCTAGCTGATCCCTTTACAAAGAGCTTACCAGCTAAGGCTTTTTACAGTCATGTTGAGGGAATGGGAGTCAGATGTGTAGCAGTATGGCTTTAAGTATAAGTGGGAGATTTGTAACAGTATACTGAAAAGCAATGCTTTGAGTATAAGTGGGAGATTGTTAGGGTTATATACTAAAAGCATCACTTTTGTAGTAACCTTATTTCCTTAAATTTTGAATGAGAATCATATGGGCAAATGTTTGCATATTGTATTTGTTGCAAGTGTTAATGCAAATGTATGATATTCTATATTGTAGATAATATGGTGTGTGGTGTCACACAGAAGATCATATTATCAGTTTCCTATGGAGTATATAAATAGTTCACAACCTAGATGGACTTGGACAATCTATTGGAAAGGTTGTAGTGTAATCTGGTATTAGTCTATCTTGACTATAGGTTTACACTAGTACACTTTGTGTGTATTGAACAGGACCACTTGAGGTTGTTCTCTTTGTACTGACTACATAAGAGAACAAACACCTCTGTTATTATGGATACTTGTACTCTTAATCCGGATATAATAATGGACATGTATATGCAATGTGTATTACTTTGACTCATAAAAGAGTGAGATTCATTATGGATCAACAACCTCTATGAATTGGGTAATAACATTGTATGTATGATGGGCTGTTGATTATAAATGGAATCCATGTCCCGATACATCGGGTTGATGATGTCCTCTTAAGGAGCTCATAAGGATTGTCATGTAAACCCTGCAGGTGGATTATATCCGACATGACAAATAAAGTTGAGCGGTACTACTTAAGGATAAAAGATGTCGAATCAATATAGTTGTCAGTAACTTAATTTGATCGACGGACATACGATATCTTAAT
>JANAVB010021600.1:15761223-15798723 GCA_029216955.1 Iris pallida | reverse complement strand
ATTGTGTTTTAATCTCGATTTTATTGCATGATGGTTTAGGAATAGGTGTCCTCTAACTTCTGGACGAATTTCGTGTCATTTGCATTAGGTTACGTGTCCGTATCGGACACGTATCGAACCCATAGACTAGGTGTTCGACGAAATGCCCGAACCATTTCGATTTGCTGTTTTTGTAAATCTACTTGAATAGAATCCTAGATCTAGATGTGTTTGTTAATTTTTGTGAAGAGTGTTAGGTATTTTGGTGTCTTGTTGTGTCGGATTCTCGAGTTGGACACGCTGTGCACGTACATA
This sequence comes from Iris pallida, assembly GCA_029216955.1. Classification (NCBI taxonomy): domain Eukaryota; kingdom Viridiplantae; phylum Streptophyta; class Magnoliopsida; order Asparagales; family Iridaceae; genus Iris; species Iris pallida. The sequence continues at coordinate 15,798,429 of JANAVB010021600.1, read as the reverse complement.
CACGGTGTTCTGCATCACGGGCTGAATATCTCCCGACACTGGACACGTGGACACGCCAATTTTGGTGAGCATGATGGGGCAATGTCTGCCACCATCCTCCAAAAATTTGGGGCCATATGGTGCAGTGTGCGAGGAGTTCTCCTCCTCGTACTGGCCGTACTGGCCGCGCGGGCGCGCTGTGCACACGTGGAAATTGGCCACTGACACGGCTCTAAAGCCGACACGACACGTGTCTAGAACACGGTGCAGGGCCATGGACACGTAGCCCTATATGTGGCAAACACGTGGGCATGACCACGACTTGTGTCGTGCAACGTGTCGTGTCCTAGCTCGCTCTGTACCTCAGCACGAGGATTTTCTGAACTGTGTCGTTTTGCTGTGTTCATTTTGTTTGGACACGTTCATGTCAAGTTTCCTGGACACGAACACATCCCCCACGACATGTGTAATGTATACCTACCCACTGCACACCTTACTTGTTGATTTATTGGTTTTCTTTTCGAATTTAAAGGTTGTTTACACTATTGACTGAAACCATGTGCATTTTCGAAAATCCTGAATTGATTTCAGTTTAACCTGATTTAAGTGGTGTTTAATTCATCATATTTGATTCCTGCATATGTAATGGATACTACTAGTTGGGTTTTACATGTTAGAATTGGGTTTTGCTCTTTGAATGAGATTTTGAATTACTTATTGAACGTGGAATGATATGTGACTGATACATGCAGTCTTTTAATTCTGATTTTAGTTGTCTCTTCTAATACTGATTTTAATTGCTGTTAATTGCTATATATATGATGCCCCACATGTGTATTAGTTAATGCTAAGTGGGATTAGCATGTTAGTTTAGGTTTTCACTCAAATGAATGGATTTTTGAATGTAGGTTGGACTGCAAATGGGTCGACTGATACACGTTTACTGTTTTTTTCCAATTCTGAGAATTTCTTCCTGTTTTGCACTATTTTTCCCTGTTTAAATCCCATGTTGAATCCTACACATGTGCAATGGATCACTACAATGTTCGTTATTGACTAGTGTTAGGTTTTAGATTTCAAATTGGGTTTGAGGGTGTTGAATGATATATAAACACTGTTAGACTGTTAGTTTAGTATTTATTTTACTGTCATTTTATTTCTTTTATTAAAACTAATTTCGAGTTTATTTACTATGTTTTAATTCATATGCATTGTGTTAGACTGCTAGGATGAATTCCCATGTTAGTTTAGGATTTGCATGATTGATTGGGTTTTCGAAATTCGGCTTGGAGTGGTTTTGAAACTGTCGAATTGGTCTCAGGTTCTTGAGAACCATTTGCTAGAAATTATTAACACTAAGTCCTGGGATTGTACACTGTGGACACACTCTCTATTAGAAAATCTGAGAATCACTGATATTACACTGTTTCAGCCACACAACCCATGTCTCCTATTTGTTCACTGCTATATGTAAATTGAATTTAATGTTTAGGCTTCATAGTTCATATGTTAGGTTGGCTTGAGTTGTGTGTTGCAATGTGTTCGTATTTTTCCAAATTCCTGAAACCTGTCACACTGAAACTGTTGAGAACTTGAAAACATGTTTACACACACTTTGCACCATCTCTGAGACACTTGGACACTCATTTATACACTCCTTGACACCCTAACTATTGACACCACTGTCATGAACACACACCCTTCATGATTGGTTATACACACATATGTTAGTCTACAGATTTCACACACAATCACCTTCCCTGTTTTATATGTGTATAAGCATTCCCTATGTATCTCTATATATAAGTATATAGATATGCCTCTATGTACTAATATATATATATATATATATATATATATATATATATATATATATATATATATACATGTAAATGCCTTTGTACCTAAACATGAATACTTGTATGCATTATATGATGTGAGTATCCTATCTATGCAAGCATGGGTATATAGAGCTAAATGAATGCATGAATATATGTATAGATGATATGTATAATGTGTGATGCCTTGTGGCTTGTGATGTTGCTTGGTTGTATGCTAGTCTAGGCTTGGTTAGGCCTAGTGAGACTTGACTGGACTAGGATTGATCTAGTTTGACCTAGACTTGACCAAGGTTGACGCAGAGTTGACCAAGTTTGACTTGGACCTAGTTTGACCTAGACAGTTGACCAGGTTTGACTTAGAGTTGACTTTGACCTAGAATTGACTTAGAATCATGTAGATTGCATCGTAGACTCCATTTGTCTTATTTTAAACATATTATAACCCATATTACTCTGTTTATGGCCTTGTGACTCCGGTGCAGACATCTGATACTACACTACTCTTTTCAGAGTAGCAGGCGAGTACATTCTCTGATAGTTCTTCCATTTACTTGTCGTTTACTATATTTCAGTTGTAGCTAGTTCTATCTGATTCTCTGTTTCAAACACGATTTGATATTGCTGGATCCATTTCATGCGACACTCACTTATTTATGTCTGGCCTCTTATTTTTGGAACCACCTACTGGAACCACCCTGGACTCATTTACAGGAACCACCCTGGAATCATTTACTGGAACCATTCGTGTACTGGCTGGACTTATACCTATTTTTGTGTCAGATTATGGATTCACTTGTACTTGCTGGGCGGGGGAAATATTGGAATAGGCATGTGAACATACCCAAATACAGGAACCACTCCCTTGGAATTATACTGGAACGATAGCAATCCCACACTTGGCCGAGTGTGCGGTGTGCCGTATTACCTACAGCCGTTCACATGTCGATTTCGATATTTTAAAACACACTGTTAGAGTATAGGCTGGACTCACCCTGGAACCTTTGATCACTGACTGGACTCACCTCATACCGGACCCATCTTGTACTGAAATCACCTGGTATCAGATTCATGTTGTCAGGATTTACTTAGATTTTGTACTTGTTTACATTTACATTCTGGACTTATATCATGCTACTCTAGTTCAGCTAGGTTATATTTACAGTCTTCATTGCCATCATTCTTCTCTTGTTTTACTTACCTTACTTTCCTTGAATCTTAACTGTTTTTCTATACCATCACCTGTATACAAACTACCATATTCATCAATAAAACTGTCTATAACTGCTTTATAGTTCTCTGTCATTTAAATTGGGATTTCTTGATGATTTGTACTCGTTCCTGTCCTGACTGGAGCTGTTGAAATTTTACAGATGATTGCCCTGAGAATATATGCCCCACATATTATGGACCCGGAGACGGGATGACTACCTTTGGCCCCGACACTCAGGAGTGATCTGGATTTAGTTTAGTAGACTAGCATCTATTTTTATGTTGAACTTGTTGTAGAAGATTTGAGACTTGTGTAGTATTTGAGATTTGTTGAGAGTTGTTATTATTTTAGTAGTTGTCCTTCTATTCTTAGTTTAATTCTTCTGTGATTATCTTATCGTGCTTAGACTGTGATTGAGTTACAATATCTTATACTTGTCCTCCGTTCGGAGTTGATCATGATGAGTACAGTATAATTGCGTGAGTTGCTGGTTAGATAGTAACCTAGGACAGCGCTGTACCGCCGACACTGCGGCGTAGGCTGGGCGTCGTTACGTATTCGTACCCTCACAGTAGGTGCGGGTCGTGACACGTTTTTAGTGGTAGCCCATGCAGGTCGAGAGTCGTATTAGTGCGATATCGTGGTGGTACGATGACTTAGTTGTACTGCTGCGAGCCTGCGATAGGATTGAGAGATAAGCTTTAACGGGGAGGTACTCAATCACAGTTAGGATTACTTGAGAAGATTCCTGGGATGACCCTTGAGAATCTCATTATAAACTATCTCGAAATTCGATTCTGACAGTATCTATCTATCTTCCTTAATTCGTCGATGAATTTGATTCTTGGTATTCGTTATTGACTTGATTTTCTACCAGGATAACATTATGGGCTAGGTTGCCTCAGTCATGGAATCTAGAGTCTTCTACAGCCATATCAGCTGGTTGGGCGATGAGATAGAGTCTGATTTTGGATGTATTTCTCGGGTATGGGAATTTAAAGTTTTCGCAGCCAAGCTAGCGACAATGCGAAAATTTTAAATACCATAATTCTAGATGTATGTACATTAGTTGTGGACTCTATGGATTATCGCAGCCATACTTACTGGTGTGACGAGGATTCTGGTGACATGGTTCTAGATAGACGGGTATGATTATCAGATTGCAGAATAGATACCATATAGATGCTGCCCTAGAGAATTTGAGTGGAATATCAGGATGGATATTACTTGAGTGTCAAGGATTAGATAGAGGGAGCTAGGCCACCTGTAGCGCAGCACCGTGTCCCGCACCAACAGAGGGATACACCCCAGAGGGGCAGGGCTTCTGTGCTGACAGTCGAGTAGACCGACGCTACGGGTGACAGGTTAGCAGGTCTGTCTTCCTGTTCTTCTTTCCATCTTGTTATGTGATTCCATTAGTACCTGCCAGGATATTGCTTGTGATTGCTAGATAGTGTAGCTACCCTGTTCGAGACTGCAGAATCACGACCTGTAGGATTATACTGCATGTTATCTATCGACCTTGATTTGGTTGGGGGTTTAACCTAGTAGGGATACGATCATTTTAATTTCGAGGACAAATTTTTTCTAAGGGGGGTGGAATTGTAACACCCAGTTTTCCAGATAAGGGTATTTTTAAAATTTTATAATTATAATTATTATTTATTGATATTTATTTCATATTATGATATTTGGTGATTTTTAATAATTTTTAAACTATTTAAAAACTGTTAAGTCATGACTTGTGATTTTGATATGCTGCCAGTGAAACCCTAGTGACTGCATGACCTAGAGCCTAACCAATTCATTAGGATATTTAATTATCATTTTTAGCCTAGGAGTAATTTGGTCATTTTGACTTATTTGAATTATTTGATGATTTAATGAATTGGTGAATTCTAGTTTGACCTTGACTTGTTGAGACCTAGTGGACTAGCCTAGAACCTAACCCTAGCCATGGTAACCCTAGTCTAACTTGAGTTAATCCATTTTAGTCATTAGAGATTAGTTTTAGAATGAGGGAATTTGGTTTAGTGAATTTAAGTCATGGCTTATGACTTCATGACTTAATTAATCATGACTTAAGCCCATGGGCCAATTTAGGAAACCCTAACCCTAATTTTTACAACTTATGACCAACCATAGGAGAGCTCCTCCCTATTTAATGTCAGGTTGAGGAGTTCTTGTCTCTTTTAGAGCTTGACCTAGGAATTGAAGAAAAGGTATTTTTTTCCCTTCCAAAAATTTCCATTTTATTTATTTGATCTCCTTTTTCATCCTAGTCTTTTGTATTAGGTTCTAATTTCTGTATATTTAATATTTCTGGAGGTTAATCTCAGTTTTGGGCTCATTTGGAGCATTTGGCCATCAAGAGGAACATCCCCCATTTGGAGCTTTTTCTTGCAATTTGCACTCATAGGTAACCACCCTCAAATTGTGTTTTAATCTCGATTTTATTGCATGATGGTTTAGGAATAGATGTCCCCTAACTTATGGAGGAATTTTGTGTCATTTGTATTAGGTTACGTGTCCGTATCGGACACGTATCGAACCCATAGACTAGGCGTTCGATGAAATGCCCGAACCATTTCGATTAGCTATTTTTACAAATCTACTTGAATAGAATCCTAGATCTAGATGTGTTTGTTAATTTTTGTGAAGAGTGTTAGGTATTTTGGTGTCTTGTTGTGTCGGATTCTCGAGTTGGACACGCTGTGCACGCACATACACGGTATCCTGCATCACGGGCTGAATATCTTCCGACACAGGACGCATGGACACGCCAATTTTGGTGAGCATGATGGGGCAATGTCTTCCACCATCCTCCCAAAATTTGGGGCCATATGGTGCAGTGTACGAGGAGTTCTCCTCCTCGCACTGGTCGCACTGGCCGCGCGTGCGCTGTGCACGCGTGGAAATTGGCCACTGACACGGCTCTAAAGCCGACACGACACGTGTCTAGGATACGGTACAGGGCCATGGACACGTAGCCCTATATGTGGCGAACACATGGGCATGACCGCGACTTGTGTCATGCAACGTGTCGTGTCCTAGCTCGCTCTGTACCTCAGTACGAGGATTTTCTGAACTGTGTCGTTTTGCTGTGTTCATTTTGTTTGGACACATTCGTGTCCAGTTTCCTGGACACGAACACATCCCCCACGATATGTGTAATGTATACCTACCCACTGCACACCTTACTTGTTGATTTATTGGTTTTCTTTTCGAATTTAAAGGTTTTTACACTATTGACTGATACCATGTGCGTTTTCAAAAATCCTGAATTGATTTCAGTTTTACCTATTTAAATGGTGTTTAATTCATCATATTTGATTCCTGCATATGTAATAGATACTACTAGTTGGGTTTTACATGTTAGAATTGGGTTTTGCTCTTTGAATGAGATTTTGAATTACTTGTTGAAGGTAGAATGATATGTGACTGATACATGCAGTCTTTTAATTCTGATTTTAGTTGTCTCTTCAAATACTGATTTTAATTGCTGTTAATTGCTATATATATGATGCCCCACATGTGTATTAGTTAATGCTAAGTGGGATTAGCATTTTAGTTTAGGTTTTCACTCAAATGAATGGATTTTTAAATGTAGGTTAGACTGCAAATGGGTCGACTGATACACGTTTACTGTTTTTTTTTCCAATTCTGAGAATTTCTCCCTGTTTTGTACTGTTTTTCCCAGTTTAAATCCCATGTTTGAATCCTACACATGTGTAATGGATCACTACAATGTTCGTTATTGACTAGTGTTAGGTTTTAGATTTCAAATTGGGTTTGAGGGTGTTGAATGATATATAAAACACTGTTAGACTGTTAGTTTAGTATTTATTTTACTGTCATTTTATTTCTTTTATTAAAACTGATTTCGAGTTTATTTACTATGTTTTAATTCATACGCATTGTGTTAGACTGCTAGGATGAATTCCCATGTTAGTTTAGGATTTGCATGATTGATTGGGTTTTCAAAATTCGGCTTGGAGTGGTTTTGAAACTGTCGAATTGGTCTCAGGTTCTTGAGAATCATTTGCTAGAAATTATTAACACTAAGTCCTGGGTTTGTACACTGTGGACACACTCTCTATTAGAAAATCTGAGAATCACTGATATTACACTGTTTCAGCCACACAACCCCTGTCTCCTATTTGTTTACTGCTATATGTAAACTGAATTTAATGTTTAGGCTTCATAGTTCATATGTTAGGTTGGCTTGAGTTGTGTGTTACAATGTGTTCGTATTTTTCCAAATTCCTGAAACCTATCACATTAAAACTGTTGAGAACTTGAAAACATGTTTACACACACTTTGCACCATCTCTGAGACACTTGGACACTCATTTATACACTCCTTGACACCCTAACTATTGACACCACTGTCATGAACACACACCCTTCATGATTGGTTATACACACATATGTTAGTTTACAGATTTCACACACAATCACCTTCCCTGTTTTGTATGTGTATAAGCATTCCCTATGTATCTCTATATATAAGTATATAGATATGCCTCTATGTACTAATATGTATATATATATATATATATATATATATATATATATATATATATATATATACACATGTAAATGCCTTTGTACCTAAACATGAATACTTGTATGCAATTTATGATGTGAGTATCCTATCTATGCAAGCATGGGTATATAGAGCTAAATGAATGCATGAATATATGTATAGATGATATGTATAATGTGTGATGCCTTGTGGCTTGTGATGTTGCTTTGTTGTATGCTAGTCTAGGCTTGGTTAGGCCTAGTGAGACTTGACTGGACTAGGATTGACCTAGTTTGACCTAGAATTGACCAAGGTTGACCCAGAGTTGACCAAGTTTGACTTGGACCTAGTTTGACCTAGACAGTTGACCAGGTTTGACTTAGAGTTGACTTTGACCTAGAATTGACTTAGAATCATGTAGATTGCATCGTAGACTCCATTTGTCTTATTTTAAACATATTATAACCCATATTACTCTGTTTAGGGCCTTGTGACTCCGGTGCAGACATCTGATATTACACTACTCTTTTCAGAGTAGCAGGCGAGTACATTCTCTGATAGTTCTTCCATTTACTTGTCGTTTACTATATTTCAGTTGTAGCTAGTTCTATCTGATTCTCTGTTTCAAACACGATTTGATATTGCTGGATCCATTTCATGCGACACTCACATATTTATGTCTGGCCTCTTATTTCTGGAACCACCTACTGGAACCACCCTGGACTCATTTACAGGAACCACCCTGGAATCATTTACTGGAACCATTCGTGTACTGGCTGGACTTATACCTATTTTCGTGTCAGATCTTGTACTTGCTGGGTGGAAAAATATTGGAATAGGCATGTGAACATACTCAAATACAGGAACCACTCCCTTGGAATTATACTGGAACGATAGCCATCCCACACTTGGTCGAGTGTGCGGTGTGTCGTATTACCTACAGCCGTTCACATGTCGATCCCGATATTTTAAAACACACTGTTAGAGTATCGGCTGGACTCACCCTGGAACCTTTGATCACTGACTGGACTCACCTCATACCGGACCCATCTTGTACTGAAATCACCTGGTATTAGATTCATGTTGTCTGGATTTACTTAGATTTTGCACTTGTTTACATTTACATTCTGGACTTATATCATGCTACGCTAGTTCAGCTAGGTTATATTTACAGTCTTTATTGCCATCATTCTTCTCTTGTTTTACTTACCTTACTTTTCTTGAATCTTAACTGTTTATCTATACCATCACCTGTATACAAACTACCATATTCATCAATAAAACTGTCTATAACAGCTTTATAGTTCTCTGTCATTTAAATTGGGATTTCTTGATGAGTTGTACTCGTTCCTGTCCTGACTGGACCTATTGAAAATTTACAGATGATTGCCCTGAGGATACATGCCCCACATATTATGGACCCGGAGACGGGATGACTACCTTTGGCCCCAACACTCAGGAGTGATCTGGATTTAGTTTAGTAGACTAGCATCTGTTTTCATGTTGAACTTGTTGTAGAAGATTTGAGACTTGTGTAGTATTTGAGATTTGTTGAGAGTTGTTATTATTTTAGTAGTTGTCCTTCTATTCTTAGTTTAATTCTTCTGTGATTATCTTATCGTGGTTAGACTGTGATTGAGTTACAATATCTTATACTTGTCCTCCGTTCGGAGTTGATCATGATGAGTACAGTATAATTGCGTGAGTTGCTGGTTAGATAGTAACCTAGGACAGCGCTCTACCGCCGACAATGCGACGTAGGCTGGGCGTCGTTACGTATTCGTACCCTCACAGTGGGTGCAGGTCGTGACAGCATCTGCTATGGAAGAGGAGAAGAAAGCACTCTGGAAGAACCATACTTAGGGCTTGGTAGATTTATCTACCGGTAAGCAGGCAGTCGGTTGCAAATAGGTGTTCGCGATCATGGTGAAATCGGATGGCACTTTTGATCGCCTAAAGACTCGTCTGATGGCTAAAGGATATTCTGAGACCTATTGTAAGGATTATTTTAAAACCTTCTCTCCAGTTGCCATGATGACATCTGTGCACATACTCTTGGCCTTAGTTGTTTGCTATAACTTACATTGTTTTAGCTGGATATCAATAATACATTTCTCCATGGGGATCTTGAAGAAGAAGTGTATATGGTACAACCGTCCGGGTTCGTTGCAAGGGAGGGTAAAGTGTCATTTGTGGAAGGTCCTCTACGGTCTCAAACAATCATCCCGTGCATGGTTTGGTCGATTTACACATGCTGTTATTTAGTTTGGCATGTGTCAATCAAAGAAGGATCATTCTGTATTCTATCGACAGATATCAGCTAGAAGGATACTACTTGGTGTCTATGTTGATGACATTGTAATCACGAGGGATGATAGTCGGGGTATTACAGGACCAAAGAAGTTCATTGGAAAACAATTTTAGACCAAAGATATATGATCGTTGAACTACTTCTTGGGCATTGAAATCACATAGTGTAAGAGGGACATTGTCATGTCTCAGAAGAAGTACGTGCTGGACATACTAAATGATGTAGGAATGGTGCAAGCCAAGGGAGCAACCTCACCCATGGATCCATGGACAAAGTTACTACCAGGCGAGGGGGTCCTGATGACCAATCCAGAGACAGTTCTCAGAATTCTGTGATATCTAGTCAAGAATCCGGAAAAAGGAATTCAGATGGAGAATCGTGGACATACTCATATTGAGTGCTTTACCGATGCTGACTGGGATGCAAGCCTGACTGATAGACGATCTACATCTGGCTACTTGGTATTTATTGGCAGAAACTTGGTATTGTGGAAAATCAAGAAGCAAAGTGTGATAGCACGATCAAGTTCAGAAGCAGAATGTCGAGCCATTTCTTATGGCATAGTAGGGGTGTTATATCTGAAGCATCTTTTACAAAAGTTGGGAGAAGAAGCAGGACTTAAAGCAGTAGATCTGTAGTGTGGCAACCATTCTGCTATCCATATTTCTACTAATCCTGTATTTCACGAAAGGGCGAAACATATTGAAATCGACATCCATGTTGTCCGTGATGTATATACAAAGGGGATATAAAGTTTCACCATGCGAGGACCGGTGACCAGAAAACTGATATCTTCACGAAGCCACTTTTGGGTCCTTGGGTTCAATTTTTGTGTAAGAAGCTGGACAAGATTGACATCTATGCTTAAACTTGAGGGAGGTTGTTAAGTATTAATAGTATTGGGCTTTAGTCCAACATTGGTTACAATAATAGTGAGAAGGGTTAGCCTTTCCTATATATATGTAACTCTCTCTTTAGTAATACTTATCCCATCATTCCAATTCTACAGGAATGAATGTCTCTTTTACAGATGGATCCATATCATGGTCATCCTGGACCTGCATTTACCTTGATTCTATTGCAGTTCCTGTACTAGGTCAGATGCGATCGTCAAAGTAGAAGTCTGCATTGCACTGATATCATGGTTGGCAGGGGAAGGGTAAGTTGAACCATCTTTTCTTACAACAACTTATAATTTGTAGTGATTTGTAGATTTTGATGCTGTTAAGCCACGGTATGAGCTTTGCTCTTACAGAAATTCCCCTTTTGCCTATAAAAAGATGCATATCATTATCTGAATTAGTACATTTGAGCCATTAGAGGGACTGTAATTTTCTTTTATACAAGTTTATGCTTGTGATGCTCAGATTACATTAACTTTTGCTTTATACAGATAGATGCAGCTATATATTAGGTTTGCATATAAAACAATACTTTGATTGACAAAATGGAGATGTTGATAGTTTTAGATTTATATTCCGTATGCGGAATTCTGGTTTGCTTAACCATAACTGTATTAACTGGATGTACTATATACATCTAATTTATCAAGTTTTTGCCTGGTTTGGAATTGCTGCTGCTTTTTGAAAAGCAGCAGAAGAAGTCCTGCTGTCAGAAGCTACTCCAAAACTGGCTTTTGAAATATTCTTTCATAAGCTCTTATTCCCAAACCCAGCCTTACATTTGTGAGAACGGTTAGGACTCGGGAATCTGGACTATTAGTTACAGAACTTGTCAAAATGGTCAATAAACATCATAGCTGTGAATCATAGATCTAGTTTTGACTTTTTCGAGCATTTCTCTGGACTATCAGTCAAGATTTTTGTCGAAAAGCTATGCTAACCTCATAACTGTATTTTGTATTGATGTTTGTCTTCATTTTTTGGGCTGTTGATTAAGAGTTTTCTCTTGACCACATTGTCTAGTAGTTGAACATTGAGTAGCTGCTAGCATTTGCTGAATCATATCAACTTCTTATGTCTTGTTATGCATTAAACTCTCTCATCCATGCGATCCTTGATTGTAAAGCTATTTCATATTTAAATAACCCGGGGCAGCATAATGTTATTGATGAATAATCATTGTCTGCTTATTTCTCTTGGCAGTAAACTAAAATTGGAGGAAGAAAATGGAAAATACCACAAACTACTGTTTGAAGCAAAACTGATAGTTTAATTGGAGAGCCTTGCTGATGCGATTGACAAGAGGAACCAACAACTTCAACTGTGGTACAGTATAAATAGACATCTTGCTTTCAACTTTTCCTTTCAAATTGCTTCATCAATAGCTATTTTACGATCTCACCGTCTCCTGTGACTATATAATATTAGGATTAAATGAATGAAGGATCGAAAATGGTGTTCAACAATAATGTGGACTGTTTTTTTTTTTTGATATTAACCTTCCACAAGGTTTCCCCTTAACTTTAGATGCAGTCTGAATTATTCCAGTTTGTAGAAACAAATTGTGAAATAGCAAGTCATTGGTTGAAACTTTACTACTGAAAGAATAATGAAAGTACAACAACAAAGCCTCTATCCCAAAATTTGGGGGTTGGCTAAAAAATGAAAATACAACACAACATCCTTAATATATTTTCTTCAACTTGATAAAGATCTCATGACCATAAACTTCATAAGCGCGACAAACCATAGTATTTCTATAAATGGTGCTCAAGCAATACCCCATTCGCTCCCAAGAACTTCCTTAAGTTTCGACATCTCATGTTATGGCAAAATCACCACAACTTGTTTCCCGCCATTATCGCTACCCTCTCTGGCATCATCAGGTTCCTGAAGCACCAATACGGCACCTTCCTCTCCAACACCGCAAATGTTGTACTCTACACATACTGGTTTCTGGCCTTTGAGCTCTAAACCATATAGATCAACCCTTTCCATGTCAACGAAAGTTAGATTTGCACCATAAATAATGAAATCCCCTGTACCATTCTCTCTCTAACATCTCTCCAATTGCCTGTTTATCATCCTTACTCGTCTCACTTATCAGCATTGCCAACTCTGATATCTCAAGCTTGGCAAGGGACGAGTCGGTCGCCACTGTGCTCATTATCTGCTTGTTGCTCAAACTTGCGTTTCTTTCTTCAGAACGATTGTTCCGAATTACTGTCACCATGCTAGGATCTTTCCCTACCCTAATTTTCGCAAGCATCTTCTATATCAAGGCAGCAATGGCCTCAAAGGCCGGACTGCCGCTTGATGTCTTCGACTGCAACTGGTTTAACTTGGTTCTGCTAACCTTGAAGGAGGAGGTGACCGTTCGATGCTCTGTGTGTGGGAGCCAGAGATCTCCATTCAATCCAACTTGCTTGGTAGAGAGAGGGTCCCCAGTGGCGGATGTCACCATTACGTTCTTGGTGTTGGGGAAGCGGTTGGATTTCTGCAGTTTCGGGCTGCCAGAAAGTAAGCTTTCCCATAGGTTGATGCACTTTGAGGCTGAGACTGCGTCACCAAGGACATGAGACCAACTGACCCCAACTGCCAGTCCTCCACACTTGAACCTAGTAAACTATTTCAGGAAAAAATTTCAATACAAAATTTAGGGCATAACTAGTATTGTCTCGGTTACGCTTTTATAGGCTTTCTTCAATTGGGCTGTTGGTCTAGCTTTCCAAATAAGGGTCTGTTTGGTTGCAAGCAATTCTGCTGCAACTGTCCAGTTCTGCTGCAAATGGAGGGATCGGTGTCGAGTTCCACCGTTTGGTTGACAGCAAGTGGAGGAAGAAAGTGGCGAATCTCACTTGCAGCCAGTTCCTGTTCCCCTACTTTTTTTCCTCCTCCATTTGCAACAAAAAAGAGGGGGAAGTGTGCTGCAAGTGGCTTGGTGGACTTGGCAACAGGGAAGACCGGCAAGATGGCTGAGAGAGGTCGGTGATGGATCTGGCGCCACGGCGGAACTCGTCGTCGACGGTGGTGGAGGGGTGGAATGGGGTATGGGAGAGTTGGCTGTGGTCGCCTGGAAGACGTCGACGACGGCGGTGGAGAGGGAAATGGGGTCTGGAGGTGGTGGCGGCGACGGCGGTGCAGTGGGTCGGAAGAGAAGGGGGTGGTGGTGGGGTGGGTCGAAAGAGATGTGTTGGTGGTGGTGGTGATGGAGGAAGAGGAGGAGGAGGAGGAGGGTAAGTCGAAAGAGAGGTGGTGGCGGTGATTGTCGTGGTGGTGGAGGAGGAGGAGTTGGTGGTGGTGTGTAATGAGAGGTGTTGGTGGTGGTATTAAGCTGCTACTGTTGTTTCTTATTTTTCTTTTCCGACTTAACACCAACACCAACTTGGACACGTGGCTTTTTAAGAGGTGGACACGTGTGCAACTAATGTGTAATTAATTATTTTATATTATAAAAAATTTATATGATGATAATTAATTTAATTATAACATTTATGTATTTTTTTAATTATCATAATTAATTTAATTTTGGATTATCATATTTATATAATATAATTTTTTTCACTTTTTCACTTTCAACAACCATCCAAACACCAAATCAATTTTTCTTCCACTTGCAACAGACAAAAATTACTCCATCCAAACATATTTTGGAAAGTGCCACTTGCCGCAAGTCAACGGAAACTCAACTTGCTGCAAGTGTCACTTTCACACTTTCAAAGAGTTGCATCTATCCAAGCAGGCCCTAAATGGGAAGGATATAGGCATAGAATGGTTAGACAAATGAGTAAGGCTGCTAGGCGTACAGTCATCAACAGAACTGATAGCAGACTAGTAGCTACATTTCATTAATATCCAAACCCTAATCTAACAATGAAAAATATGTGCTATTAGGTAAGTTGTACCATATCTCAATAATTATTTTTTGATGGTTTGACCTCAAGTATCGATTTTACCATTGAGAGTCGAAATTAATGATGACTCCTTCAGCTGAAGATGATAAAAAGAGAGCCAGTGTTATTGGCACCACAAAATAAGATGACGGAGGACACAAATATTTTTTACTTGCATCCAAAACTACCAATTTTTTTTCTTTCCTCAAGGGCAACACGTGCCACAATTTTGACAGTCCATCTTCCCAAACGTAATTGTGTATATTCCGAAGTTTCGAACCTTCGAATTTCAGGGAAATCGTCTTAGTTGGCTTTTTACTAGAAAATCATAACAAAATATGTATTACACATGAAATCTAAGAATCTTAAAAAAACAATATTGGAAATTTTCTAGAATTTATTTTTCATATTTTGATAAAGATTTATCTTGATTGTGTTTATGGGTTTTATCTTGATTGTGTTGGGTTCGGAAGAGGAAGAAGTGAAGAATATTTGTATGGATTTTGGGTTTGGAAAAGGAAGAAAGAAAATAATTAATGAAATGTGTTGTCCAAGAAATTTTTTTGTGTTGTCCCCAAGAGAAAAATGAAGTTACTCCGAACAATTTGTGCGATGCCAATAACACTGGCCTAAAAAAAGAAAAGGTGTTTCGACTTTAGTAATTCCTTCTTCTCATGGGGTGTTCCTGTCAAGTTTACAATTAAGGCCTACTGGCCTAGCAAGATCCGAAAATTTTCAGCTAAAGCATTGAAGTTGTTAGTAATTCCACAAGGAAAAAATAGTCTGTAAAAATTAGTGAGAGATGATACAAATGCCCTTAATAATGGCATTTTTGCTGATTCTCTTCCCTTCTTTCTAAACAAATAAGAGCCCTCCCAAAAGACATTCGCCAATGTGATAGAAACGCACGTAGTAAGGCTTCTTAATTTTTTTTGCTCTATTTTTTTTTATAATAAGCAATAAAACGCCCTTGTTAAGGGTTTTTTTGATTTTTCTTTTCAACACAAAAATGCCCTTACTAAGGGCATCTTTCACATGTTGAGAGTTTATATAAAAAAATTGAACAAAACATGTGGAGAGCAGAGTGGTAGAGAGGAGAGGAGTGGAGAGGTGGAGAGAGGGTTGGAGGGTGGAGAGTTTATATAAGAAAATTTGAACAAAACATGCTAAACCAAGACTCGAACTCTAGACCACCCCCCCTGCCCAAATAAAATTATGCACATCACCACTAGCCACAAGGTCTCTTAAGCTTATGTGTTTTTTGTTACACATACATGGCCTTATCTGTATTACACGGAAAAAAAAATCAGTTCGGCCGTCTAGACGCCCCTTTGGCGTACCGAACCCACCTAGTGAAATTTATAACATTTAAAGTCGTGTCTACTTATGATTGATTTTTTATATATAAAACATAAAATACTATATAAAAGGACCTAGAGTTCTTTGTAGATAATTGTGATCAAAAGAGGCATTGGGTAGCCAGCCACCAATAAATTGAGCGAAAGAAAGAAGGAAAAAAAAAAAGAGAGGTTGAAGAAGAGAGTTGGTTTCTCAAATCTTTTTCGATATAATCTGTGGTTTTTTGGGTTTTCTCTGGTATTGAAGGTTATGAAGTTGTTGTGATATTGTAAAGCCTTGTAACCTTATGTAGTAGTTGTAAAGCTTTGTAACCTTATGTAGTAGTGATATTGCTCTCATGGTAGTTTTTACTGTTAGTCCCGAGGCGTACCAAGATAAGAACTTGGGCTAGGAGCAACAGAGGTTCATGAAAACTTTTCAATATGCCCTCTGATTATTTCTTATGAAGAAGTCCAGGGTTCCATGTAAGAAACTTGCTCCCCGAACTTCATGATTCCGACCAAGTATGGAAAACCAGGCTACAAGCGCACAAAGAATAAAATCCGTTTTTTTTGCAAACATAGTTGCAATTGGGATAGAACGTTCACAACATAAGAGGATGAAGAAGAAATAAACAAAATAGTTCTTCTCTTTACGTTCACAGACGCTACAATAAGATGGAACAAATAAAGAGAAAATACACAAATTAAATCTCTTTGCTGGGGTGAACAAGTCACCGTTGCTCAAAGCAAGATTCGTCCCATAGATGATATGCTCTCAGGAACCAACAAGTTCACCAAAGAACTTCTATAACGCTTATGGTCACTCTTGGACAACTTGGAAACTCGAAATAGAGCAAACTGTTCGTAGGCGCATAAAGCATGCTGAAGGCACATAGACCCTACTGGACTAGATTTCTAGCCCTCAATTTCTCTCTTCTCCATTCTTTCAGCAACTATCAAATAAGAGTGGAGCTCTATTTATAGAGCAGTCCAGCACCTATGCGCGCATAAACATGCTCACGTGCGCATATGCGTTGTCCAACCAAATCCAACTAAATTCGCGTTACAGTCCTATGCGTAGACACAGTAGCGCGCCGCACGCTGACAACGCAGCCTGTGTTGTCCACGTCGAAAGTAGTGTCAGCAGACAGGCATGACAGCGCCAAAAGCAGCCGCACGCATGCGCCTAGCCGCATAGCGCATGGCCGCAAAGCCGCCATGCCGCATAGAGCTTGATGCAAGAGCCGCAGATAGCCATGCATGTGCCTTGCATATCCTGCACATAGTCGCACTCATAGCCGGTGCAGAGCCGTGCATATGCCTGTGCATACGCCCCGAGCATGCACCCGAGCTAGCAACAGTACATGTAAGTCATTCATAAAAGGTGTTCACGAGGCCATGCGACGATGCTGACGCCTCCGACAATCCTCCACATATATCACAATATATGGTTGAGTGTTCCTCATAGTGACTGCCATCAGGCACTAAGAGAGGTGCCACCTCCGACTTGAATCTTTTCGCATGGGTCAAACAACATTCGATACAAGAATGGATTGAGTCTTGAATTCTGCACCATAGCTGCTATTCTTCCAACTCACACAATGACATCAGCTGTGTTTTCGATTGCACATTAAAGGCCATGTGCAAGCTTGGTTTCGGTGTATGACTTCTGGTATATACAAGTTTACCCTTAAGAGACGGCATATATCTCTGTTCATATACTCTAGACGAGTTCTTTTGTTAATAGTTCCGACATGAAGCATTGCGCTTCCTTACAGTACTGCGCTGCTATGACATGGCATGAAGCCGAGGCTTTACATCTTTTACCTCATCGTGTCATACCAAGGTAGCATGAGGACACCAGTCTCTTTAAAGTGTCGTACTACTCAGTATGAAGCCTTGCGCTCCTTTGTGGTGCTACCCCCGCTGTGACATGGCTTGAAGCCGAGGTTTTACCCGATACCTCATCGTGGTGTCACACCACTGTAGCATGTCGTCCTAGATGAACAGCTCCATCTATAGCACACGCAGCCAGATGCACCAATGTTCGCCCACTAGTCAGCTACCACACTAGAAGACTCAACCTGTGCATACATAGCAACCAAGTTAAGTAATCAAAACAACCCAAGTTTAGTCATACCTTGCTATTTTGATTAGAAATATGATTGGCCATTCTTCTTCGAATAGCCCTCCATCCATTGTAGTATAATACCCAGTCATACTGACACTAATCTGCATTGTTACTGTCTAGAGTGACATGCGTTGAGATATGCAGGATCGACGTGCATATGCTGACCGCGCATAAGAAATCATGCGCACCATGCGCATATGCAGTTACGCGCATATGCCTGCGGGGAGCAGCAACCACCATGAGCCTCTAGCACTATGCGTAGAGACCACCATGCGTCGAGTCTGCAAGGCGCATAATGTGCCTTGCGCTAACCAAGCACATAAATCCGAGCTGCAACTGCCTTGAATATCTTCCATGCGACAACTTGCACACGATCAAATCTTCATCCAATATTGCTACTTGTACACGCCGAGTGCCAACTTCGTAGCAACATTAGTCTTGGGTAGGTGCCTAATCACACATCCAACATTTGACAAAGGACTTTGTCCTCTTCAAAAATGCTAGGAGTATAATCCGTCAATCTTCTCAAGTTCGTTAAAACTTGTCATGAGAAGACTTGCATGAAAGTTATGCATCTTCTCGGATCTTGCTTTGAGATTGTTAGTCCCGAGGAGTATCAAGATGAGAACTTAGGCGAGGAACAACAGAGGTTCATGCAAACTTTTCAGTATGCCCTCCGTCTAATCCTTATGAAGAAGTCCAGGGTTACATGCAAGAAACTTGTTCCCGAACTTCATGATCCCAACCAAATATGGAAACCACGGGCTACAAGCACACAAAGAATAAAATTCGTCCTTGCTTGCAAACACAGTTGCAATTGGGATTGAACATTCACAACATAAGAGGATGAAAAAGAAATAAACAAAAGCGTTCTTCTCTTTACGTTCGCAGACGCTACAATGAGATAGAACAAATAAAGAGAAAATACACAAAGTAAATATCCTTGATGAACATGTCTCAGTTGCTTAAAGCAAGATTCGTCCCATAGACGATCTGCTCCCAAGAACCAACAAGTTCACCAAAGAACTTCTTGAATGCTCCTTGGCCTGCTGAAGGCGCATAGATCCTATTGGACTGGATTTGTGGCCCTCATTTTCTCTCTCTTCCATTCTTTCAACAACTATCAAATGAGAGGAGTGGAACTCTATTTATAGAGCAGTACAGCACCTATGCGACGCTCATGCGCGCATACGTATTGTCAGACCAAATCCCACTAAATTCGCGTCACAGAGTCCTATGCGCCGTCGCTTAACTCCTATGGTTTCCCATAGCGAGTGAGAAAACAAAGGCTTGTTCCTTGTGCTTTACAATTAACCCTCCAGGAAAATCAACCCACATGAGCCACCTCACCTTATGTGCATACTCCAACACAAGCATAACTACACGACGGTGGTTTTCCAATGTGGGGCTAAATGTTCCTAAAGCCAAGTGAAAACACCAACATTTACCAGTTAGGGCGTTCTAATTGTATTCTTGCGTCTTTGTTTTGTATTTTACGATCTTTATTTTTTTGCAAAAAGTCGGGCCACTGAATTCGGTCTTACAGATATCGGCTCGTTGTTGACATGTATCTTGGGAAATACTTTTCCGCTTTTTTTCACAATATACATTTTACTGTATGAGTCTCATTTATGCGATTGTTTGTCAGGTAATATAAGCAAGTAAAGATCAGGAAGACAGAGAGAGAGGGATCATCACCTGTACAAAAGCTAGGGGAGAAAAGACTAGGTCAGGACTCAGGACCGAGCACCTCGTTGGGCACCAGTTGCGAATCCCAATCCGGACTCCTGTCCTCCAACCATTCTTCTACCGACCGCTCGCACGTCACCTCGACCACCCTCACCCCGCTGTCGTTGCACTTGATATGGGGCCTCCCCGTGCCATCCTTCCTGATCCTTCCCGCCACCTGCCTGAAGCGGTCCAGCATCATGAACAGTGGATCCTTCAGCAGAGCAGAAGTCCGCTCCCTGGCCGTCAGCCCCACGATCATCTCGCTCGGCTGGAAGTAGTACAGGATCCTCAGGTAGTGGAGCTTCATCGCGAGGTCCATGCCGGAGAGCTGGTAGTCGGTATGATCTACCGTCATTCTTGCAGGGACCGCGGTGCTGAACCAGCGGCTGGCGAGCACGTTGGAGTCTGAGTTGTCATTGGTGTCAGAAACCATGGCTGTCCGGGAGTGTGGTGTCTGAGAAAACGTTGTTGTTTGTTGCGTTAACATATACTGCAATGCTACTAACTGTAAACGTACGGAAAAGTTGCCCTTGTGATGCTATTCATTCAAAGTATATGGATGGGGAGTTGGGCTCCGATTAATGTGATATGGCCACAACTCAAGGCTGCCTCCGCACACTTCTTCGCTGTCACGTCCAGGGCTTGCCACCTACAATAATGGGGGCATTTTTTTTTTCTTGATACATTCTATATCTACATTGATGTGGTAGTACATTATTGGATGTCAATTGTTATCTCCATTTTCAAACTTAACATCCCGAGTGGCTACGAAGTGTGTCAAGAAAAGTGTTTCCATAACATTACTCTGCTACCTATTCTTGCAGTGTTGGTCGGTTTTGGGGGGCTATGGTGGTAGTGGTGGCGACGGCAGTGACGGCAGTGGCGTGGTCATGTAACGCCATCTGCAGAAACATATATGTAGTTGTATTCTTGTTTTTCTACTGTTCTCCATAGAATGTTGGAATTTCTAGCCAGGCTAGTAGTGATCCTAGTCGAACATTTGTAGATGTTGGCACTTCCTAGCAAGGCTAATACAACTCCTAGTCGAAACATTTAGAAAAAAAAAATCCACAAGCCAGATGCTTCAAAAATGTTCTACATGCATGTACATGTATCCAAAATGCCAAACAAAATGGCATATTCAGCACTGCCAAATTGTAATGCCGCATATCAAAAAAAGGAGTGCTTAATCCCCTTTTTTAATATTACATTTCATTTCTGACCACACAGTAAAATGGAGAGGAGCCCAAAATCTTAGAGAGATATCCATCACAAATTTTCTACCGATTGTAGTGTTTGATAGTGTATATTTTTTATGGAATTATTTTCCAAAAATAAAACATTTTTCATATTAATCTTTAAAATGGTGGAAAATAAAACTGGTCCCGTCCATGGGAAAATATCAATTTCCATGAAAAATGAAAAATAACGACAATCAAACACTCGAATTAATTTTCTGAAATTTTTTTAATGGAATTTTTTTCCTGGTAAAATAGTTCTGTGGAATTAATTTATTTTCCACTTTGTAATCAAATGCGCCCTAAGAACCAACAATTCCTATCACAAACAACTGTCTAGTTTCACATGTTTAAACTGAGCAGCGTTCAATGTCCAAATTACCTGGACGCAATAGAATAAACCCATACAGAAACACCTCTTCATATGTTGACTGTTGGGCTAGTGCTGCGCACAAACCGTGAATTAGCGGGAGACCTCGTGGTACCGTGATTCCATTTTTTCGCTATAATCAACAAGAAATAACTTTGGAAACACTGCAAGTAAATCGTACATCTTGTTCTTTGTTGACCGGTACGAATGGATTGTTGGAATATATAATAATAAGTAAATTGGAAGGACACCCAAAGCATGAATTGGGGGTGTAGCTCATATGGTAGAGCGCTCGCTTCGCATGCGAGAGGCACGGGGTTCGATTCCCCGCACCTCCAACAACATTTTTTTAATAATATTTTCCCCCTTTTATGTAATTTCTGTTTTGTACTCATTTCTCTACATTTTCCCTGCTTATGTATATGTATGTTGTTCAATGTAGGATTGATCAATGGCTGGCAAACCATGTACTTGAAAAAATATTAGAGGGCTTTGCTTGGCGCGATGGCAGGTCTTGTTTTTATCTTTTAGCGGGAGTCTCGTGTCACTGACGTCATCTTTGCGAAATACTACCTGAATGCAATGCCACTCCAAGTACCTATATGATGGACATTCTTGACCAAGCCTAGACATTGCATCATCGTGGCACTGGGACGCCCTCTCATGAATCTGGAAAGGACTTTGTCACCAACGCACATTGTTGACCTTTATAATGTGGATGAGGATAACTCTTCCTGCCTAACTTCCTGACATGGTGAATATCTTGGTAAGTATTGCCTAGTGGAGATCTGAATTTCCTCCAGGCTGATTGATCCACAGAAGAGTGATGGAAAGGTGAAGTTGTGCAAAATGTATTGCACGAACAGAAAGACATAAACATAAGGACACGATACAGATGCGGGATACAAATATTTTCTTATAGGTACAATAAGTAGTCACCTATATTACATGAATTCGGACACGGATGCGGGAAAGGATACGAACACCATTTTCATGTGACTATGCAACATAATGTGCAATAGACTTTTGGAGCTGGGTTGCAAGAGTTTGATTTTCATTTTTTATATACTTTTTTTTCCTTTGATAAAGTCACATCATGTACTATCTTATGACTTTGATTGTTGTAAAATTTTCTTATTTGTGACGTATAACATCATTTCGTTGGAATGGATCATTAAGTATCATTTTCAGAATACAAGTTTTCCACCTTTTTTTGCTTGAAGGAACAAAAGAATACCTGGGTTAAAGTGTGCATTGATTCTTTAGGCCGACCTTCCAAATTTGGAAGGCTCATTTAAAAGTTACTATAGCAAAATACTTTGGTTGTTTTTTTTTTTCCTTAAATGGTGGCAAATTTAAAGAGATTGAGGAGACTAGATAGGAAAATGTCTAAATTCATGATTCTGTTGTGGCAAATGGAAAAACATCCTCTACAGTTAAACTAAACCACAATACTTGATAGAGGAAGACTTCTCCTATGCTTTGTGATATACACCTTACCTTCATTTTCTTTTGAAGGATCATAATTGCCATCTTCAGCTATAAAAGTCAGCACGAGTCCATATGTATCATATGCAAGGTTGGCAGTATCAATATTTGAATCAATATCAGATCACCCTTCTTATGAGTATTGGTAGTTTCGGAGTTCTTGGTTTTGGAAGCCAAAAGATAAAAACAAGCTATTTTTAAAAAAAACTAGAATTTTTTTTGTACATTTAGACATGATCTTATGTATGGTTCAATGTTTCATTTACTTATGAATCGTATAAAATTTAACATTATTGAATTATTTACCCTAGACATTGTTATGACCACTGTGAATCTATAATACGCTAAACCAGGGGTGGTCGCAGGAATTTAAGAGTGAGGGGTCGACCCCAAATGTAAGAAAGTCCAAAAATAAATCACATACTAAAAAATAGCATACATATATTTAGTTTCACATGTCTTACAAAACACATGACAACTAATCTCAAATTAAAATACTCCTCTCCGATTGTACATATTCTGAAATCGTTGAATAATGTCTTCATTGCTTACTGTCTCAGTCATATTCTTAAAAAACTTTGCATCCTGAAATAGTGAATGAAATCTAATTTATCTTACATTTTTATATTAGAAAAATGAGATAATTTTTAATTACTTTATATTAGAATCAAGACCTAACCATTAAAGATATGTACATAAATTTAGGCTAAGTGACTTCAATTATACTGAATGGATATAAGCACAGTGCAAATTAGGTGCAAATTTGGAGCACTATTTTTTTTTTAGTAATCAACCTAGTCCTAGATATGTTGAATGGGTACATTTTAGTTATATGAATATTATGCTTGAAGGTTGAAGGCACTATTTTTAATATTTAATTAGGTGCAAATTTAATACAAACCACATATATGTATTATACATCGCTATCGACTATCGAGCACATCACTAATTTTACAATTAGCAAATAGCAAGTTCATAAATTCCATTAGACAAAAAGATGAGTAGAAAAGAATTTCAGACCATGTTTAAGAACAAATATATTAGAAGAAAGTAGAACAATAAAACTTACCAGTCTTTCTAATATGAACTTGATAGAAAGAAGAGTGACGATGGACAATAAAGAGGCCAAGAGGAAGATGGGGATGCCGAGAGCCGGATGGACTTCTTTTCTCTCTGGTGGAAGAAATATATTGAGCTCTGCCTCTGTTTTGCTGTATAGTCTACATACCAAAACCCAAACAAACAAACAAAATCTTGTGAACTTCATACCTGCACAAGATTTGTTCTGGACTGGAGATTGGTCTTCAGAGGTCACATTCGCCTACTAGGTAACCAGGATACTACTCCTACAAGCAACGGGACCTAATAGCCTACAGTGCCTTATTCCTACTCCTCTAGACTAGGTCACTAAGGTCCACCTCTAGAGCCTTCACCTGCCGGTGAAGTCACCATACTCTAGCTATACACTTATAGTCCTAAACTCCTAGTCCTACTCCCACGGTAGGGGCCACAATCCTCCTCCTATAGGCTAAAGAACCTACAAATGAAAATGTTGGCGTGTGCAGTAAATTATAGACTGTGCACATATTGACATACGGCTAATGTTGGTATACATTTAAAAAAAAAAAGAAGTTCAGTTGCCCTGTTATGGGTCCGCCCCTGACTAAACAAATAGCAAAAATTATATTGTGTCAACATGAAATTTTATCGACATACTCTAGCATGTTGATCTATGGCACGTTCAAATTATTGTGTTGACATTGTTTTTTACCATATATATTTTTCTTTTTCTTTTCTAAGTTGACCGTAAAAGAGAGCCTTAATTTTGGTATTGGCGGCTATCGATATTGGTGAGTATTGGTATCAGAAAATCCAAAACCAATACGATATGACTCACCAATACGTATCGATATCGGCCGATACAGCAAACTTTCATAAGTATCATGATTCATGAATATATAAGGTTAGAGGAGTATCCCTAGAATTTTTGTGATTCTTGTTGTAGCATAGCTGCATGACAAGTACTTCAATTGTTCCCATTTTCAGCATAATTTTGATTACCTGGCTTAAGCCTATTTTGACATGTGAAGTTGTGATTGGAAAATCATTATTCATTACCAACTCTTGGTAATAGTTGGGTTGCATGATACATTACCAACTCCATTTTTTTTTATTTTCACACTTTCGTACAATCAAACAGCCCCCCCTCCCACCCAACCCCATTTTATCGTGTCCAAAATAAAAGAAGGGATTGTTAGAATAGCTACTAATAATTAAGTGGAAGGACACATTGAGCATTAATTGGAGGTGTAGCTCATTTGGTAGAGCGCTCGCTTTGCATGCGAGAGGCACGGGGTTCGATTCCCCGCACCTCCAACAAACTTGTTTACTTCTCACTTCCCAAACGTTACTCTCCCTTTCCTAAATAACACCCTTATCCCCCCAAACAATGGAACCTGTGCTGTTGTTGATTTCACCACCTTCACCCACTTTTTTACTAAACCCCGTTTCCTTAATAGTTGCAATGTTGGTTACTCTTTTTTTTACAGTATTACCACTTGACTCGATAATGTATTTCTAGTTTCCATCTTTTATGTAATTTCTAGTTTTTACTCGTCAATGTTGTTTCTCTACATTTTCCTTGCTATACGTATATATATGTCGTTCAATGTAGGATTGATCAATGGCAACCCATGTACTTGGAAAAATATTAGAGGGCTTTGCTGGGTGCGATGGCAAGGCTTGCATCATGGATCATGTTGTTTCATGTCACATGAATACGGTCTTTGTCACATCTAGATTCCGCAGAATCAATCGTCCTCGCGTTTATCTTTGGGAACCAATCGTCCTCGCTTGGGCGTGATGTCGTATAAGTCTAAATTTCACTTGTACAATGCAAAGACGGTACAAAATTGATAATCTTTAAAATAGGAACACATCGCAGCGTTATTTCGTTTAGTATATTAAGCAGTAAAGTTGAATTCAACATGTATGATGAATATATCACTTTTTAGTGATTTTTTACCGATGGACGACTTTCCATACCTGCATAAAATACAGGATAATATGATATACTTACTCTGCCTACAAAAGACATTCATTAGCATGCATCCGACTAGTGGTCGTTGGTGAAACTGTACCATAAAGGACTTTCTTATCTTGATATACGGCCACCCCTCGCATGGGTAGCAAGCCCACTGATGGTCCGCAATCACCGTATTGTGACATGTCCTATCACCCTGGGTTGTATGTCCAATTGGAGGTCCCACAATATGTCGTGCCACCAAAGCACGCCAATGTTTCCTCCCGAGTCGAATCGGTCCCAGTATCCCAGGTACCGCTCGAGGAAACTTACTCAAACTTGTGCACAAGTATGTCCATGACCATGCGAATGCGTGTTCGACTCGATAAACCCAAAGTGCATGGTAAAACAACTGAAAGTAAGCAAGCCAACATTTCATCATCTCATATCAAAACCAAGCCGTGTTCAGCGACTAATCATTTCCATCAATCACATTGTTTCCACACTTGGTGATATCAACGATCCCAAGCCTCATCATTTCGTATTCTTATTTCATCACATCACAATATTTCTTACATTATTTCTTTTAAATAGGAATAAACAACATTTCATTTAGGGACATCCCTCGTTCTTTTAATTGTGTCAATAGTATTTCCAGTTCGTTTCGCTTAGTATCATTCACATAAGCATTTCACTATTCAAGTGAAATTCATTTGTTTCAGCAGCATTAAACATGAGCAACATTATTAATTCATTCTCAGGCGTCAATTCACCTTAGCAGTTCAATGTTCAAGTATTTATCATTCAGCAGTATTCAATATGAGCATCTCAACTATTTCAACAACTAAATCATTGGACATTTAGGGACATAATATAGCAACACAATACTCTATTTTATTAAGTATAAAGAAGTAGAGGAGAAGGAGACCACTCACTTGCACAAAAAGGTCTTCATGTTCCAATCACATATATGCTCAACGGGTCCTCCAGAGATGATTTGACACAATGCACGATGTTTCCCACTTGACATAGCCACACCATCGAGCCATGTTCCATAACTCATCACATCCAGCCAACTAAGAAGACTGCATAATTCTTAAATCTCTTGATTTTTCACACAAGTCACGGTCGGGATATTATATAATATACCACTTCAAAAAAGTTTCACCCTCGAAACTTAAGAGAACAGCTCATTCTACTAATTCACTTAGTCACAACAAGTTACTCATTCAGTTTCTTTTCAATATTCCGATTCAGTACTCTCGACAATTTAACTTTATGATCCTACTGTACAAATTCATGTACTAATGATTCAATTCATCTTTTTTCCTTTCCAAAATATTTGCACTTTCTATTGATTCTCACAAAAATTCTCCCCGTAGGGCCATCTTGGTTGCAGTCTATCAGTTCGTTTGGATTCATACATATATTTTAGGTGCCTCTAAAATATATGCATTTCAGGCAACGTCCGTGTTAGTGCAATTCAATAAGCCACATGTGCAACTTTATTCCCTAAATCTGATTTGAACAGATTAAATATCCAATTTCGGTCTAGGCATTCTCAAAGTCTATCAGCATCCTTTAAATTGACTTATTGCTTTGTTCATTTTGCCACAATCGCTATCTTTCAAGCCACAAACATATAACATCAGGGACTACTCAGATAAATTACTTATCCAGGCACAATATTTCTAATATTCGAACCAAGGGTCACTTAAAACCAACCATACTAAAAGTTCACAATAATCAATGTACAATTTATTCCTTCCAATCTCAATACCAATTCTTCCATCTCCTTTAAGTATTCTCGTATATTGTCGTAATGTTTCAATCCGTTCATCTGTTATTCAATCAAATTATGAATGCAACTAGTTGTTACTTAATGTTGGTCTACCTTTGAGTATTATGACTAATCCCACAATTTTCAATTGTTAAATAACTTCTCGAATCCAACAACATTTTTCACCGAGGCAATTTATCGTTTCTAAAGATACAATCCGAAGGTCATTCATTATCATTTACTCGAGCCAAGAGCACAATTTCATGCAACATTCCATCCAACATAATATCCATCATGTAATAACTTATTTCAAATTTCTTTTCCAACTATGAAAAATTAATAATCAAACTTCTGAGCAACAATCCATTTTTTCAACTCGATGCATAGTATTCAATGTTACTCTAGCTAACCGACTTTAGATACCGATTCGTCAATCCGTCATGAGCAGTCAATTCTATTTTATGTAATAATTCACTTCTCGATACATACAACTCAAGTCTCACCCCACAATTGCAATTCCTACTTAAGGCCAACACATCACTTAGCAATTGTCAAACATCTCCGGGGCTCACATTGCAGCATATACTTTCTTAGGTCATACTTATCACCATGCCTCTTATACAATACCAAAAGGGTTATCCTATGGGTCGCCAATGGTCACCCTATTATTCGGTCAAGTCTCTAAGGCTAGCTATACTGACAACTAAACCTAATCATTTAGGTGACTCCCCTAGAATGACGGCTATTAGAGACCATACTAATTTTTTATTCTTAGGGCGAACAAGCAACCAATAGTTCCAAGGAACTATCCATACCTATGAGTATAAACTCAATCTGAACAACTAATCACCATTGTCGGCTATGCCGATAATTGGTTATGTAATCCACAGTCTCTAGGGTCTAGTCTATCTATCCATGGTCACCCTCAAGGAACTAACTCCCACAACGACTCATTCTAGTACCCAAAAATTGAATAAGATCGCTCTCGCAACATTACGGTCTAAATCCAAATCCGACATACAATTTTCCAACAATCTAATTTTAATTCCAATTCCTTCGTATCCATATTGATCCATATGCCAAGGTTCATTATTCAAGGGTCATCAATTCCATCATTATATTTTTCTTCAATTCTCTTGATAGATTCTTTACTTTCGTTGTATCCATATCCATTTTGATAGGGTCTCAACAAAATTATCGAATTACATTAACCGTCAACTTATTCACATTGTATCATCATTGTCTAATAAAGCATTTCATATTCAATATCTTAAATTTAACAATTGTCTACATGTACTATTCAATGATCATATAACCGTATTACAATTTGCCACTGTCAACAATCATAATATTTCGGTCTGTATGACAAAATTATATCACTAAGTCATAATTCATATTCGATATTCCAACTGACAGTCATCCATACCGTGGCATCATCTACGGACATTATCCAACACATTTTGTGATCTCAATTCCGTCCATTTTTCAGCCATCAAAATCTTATAAGAACATTCATAAAATTGTATATTACAACGGTCAAGTAATCAGTTCCAATCAAATCCGATAATTCATGTATCAATTAATCATTCTGTATACAATACAAGTATTCAAAGTCATTATTTGTTACATTTGTGATATAATTCAAATCTTCGAGCATACATGAACATGTGCATGACTATCCATCTCATGCATCAAGCACGAACTTGTACTTCACCAATTTTATCCTTTGATGGTCAAGATGTGTTAGCATCTATCACATCTTAGGGTCATAGCACACATTTCCTATGTTCATCCGAATCATCGACAATATTTCTCAATAACTTTCAAATTTAGAAACAAATTTGTGGTAGCCAAACAAGCTTTTCATCCAACCAATCACAATTATCATTCAATGTTCTAAGCCACAACATTCTCTTACCAAATCCACTTACCCACAGTAAAATTATCATTCGTCTAATCTGAGTCATCACCTGACTGAACAATTTTCAACCAAGGTACCCATTACAATTTTCAACAATCTCGCTACCCAGCATAACATCACTGTCAAGGGACATGTACTGATCAACCAAACTCAATTTTCAAGGAACACTCGAGTCACCTAGCAACAAGGCATGACTCTAAGCTAAGTCTCAGCACTACCTGATGCCCACAGATATACTCATCGCTATTCTATGGAAGGGTCAAAATACATCTCATTCTGAGGTTGTAGAGGCATATACCACTAAAAAATGAAGCCATTCTCAAACAATACAGAACTCAAGTCTATTTCAGACAATCATGATTTCGACTGATCATAACATAAAACTAACATTCACAGAGTCGCAAAATCATAAGGCCACCACATGTGAGTCAACTCATCAATTCTGTTGAACTCAATCAATTATCCCATTCACAATTCCTTCTCAACATAATATGCAATTCTCAAATATGTTCCAACACACATAGCATCTTTCTATATTCCCACATGCCGAACATCAATTACAATTAGCATACTATGGCATCGAGTCATTGTTGGGTCATTAGTGTCCCAACCAACACCAATCGTTTATTCATGGACATCACAATGTATTTAGACTTATTGTATGAAACATCCAGTGAGCAACCAAGAGGGTCAAAGAAAACTTTTTAGACATGAATCAACTTAGAATGATTGTATAAGCAACATTGGGATAATCACGGAAGCAACCTTTGATTCAATCTCGGAAGCAACTTTGAGTAATCGCGAAAGCAACTTTGGTTAATTGCGGATGCAACTTTGATTTGAAGTGAATCAAATAAGATTCCCAGAACGTAAAACCGTGTTCTGATACCAACTTGTCACGTCCTAATTTTTAAGAGTCATTCGTTCTCGCTTTTATATCTGGGAACCGATCGTCCCCGCTTGGACGTGATATCGTAGAAGTCTAAATTTCATTTGTACAGGACAAAGACGGTGCAAAATTGATGATATTCAAATTAAGAATACATCGCAGCATCATTTCGTTTAGCATTTTAAGCAGTAAAGTTGAATTCAACATGTATGATGAATATATCACCTTTTAATAAATTTTTACCGATGGCCGACTTTCCATACCTGCATAAAATACAGGATAATATGTGTCAGGACCCACACCCAACAATTGGACATGAATCGTGCGCACGCCCAGCCTATGCCGCAGAGTCGGTGGTAGAACGTTGTAACGATATGATGAACAACCACGCAATAATAGTATGTGCTCTAATTGGGAGACAACAACACAAGATCACAAATCAACACTGGATGGAAATAGAGAAGATGTATAACTAATCTCAAAAATGAATGTATGAAGTCCACAGATAAATAAACTCCCAACTACAAGTCTCAAAAATCGATGTCAATACCCACTACAATGTCTCAATAATATCTAAAAACATCTAAGCAAGAGAAGCGGGGTCAGCTGCTACAAACTCCTCCTGAAAGGCAAAATCCGCCTCAGCGATATCTTCCAAATAAGGGCCATACTACTCGGGGCATAAATCCTCGTCATAATTACCTAAAAGTTTGGGTTACCCAGTCAGGATAGAATGAGTACAAATCACTGAATGCAATTCCAATATATGAAAATGACTATACAATAGAGGTTAGACATTAATTATATGTATTGAAAATAAGCAAAAAAAGACGTGGGAAACAACAGAAAATCAACAGTAAATAAATAAATCCAAAAATACCTTCCAAATATTTGAAGTACATTTGATATGTGATCGGTCTGAGACACTACACCGCGAGGTCTACGAGGTCTACTTGCATGAAAATAAACAATGTCTACGAGGTCTACTTGCAAAAAATAAACAATGTCTACGAGGTATACTTACAAAAAATAAACAATGACTATGAGGTCTACTTGCAGAAAATAAACAATGTCTACGAGATGTACAATGTCTAAGGTCAGACCACACATCCTTGGTACTTCTTATTCTCGACTCAATCAAAATATGACAGAATATAAAATGGAGATAAAAAACTACATAAAGAATGACCAACAGTGAAATATAGTAATATTCAAATAAAAAACAAACAACAAACTGTACTCGCCTGGTGTCCTGAGTTGCTGGCACAAATCAGAGTCCGAATCGGGGTCCAAGTAACCTATTTGATGAATTTTAATGTCAAAAAACAATCTACTAAACAAAAGTAATCTACTTACTTACTTGTTAGGTCTTTTGGTCATACCCCGCTCTATTTCCACTTTACTAGAAGTTTAATGCCTGGTTTACTGAGTCTCAAGCTAAACTCCACACATGTATAGTTGTATTCTAAGTTAACTGATACTTGCATATCAGTATTCATGTGATACATGGTAACTTATATGTTAGTACCAACTGATTACGAATGAAAAGTTCACATGCTATCTACTGGATAAGGAAACTAACAGAGCAGTTAGGATTTGACTCTAGGTAATCTAACTCAGTATTGCTGACTGTTCCTGAGGTTTCATAATTCCAACAATATCAACCTCGACCCCTTTTTCCCCAACTGAGACTGAAACCCTGAGTTATTCCTTCTTGGCATTTTCGAGTTGTGGTGTATTGACATTTCTAACACATGTGTCTACCTTCAGGAAATCATACACCTTGGAGTGTCGACCTAGCTACTTCCTACAGCTCAATACTAATGGCCAAATGTACCATATTGGTACAGTAATCTGACATCGTATCCCTAGCAGTTTGGTGTCAAAATTGGTTCTGTGAGTATCAATCTGAGTTAAGAGAAAAGCATTCGACCCAAATCATATAAGGTAGATAATGTCTACCAAGTAATACCTTTACCTGGGCAGTTATCTAACGCTACTCCGAATTCTAGTATAATTATTACCACCCCTGAGTCATCTTCATTGCATAAATCACGAATGCTATTACTGGTATCATAACTTCACATCTTAAAATCATCAGAGATAGAGACAACAGACGTACCACATACTGCAAAAATGGTTTAAGGTGCCAGATTCTAAGTTTCTACTTCTGAAGAGTATGGTTCCATGCCTTATCGTCTAATAATAACGATTGATACTAGGGGGAGTTCTCATAAAAGTGTCTAGTAGATACAAGAAGGGTCTTAACTTGACAGTGTCGTGTTTGATATAAGGAAATCTAACATGGCAGTATTAATTAGTACGAGATAGGAAGCTACTGATGCGAGATGGGTTTGGTTTGCACTTAAGATCTGATATAGAGTATAGAGTATCTTAAAGTCCGATACTAGTACAGGAGTGTCAATCTGATACTCAAGGCTTGATCTGGTATTAGGAATTGACTGTGATACCAATAGTTACAGATGATACTAAATATCAAACATGATACCAAGTGTACAATGTGCAACCAAGCGGCCTCGTCTATTGTCCAGATTTCCCTAGGTAGTGATTTGGGTTTGGCGTACCAGCGAAGACCGATACTTCATGGTTTAGTAGGTTAGTCATATCAACAAAAAAGTTTAGATGTCTGATACTAAGGTCTTTATAGATTTTCGAGTATCCATAAGGACTTATACCTCTGTTATTCGAGAGTTTTTTTTTGTATCAGCATCTATCTGATACTCAAACATATACGCTTTGTATCTAGGTTCAACATGAAACTAGTTATCCACCGATACCAGTCCTATTATGGTTTCTGTGTCAGATGCGCTGATATGAAAGTGTATCTGAGAATCGTATGGATGGAAATACCCTGTTGTTAATTTGGTATGTGATTTCCCCTATAGACCCATGTCTTCTTATTGGTTTACAACCTATTTGTATTCTTTTAGGTATTGAGACAATCATCTAACTGTTCCATAATCAAAGACAGAGTTTCCAAATAGAGGAGGAAAAGGCTTATCTCTTAGGGTGTTCGACTCCTTCCTATGACTCCTCGATCCTGCTTTCCTTCTTCTAGTGACAGGGAGGAACGACTCTTAGGGTTCTGTAGGTGGAGAAGGAAATTCGGCTAACTTCTTTATGTATATGTATATATAGATTTTGGTCGAAGAGAAGGGATAGGGAGATGGGGTTTAAAATTTAGATTTGGATTTGATCTCTTAAGGATTTGAATCTATCTAGTATTCACACAGGTTTGGAGTTTTAGATTCAATTTTAAAGAAGGATGGGGATCGGCTACTGCTTTAATTTGAATGGCAGTTGAGGTTTGAATTTCAATATTTCACTTGGGACCCTGCCAAATCCTATATTTCCATTTTGATCCTCTATTGATAAATTCAAGTAAACATAACCAAGAATTGAGCCAGTAAGGTAATTAGTTATAACAATTAAGGAAAATTTTTGGTCAAGGGGTTAACAATATGATACACTTACTCTGCCTACATAAGACATTTATTAGGATTCATTCGACTAGTGGCCGTTGGAGAAACTACACCATAAAGGACTTTCTCATCTTGATATACGGTTACCCCTCGCTTGGGTAGCAAGCCCATCGAAGGTCCGCAATCACCCGTATTGCGATGTGCCCTATCAGTCTGTATTGCAAGCCCAACTGAAGGTCCCACAATATGTCGTGCCACCAAAGCATACCATTGTTTCCTTCTGGATCGAATCTGTCCCAGTGTCCTAGGTACCGTTCGAGGAAACTCACTCAGACTTGTGCACAAGTACGTTCATGACCATGCGAATGTGTGTCTGACTCAGTAAACACAAAGTGCATTGTAAAACAACTGAAAGTAAGCAATCCAACAACTCATCATATCATCTCAAATCCAAGTTGTGTTCAACGACTAATCATTTGCATCATTCACATTATTTTCACACTTGGTGGTCTCAACGATCCCAAGCGAAAGTAATAGGAAATCAAAATAAATCATTCCATAAACATAAATCAAGCAATCATAGATAATCAAATCTAATCTAGTAATTGATCAAAATAATTATTCAAAAATAATTCAAAATAATATTCTTTCTTATTACATAATATTTAAAATATATTTATAAATTCAAATCTAATCTTACAATAACGATCTAAATTAATATTTTATATCATCCAAATAATTTAAACAATATTTCTATAAATTCTAAATTCTAAATAAAAATACATGGCAAATCTCTTTGTCATCCAAAAATATTTTTTAGAATTAAAAATAAATTTCTAACTAGAAAAATATTTAAAATTAAAATTAAATAAAAATTTAAAATTCGGGAAGTGGGCTTACATATGTTCCTATGAGAAATAAAATATTGTTTATTCCTATTTGAAAGAAATGGTGTGAGAAATGTTATGATGTGATGAAATGAGAATATGAAATGATGAGGCTTTCTAGGAAACCCCACTCCTATATATAGGGGAGGCTTCCTTTCATTTTCTCCATAAATTCCTCAAATACCACCATAGCCTATTTTTATCCAACCAAACTGTGTCGTGCATCGTGTCCTGTCCATACCATTCCATCACTTTTCCTATTTCTATTACATCTAGATCCTCAACCTCATGTCCGACACATCGGATGCGATTCTTTCCTCAAAACCCTCTTTGTGTCCTATTCCATGTGTCACACATGACACAACCCTAACCCTAGACACTTCCCTATCCAGCCGACCATCATCTCCGTCGCCTCTATCTCGCCGCATCCACTCGTGCCAGCCACCGAGTCCCACCTGCTCCTCCACCTCTAGTCGACATCCTGGCCGAGTGGCACAACTCACCACTGCCTCTTCCAGTGGTCGACTGCCACCACAGAACCCATGCCATGTTCAACACCATTAGAAATATCATGACTATAGTTTAGCAAGCTTATAAATAGAACTCTTGCCTTCTTCGTTAGAATTCTTGAATGTCGTGCCTTAAAATCTGTGACTCCGTCAACAACACTCGTATGCTTTAGATGTGAGGAATCACCCAATCTCTACGCATCTCATTTCGATACCTTACCGTGACTTCGATATTCAGAGCACAACACTAGCCATGTCTTTCCAACGAACTTTACCCTCGTGGACTAGACTAGCCATACTACACTTATGACATACATGTCCCACACGAATACCCCATCTTGTACTCCATTTCAATTATACCGCATATACGACTTATTAACCCTTAAAACCAACCACGGATGCCCATTTTGTCCTATTTGATTTTAACCATGCAAAATCAACCCATTCCCTCAAACGACTGTATGCCCATGATTCGTGCAAGACCAATAATATCCTATCGTAGAATATGTTGTCAGTTTGGAATTCTTCTATAACTACCACCTCCATCTTTTTTTAGAACTGATTTATGATTCAATATACTTACTCTCTCGTATCCAGCCTCATTACATTTTATTATTTGTTATATTAAGTTTTATTTTAATTTCGAGGACGAAATTTTTATAAGTTGGGTAGGATATAAACCCTCGTATTTTAAGAGGTTTATTTTTGTTTTATTTTATTGCATATATATGACATTCATTTTTTTTTCAGTTTATCAAGTTATTCCTAATATTTACCTTGTGATTTACTAGAATAAATAAGTGAAGTTTTTTTTTTTATAATTAACAGGTTTATGGTAATCATATATATGCATTAAATATAGTTTCAAGAAATATTTAGTTATTAGTGTTTTGATTTATATTGTTTAATAAGTATATTTTTATAAATAATTTTATAAATACAAATATTGTGCTATTAGATTATATCTTTATTTTTGAGTTATCGTAGTAAAAAAAATAATAGATAAAAAAATGTGAAGGGAACAGTATTGTGCAAGCCCCGACCCCTTTTCTTTCTCCTTTCCGCGACCAAAGGGGAAACTAATGTGGATTCTTATCAAATCAAAAATTGATTAAATCTTCCTAAAATTTAATCTATTCCAATTCGCCTACTGATCCCATCAAATCCTATATCAATCAAATTTAAATTTGATTATGAAATCGAATTCTACTAAGCCTATAAACAACCGGATACGAGCGAGAGGAAGGAGAAAATTCTCTCGATACTTGCTACGCTCGCATCCCTGACAACCATCCCCTACCTACCTACGCCCTGCTCCGACCAAGGTTGCGCCACCACCGCGACCACCGTGTCGCACCGTCGGTCGTCGAACGGCAGCAGCAATAACAGCCGTAGCAAGCGATCTGTAGCAACAATAGCAACAGCGGAGTACCCCTCTTCGCGATGCTCGACCACCTTCCACAGTTCATCGATTTATGAACCAACAGTTCGGGTACGCTCACGACATAACCCCCTTCCATCCCCTTCAAGCATATTAAATCCTAGTGCAATAGATTTTGTAGAAAGCGAACCAAAATCACGAGAAAAATCTGTTCAATTAGAACAGAAAACTTGACATAGAGGCATAACTAGGAAGGCCGATTTCGGTCAACACATCGACCAAATTAGAAAACCACATAAACAACATTGTAGACAACCTATACCAGATCAGAACCCTTTTTGTAGAATTATTTCTAGTCGGTTATACCGAAAGTTATATGATGTTAAAGTTTAGAGAAAAATTGTTCTGAAAA